>JAPHCH010000141.1:0-182156 GCA_030772445.1 Cladosporium sp. MBC 237
GTTACGAGGGGGGTGGGGCGGTGGGGGAAGGGGAGTGTGAAGTCTGCGCGTTCGAGGCTGTCGGGGAGGGAAGGGATGGGGGAGATTGGCGAGCCGATGGCGTTGGAGGCAGGGGATTGGGCGCCGGGTCCCGTGGGGGAGGGCCAGTGTGGGCGGGCGAGGTGGGCGTGTTTCTTGTCGGGCCAGCCGCGGTAGATGGCTTCTGCTTTGAGGCTGTCGATTCGCTCGAGGGCGGTGTCGAGCGCGGCGCCGGAGGTGGACCAGTCTTGGGATTTGTCGAAGAGTTGCTTGGGGAGGTGGTCGTGTTTGATCGAGTCTGGCATGGCCCAGTCGCTGAGGAACTTGGTGTCGTAGCTGAAGTTTCCGAGGCCGTAGTCTTGGCTGGAGGTTGGAGAGCGGGTTTTGGCGAGGTCGTTACGCATGTAGGTTGAGTAGGATTGGGGGGTTTTGCCCCAGGAGGCGCGGCGGTGGAGGGGAGCTTTCTCCATTGTGATGGTGGTTGTGGAGCTTTGGTTGGATGGTTTGAGTTGGCACAGGTGAGCGAGTGGTTGTGGTGCTTGCAACGCCGGCGCTGCTAGGATAGGTCTGTGTTTGCTGTTTGATAGGTTTGATGTTGAGCCAAGGAAGTGGGCAAAGGATTGGACTTTGGCGGTGGTGATGACAAAAGACGGTGTTGTTTGGTGGAGCTGAAGAAGGACAGAGACCAGAGGTGGGAATTTTGCGAAGGAGTGACGAGAAGCGGGTGCGTTCCTTCCTGCTGTGTGAGTTAGTTCCTTGATGGCATAGATTGCGATTTGCACTCACGTGAAACGAATCTGCAAGTACCGACAGTGCAGTGAATGATTTCGCCGCCGCCACCCTATGTTAGTGAATTCGGGGAGTGAAGGCGAAATCGCCGGTCGGTGCATGAGGGCTCCTTATAACGCGTTATGCGGTCACAATTCGTTAATGGAACTCGGGTATACCGGCAATCGCAAGGGACGGGTAGCTGCTTGAATGGAAGCTGCGACACTTGCAAGTCCAGTGATGCGTATGTTTCGAAGATTTGAGACGTGTCGAGTGACAGCCGCATAGGTGACAGCACGTGGCGGGCGGTATAGAGAAGAACAAGAGTAAGGCAATTCAAAACAATGAAAACCCACCTCTTGGAATTCTGCCGCGAGTGGCGGGAAAATGAACAATCTCCATATTCACATTAGCATTTTTTGAAAGTTTCCTAGAGTTTTTTTTTGACCTATTCAGCTTTTCCCAAGCGTTTCATCACAAAAAGCCATCCTTGAAATCCAAGCATGCAAGTCGAATTGATGGGTCGTCATCACACGCTACCGCGAACTCCATCCAGAATGGCGAATGACCTGTCAAAATGTGATGCGCCCAACCGCTGTCGCGCACGACATGCAAAATCCGCTCGGGCGTTGCGATTACTCGAGCCTGGAAACAAAGAGACGTGTCAGCGTAACAATCCTTGAGAGCGGCTGCTCGCATGCGTTGCTTTTGCCAAGCGTTGCCGCTTTCGGCGTTGCAATTCACGCGGAATGCAAAAGCCTCAATTCAAGGCGAATGTGGCGCATGGGCTGACGAAGAGCACATACCTCTCAATCAAATGCAGACCAGAAGCCGTCTCGATGACGGGGGAGATCTCGCCCGGTTTCAGGGCGAAGGAAGCCTCTTCGAATTCCTTCTGCATGTCGCCTTGTCCAAAGAATCCCCTGTATTTGGTGTCAGCGGGTGTGGCGGGTGGTACAAACGCCATGTGTAATCCCAAGCCCGGCGAATACGGGCTGTTTTGCTTGGGTTAGACACGAGGAATTGGAAGAACTTACAGGTCACCGCGCTTGCGAGCCGAACTGCAATCACTCTCGGTCGTCGCAAGGTCGCCAAGACTGGTCGAACCGCTCTTGATCTTGCTCTCGTAGTTTTCGATGATGCTACGGGCCTCCTCCTTGGAACGGGTGATTTGAGCCTCGCGCCAGGAAGAAGCACGACGGGAATCACGATGCTTTACGAGCAGATGGGCGCATCTGATTTTACCTTCGAGACCTTGCTGGCTGAGGGCACCATCGCGACCAAGCTGGGCTGTGTGGTACTGTCCCATGTAGTGCTTGAGGCTCTCACTGTCGGTGCCCTCTGGCGGCTCCCATCGTGACTCCTTGGTGCTCGGGTTGAAGTAGTAGGGCAGGTTCTTGCTGTTGGAGTGGCGAACCTCCTGTGAGACGTGTTAGAGGGATGATGGTCAAGCGGTGGCACAGCGATCTACTGGGCAGTTTCAGGATGTTGCATACCCATCCAGGTGGAAGTCCAGTGGCCTGCATTTCCGTTAGCAAGCGAGTCTACCTAGTCATGAGGGGAGCAAGCAGCAATATGGAGTAGCAGCAGCGGCGGTAGCAGCAATAACAACAACCGCAGCGCAGCTTTCCCCAGATTCCACGAGCGGAGAGCTTTCTCTCCATCTCATTCATCACTCACCATGGCTTGAATTAAATCTCCGCAAACAGAAAGTTTTACAGGGGATGAAGGGTGTGTAGAGATATGCACGAGGGTTTTGGGTGTGGGGGGAGAGGGATGATTGTAAGGCAAGGATTTGGTTCCAGTCGGCAATGCACGGGAATTGGGTAGCAGAGAGGCAGAAGATGTGTGTGTGTATGGATGGTCGGGGCAAAGCTGACCAACGGCGGCGTGACGTTGGGTGGGGAGCAGTAGTAAAGAGAGGAGAGGGCAGAGGCAAGAGGCACGTGAGCACAGTGAGGCGAGGCTGCTGCTGGGCTGGTTGCCAGGTGAGTTCGTGAGTGAGAGGGAGGGCGCGCGGGGTTTTTCGCTGGCGGTGATGGATGTCTGTGCTGTGCTGTGCTGTGCTGTGCTGTTCCTGCGCTTGCTTGCTTGCCTTGCCCTGGCTCGCCTGCTGTGAATTATTGATCATCCTCTCCTCTTCATACTTCCCGCCTAGCGCCACTAGCCCACAGATTCTCAGTCACCAACTCTAATCCGCGCCAACATCCATATCGAACTTGAAGCATAATATACATCCACCACCAACTCACCACCCTATCATTCTCTCACGCTCCGCCACTTCTTCGCCCACATCCTCACCCATCCACACATATCTCCCTCCACACACACACACACACACCTCCAACATGACAGAATACATGGACACCGACGCCTCTACCGAGCAGCAAGGCGACTCCAAGAAGATCAGCTTCCGCTTCTGTCGCGAATGGTAAGAACAATGCGCGCCTCGCTCCAATATGACAGCATCAGCTAACACCATCCACAGCTCCAACATGCTTTACCCTAAAGAAGACCCCACCAGCAACATGCTCATGTTCGCCTGTCGCTCCTGCCAGTACAGCGAGCCTGCCACCGCCGCCTGCATCTACCGCAACGCCCTCCAAGAGCAGATCGCCGAGACTGCCGGTAACGTCGAGGACGTTGCTCAAGATCCTACGGTTAGTGACTCCGCGCACAATCACCATCATCACCATCATGATCACCCCGCCGACTCGACCATGTACGATGGCCATGACGAAGAAGACACCGACGGCGACGAGATCCCTGAAATGTGCACCCTCTGCGGCCAGGAAATCCTGTGTCCTTTCTGCGGCCAGCCATCCGACGGCCACCTCGCCCTCGAAGTCGACGATCCGGACCGCGCGCAGAACGGACAGCAAGAAGAGGAACTCGTCAAAGCCGAGCAGAGGGAGCGAGCCTTCTCCAACGCCGGTGCCGCCGAGTCATGAGGGGAGCGCGAGCGCAAGAGCAGAATCACACACACCACACCACATGAAACCATCATCTCATGCCCACGAACCTCTGTTTTATTGTCACACACCGTCGCGGCGTCTGCTCAGCAACATTTGCTGACAGGTTTGGTTTTCTTTCTTCACAGCTCCCGCATGCCGACGAGCCCTGCAAGAAGTGTAACGCAAGGGACGCCGTCTACTTCCAGTCTCAGCAGCGAACCGCCGAAACCGGAATGGTGAGTCTACTATCTTTCTCGTACACGTGTGAAATCACATATTAATCAATGAAAAATCACAGGCCATTTTCTTCGTCTGCTGCGCCTGTCAGCACGTCTGGTCCACCCTTCCGGACTACAAGCACAAGTACTAGATGAGCGATGGAGCATTTTTGTTGTTTTCTCCGGAGTTTATTAGGAAGCGGTCTTCATTTTCAGCATTCAGGGCTCGGCGATTGCCCTTGGAGTGGGGTTTCCATGACCGGCTAGAGAAGAAAACTTGACTTCACATTTTTGGTTTACAAGCGCTGGCGAAGGTGGCGCAATCATAGGATGGGATGGGATGACTTCGAGTCTCCTCGGTTTTGATACCTTGAAAATCTGAATTTTTTGTGCATTTTCATTTCATCTCCTCAAAACTAACAGATCCATATCATGTCTCACTTGAGCTATCGGAAAAACCAGCAGGGCTTTTTCTCAGAACCAAATATCGCGTACCTCCTACACACTCAGCCCACCGAACAGACTCGCAAGAACAGGGAAACATTCTCGGAAAAGCCAAACATCATGCAACACTTGACCTTGCGTACCCGACCGGATCAGACTCGCAAAAACCCTCCACGGCTTTATTACTGAAAACCCAGACTCGCAGCGTCACGATGTCCTGGCAGCCTATCAAATTCGGGAGTAAGAGGAGGGGGGAAACAAGACGGCTACCCGCATGTCATGGTGGCAACACCAAACCTCTCGTGAGATTTCCCCGAGGGAATCACAAGACATCCTTGGTTCATGGAGACTCCAGAGCAGAGCATACCGGGCAATCGTTGATCAAACAACCTTCTCCAGACAGCTGCCTGGGCAAGCAGGTTTGCTTGTTTTGGGCGGCAGCTTCAATGAAGTGGAGAAGAAGGAACGATTATTTGCCTTGAACCTTCCCATTTCCCCCTAGAAGGGCACCTTTTCTGTCTTCTGGCTTCTGTCTGTCTGCCTTGATCGTCAGGCTGGATTTGTTTGCTAGGTAGTTTGCCTACGCTGCTCGGCCTTACCTGATGACAATGTGGACACGCGCCGCACCTCTGCGATTCGTGCCTCCCTCGCTTTGATCATCCTGGCTCACCGACTCTCGACTCTCTTGACGTGGAGAAAGGGTTCTTTTGGACTCCACGCGGTGAGGTGCTGGTTTTGTTGCTTCTTCTGTGCCACTTGCTCTTCCTCGCTGTGAGGAGGAGATGATGAGTTCTTCTCTGGGCTGTTAAATGCCTAGGAACCTTGACGTTGGCTGAGAGATATTGTTGTCATTACAGGAAACAAGAACAAGAACAAAGAACCACGGCCACAACTAATCTACACTCCGCGCACCAGTCCTCTGAATAAACACCGCTACCCGTTCCTCCAAGTCCACCATCACCTCATACAACCAAAGCTCTGCCGCAGTCCAGCAGGAATAAGAAAACAAGTCCAAGAGCACCAAGAGACCAAGCAAATCATGGGCGTATCCCCCTCCATCCCCTCCTACAGCTACGACCAAATCTACCTGCCCGCCGACTGCTTCCGCCCCTGCCACCCGTCCTCCTGCTTCTGCAACGGAAAACACCACAGTCATAGTCGGAGCAAGTACGTTTACATCGAGCGAAATAACCCCTACCTCAACAGTCCGTACACATCTCCATCACAAGGCGTGCGGGAAATATACCGCGATCCAGCCGATTTCATGGATCGGTTCCTCCTGGCCAATGGCGGTGGAGGCGGGGGCTACGGTGCTCCTGCTGGTGGGGGAGGTTTCATCCCGCCACCAGGCTGGTCTTCCCCGGCTCTTTGGAGAGCGAAGGACTACGACATGATGGCTCGGGTTCTTGGGCAAGTCCTCGCGCAGCAAAGAGGGATCACGGAAGTTCCTTGGGCGGAAATGCCGCTACCGATACAAATGCAGATGCAAATGCCGAACTACAACGGTGGGCCCGCGCCGTGGTATGCTGGAAATTGGGGCGGGCCTTGGGGTGGTGGTGGTGGGGATGGAGAGTTTTTCGGAGGCGGGAAGAAGAGGATGGCGGAATTGGTCGATGAGGCTACCAAGGCGCAGAATGAGAGGGTGAAGGAGTTGTTTGATAAGTTGCAGGACGTCAACGATTGTCTTTTTGGGTCTGCCGCGGAGTTGAGGGAGAAGAGGTTTGAGCAGAGTATGTTGAGGCATTTGCAGCCGTTGATGCCGGAGTTGGCGAAGTTGATTGCGATGCAGCAGATGGGGCTTGCTGGTGGTGCGGGAGCTCAGGGTTTGATGCAGGGGTTGGGGATGGGGGGTGCGATGCCGATGGGTGGAATGCCTATGGGTGGTGGGATGGGGATGGGCGTGCCGGGGATGAATCCTCTTGCTGGGATGGGAGGGATGGGAGGCATGGGTGGGATGAATCCGATGATGAATCCTTTTGGGATGGGAGGGGGTGGAATACCGGGTATGAATCCCATGATGGGCGGAGGTGGTGATCCGGGGATGATGGCCGTTGGTGGGGAAATGGGAGGGGGACTAGGAAAACGAAGAAATCGAGGAAGAAGAGCGATGAGAGAGCTTGATTTCGAAGACGACGAAGACGATTTAGATTTTGGAAGGGGGAGGAGGAGACGAGGAAGACGTGGCGGTGGAAGATATGATGATCTAGACGACCTGTTCGGCGACAGGGGCGGTGATGGTGAGTACGTAAGATCCTCTGCGTTTTGACGTAGCGTGCGAGTCTACGTCCCCGATTATGTGGCTGATGAGGTGTAGGTTCGCGTTCTCCAAGGGGGCCTTTGAGGGGTGGAAGGAGGCCACGGCCGGGTAATGGTAGCTCGAATGGGGGAGCGGTTTTTGATACTTTCAACGATGATGCGAGGTTCAGGTCTGCGCCGGCTGGTATGCCTCAACAACAACCACAACCACAACAACCGCCACCGCAATGGACCTCCCCAACAGAAAGGCCCGCCTCTGGTGCTCCTCCCTTCACGCCTATGCCAACAGCGCCTCCAGACCGAATCCTCACACCCATCCAAGAACCACTGCACAGTTCCCCTCCTCCCATACCCGTCACAAGACCCCCAAGCGGCGTCGTGGGAGGTTGGCCGCCTCCCGGTTCCGTCCCAATTCCCGGTGAAGGAGCTCCTCCCTATCGTTCTCAACCGGGTACGTTCGACATGCCTGGTCCGCCGATGTATCCTGGAGGCCATGTAGGAGGGAACCCTTCTGGCAGGCCAGACATGAGTAGACATGTCAGTTTCGAGCCAGAGAGAGATTTAAATAGGCCCAGAGAGGAGGAGGAGAATCGTGGCGAGCCGGAGGCTGGTGGTCCGATGGGTAGGCGGGATTTATAGCTGGGTTGTTGTGTGGTGAGGCGGTTGGTCTTATGTTATTAGATTTGTCGGGCAAAAGTGTCGTCGAAGCAAAATCCATATGCAACAATATCACATCAGATCGTAATTCCCGCCACGCAAAGTAGACTCCGACTCTCAATCAACCTCCTTCGGATCCTGAATGAACTCCTCAAAAGCCACCCCCCTCAATCTCGACTGCAAAGTCGGCACGCCCGAAACATTCACCGAAACCTCTCGCCACACCTCCGGCGTGAAAGAAACCTCACTCCAAGTCCCGATCAAACGCCTCCAATAGCAAGCCTCAGCAGCAGGCGTCAGATACCTGTCCCTGAAAGTCCTCACCGCATTATCGGCCACAGTCTGCGCCTCCGTCAGCTCCGAAGAACTCATGTACTTCTTAATCTTCTTTCCCAAATCCGACTGATCCCTCCTCACAGAAATATGATTCTGCCCCGCCCCCTTCGGCACCAAAAGGTGATAATACCACGCCGCCCAATCGAGCTCGTGAATAATCGGCACACTATCACAGTTCAAAATATACTTCAGTCTCCCGCTCCAGGACCTCCCTTCGGTGTGCACGATGAAAGCGTAGCGGCAGAAGTCTTCGATGGGGATCATGTTGTCTTTGGCGCCGGCGTCCCACGAGACTTCTTCGACGTCCGCCCAGGCTTTGCCTTTCGTTTGCTCCATGAGCGGTTTTCGCACGAATTCGTTCGTCCACACTACGCCGCGCCAGACGGCTTTGGGGATTTTGTCGGCGAGGAAGCTGTCGCGTTCGGTGGCGCGGGAGCGCATTTCGGGGTAGGAGGCGCCGCCGGATTGGCCCCAGCTCCTGGAGAGATTGATTAGTTTTTCCTGCTTGTTTGAAGCGTGGCGAGAAGTTTTCTCCAATGACCTCGCATTTTACAAATACATTAAGACTCAAGGAGCGAGACAGGGAATTCCAGACATACCAGAAATCGAAATCAGGCACGAGCCACTGCCTTTCCTGATCCCCATCAATCAAACGTCTGGCAAAAGACCAAATCGCATGCGTGTCGTTCTTATTCGGGATCAAAGCCATATCATCCACCGTCACCGCAAACTCGATAGTAGGCAATTTCTGCCCCGCAGCAGTAGCACCAGTAATAGCTCTATTGATCTGGTTCAGAAGCGAAAGCGTCCTTCTACGATAGCCCAGATTCCCCACGGCGCCTTTCGTCTGCAAGATCCGGAGCTGGTTTTCGTGAATGAGGCCTTTGAAAGCCGCGTCGTTTCGCCAGCTGATCGAGACATCTTCCTTCTCGATGGGAATTTCTCTGTCCCTGCGAAGAGCGGCTGCTCGGTCGATTTCGTAGTAGAGATCGGGGAAGGCGGCGTCGCATTGCGCTTTTGTTAGGGCGTAGTTGTTCCCGTCTTCGGAGGCGTTGAAAGTCCAGAGTTTTGCTGGGTGGTGTTTGGATGGAGGTAAGTCTTCCAGTGGGATGGGAGCGCCATTGGGCGTGTTCAGGGTTTTCCGCGCGGCGTGCCAGAGGTAGACATTTTCTGTGAGGACGATGGCTACGAGTAGGAAGCAGCTGAACCTCCAGAGCGATGGGACCATGGTCTTCTTCCGGAGGTGGGAGTTCTCAACTCTCACTGCTCCTGGTGCCGTTGCCGCGCTGTGGTCGTGCTAGAGTGGCAAGAAGGCGGCAAGGAGACTAAGGTAGTTATCGTGTCGTGTGAAACCAGCATTAGCGACACAGTAGTACTTGACGTTCAGCATCCTGCCAACTACGGCAGCCTGGCGTCCGCCATGGACGGGCCTCTAGCCTGTCAAGACCAACTTAGTATATTTGTGGGTCGCAGGAGGATCTCCTGCCCAGATCGCTGATTTCCATCTGACAGGGTGCATCGTGACCGCATTCAGACGTCGGTAGGTTTGCGCCTATACCGAACTTTGTGCCAACTTCAAATATACAGGTGAGTACCTCGAGCTCGCCATGGCAGTGTTTTGTGCTTGTATCTGGCCTGATCGTGTCAATGTCCTGAACCTTGGTGGCTCGTGTGACCAAGAGTCTTGCCTGGTCCGTTATTCAAGCCGTGCGAGCGAACGTTAAGCGCCGTTCGTCACAAATCTTGCAAGTTCCCAGTTTTTTACCCGCGTAGCGCGACTTCTTAGTCGCTCTGCCGACGGATGCCTTTTGTGAGGCGCAGTGAATCCTTCGGGGGTCGGTGGAATTGTTCGATTCGGGGTTATATGAGCGCAGGAATATCGTCGTACCGCCTCTTGGATGTGTTGCCATATGTCTTGAGCGATGTCGTTCGTTGACAAGCCAAGAGCTGAGAATGCACATACGTCGCTTGTGGCTTATCGGACAAGACTCCGAGAAGAGCACATCGGTGGGTTATTTCAAGTTCAAGGTATCACAGTGTGCCTTGCTCGTTTCGAGTACCGAGACATACTATTGAATACCCAGGTTGTTAGCATTGCTTCGTCCGTCACTCGCCGAGGCTTTTCACCTACAATATCAAAATGAGCCTTTCGACACAATACAGGAGCAACTATAACTCGGGGTTCTCAGACACGTGCGTATGATGAAATAGAGAGGTTTTGGCTGATATGACCAGTATCGCATTTTGGCCACAATGTCCTCATCTCATCCTCTGCTCTAACGCTCGAAAGCAGTGATCCCAGCGTATAACTTTCCCTCTTGCAAACCCGTCACTTCTTCGCTTGTGAAAGAGCAATGCCCAACACCACCATCACCATCTCCCGACTCCGCCACAACGCCCCATTTGACCGGCAAAATCGCCGCATCAGCATCCTTCGCTGGTCTATGAGCTGCCGCAGCTATCATCGCCGAGCAGCTTCTTGCAAGTGGCATGTGACTCTGCAGTTTCCTGAAACCCATCAAGACAGCGAAAACGATCATGCAAGAGCCAAGAACCATGATGCAAAGGATGGGCGCGCAACTATATCCCACAGCCGAAACAGTCTTGTCCGGCTCACCAAGCGCGTTTGCTCTGTATAGTATGCGAGCGAGAAAAAGTGATTGCGAGCAGAGCCAGTGGAGGATGCCAGATGCTATGATGAGCGGAAGTCCGTACGTGTACGGCAATTGCAGCCAGTATGTTGATCTTTGCTGGCCACGAGGTGCCGTTACTCGCAATGCTTTACGGTGGATTCCGTACCCAGTATACTCGTGTGCCAGGTGCATGCACGTGAACAGTCCGTTGTACATGAGATAAATGAAGGATAAGACGACTTGTGGCAGGTTTGCCAGAAGGACGGACGAAATAAATCCTTGAGTGTCGGTGTCTGGCAGGTTCAAATCTACCATGGCGTTAGGATTGATGTTGCCAAAGCCTAGTGTGGTGATGGGGTTGGGGATGTTGTATTGTCTCGCTCCTTGGATGGCAATACTCAGAAGCGCACCTGCGGCAGATATGGCGCCAGTACAGAGGGTGAGGGTGACCACCCAGCGTCTGATGCTGACAGCGTTGTGCCAGCGGCGAATGGGGGCCCGATTGAACATTGCGGGCTCAGGAATGCTCTGAGTTCTGGTGTCCTGGCCTAGAAGGTCATGATCGTGCCGCCGAAACAGCCATCCATGTTGTCCAGGTTGCGCATTTGGCCTTTCTGCGAGACAGCGACCTTTCGTGAAGTCATCAGGATCATCCAGCCAGCTAGCTATGGCGTCGCCGAACGTGACTAAAGTCTGCTCGCGCTGACAAAACAAGATCCAGACCATTACTCCGGTCTTGATGACATTACAAAGAATGACAGCAACCAAGATGTGGATAGAGAATTGCAGCTTGCAATTGCGCTCTCTTCGTTGAGCAAGGCAATAATCGACTTTTTTGTTTTGGATGGGTCTCCAATCGTCCGCCGTCGTTTCCATAGCAGAGACGTCGCAATGGGTTGGAGAGGGATCTCCACTGCGGCATATCCTAAGTCTCAATTAGCGGTGAAGTCGTCATAGAGTCGCTTGCGCTTGTGTCACTGTTGTGAGAAAGATCGAGTGTTGTGTGACGAACTTCATTACAACTTACCAGCCATAATCGTCAGTGGGCCTTTCCCCGGCAAAGAACACATTGTACGAAAAATTTTGCCCAGCTTCGTGGGTGATCAATATCAGATCAGAATGGCCGGACAAGAAGTAAACGCCGTAGGTGGACATGCAGTCCAATACACTAAGCCGGTCAAACAAAGACGGATCTGAAACGTACGCGTGCTGCACCTCTTCCGCGAGAGAATCATTGAAAGCCCATGTGAACGGATTAGAGTCGCTCGCCGGCATCAAAGTGCCGTTCGGAGACGTCATGAAGGTATTCTCGATGGATACGTTTTGTCCCAACAAGTATTCTTCATTCGCAAGAACAAACACTGGCGAGTTAGCTTCCAGTGTCTTGAATATGGCGGAGTTGTACAAGAGGTGGATGGGTATGCTGCTAACAGCCAAAAGAACCCAAGACACCCTGCGTGGCCAGCCTATCCGAGTGAGATTGCGCACTCCAGGCACACCAATGTCAAGCCAGTCACCCTGAGCATGAGCTTTATCGCACTCTTTTCGCGTTGGAGCGGAAAGGCACTGCATTGTATAGTTTGATGCGCTCAAAAGGATCGAGCTCAGTGCGTTGATGAGCACGTGCAAGCCCATATTCTGGGTGTTGACAAGGTCGCAATCGCCGACGTAGAGATCTCCGTTGCCCTCTGACAGTTCGCGGGCGACACTCCCCCAGATCGCGAATATCACATTTGTAAGAAGTATAGTCGTGGCTAAGCTCGCGGATGTCGCAACGCCCATTCTCCAGCCTTGGAGTCGTCGCCTCCTCTGTGATATCGACCGCAAGAGGCCGTTCTGTGCGACGAGAGACTGTGCGTCGACATTTTTCGAGCTTACAAGGCTTTGCTTCGGCGACGAATCACTCGGAGCTCTATCCCTAGTTATCAGCAGTGCACCGACCTGGACGATTTGAGGGTTACTGCCTGACCTTGACTTGTGCAGCTGCTCAAGCTCCACGTCGACCTCTCCATCTTGAGAGCGGAGAGGATATGAAAGTGCGCTGTAATCGACTGCAAGTGAAGCCATCAACCTTTGGTCTGGCGCTCAGGAATATACTAGTCAGTACGTAGAACGAGTGTATGACAGCTGTCTAAGAAGCTGAACGACAAAAAGTTGCCAGACAACATTGCTCTGATCAGGTCAGCTGAAACCATACCGCCATCGTGCATACAAAGGATCCAAGGATCTGCGATGCTCAGCTAGGCATTGCCTTTACGGTATGGCCGTGCAGATCGTATTGTCGAGTATCGAGCCCATGAGAGGGTAATCTTGTTCAGGCGAGCCCACACAGTAGAGAGTCGGGGTGGAGGAACTCTAGTTTGTCAGCCACATGCGCAGGATGCATTATTGACGCTTCTCCTATGGGTTGTGATGTCACAGTACATGGTGATGCGCATCTTGTCGCCAAAGACGTATGTTGGGAAAGCGAGAACATCTGGATAAGCCTATTTTTCATGAATAACGGAACCTTTGAAATGACCCGGAGAGTACTGTTTCAAGTAGACGTAGTAAAAAAGCAAATTAAGTCAGAGGACTCCACTGTGGTAGGTTATATCGCGATGATGTTTGTTCGCGGATCCAAAGCTGACGTGAAGAACACAACACGTGCGCCAGCTTCTCCAACTCTGTGGATTTGACCTCTGCACAATCAACAAGCTTGGCATTTGCTGCGATACATTGAGGCTGGGCCTGTTGGGCAA
The DNA here is from genome assembly GCA_030772445.1 of Cladosporium sp. MBC 237. Lineage (NCBI taxonomy): Eukaryota > Fungi > Ascomycota > Dothideomycetes > Cladosporiales > Cladosporiaceae > Cladosporium > Cladosporium sp. MBC 237. The sequence continues at coordinate 13,026 of JAPHCH010000141.1, forward strand.
CATCTAGAATTTATCATCAACATGCTCAACAGAACCATGTACCAAGACATGCGTTCTACATATCTAAGGCCTGCAAAATGATGTTTGCGGTCTTCTCGCCATCAACAAGGTTTTGCGTGAACAAAAGGATACGAGATCTCGAGAAGCCAAAGATGCAAACAGAGAAACGGCTCGTTCGGCTTCATATTAATCAACACTACAGCGAAAGTAAGTTCATACATCATTCTCTCTTCCAGTCGAAAGTCATCAGACGGCCCCGCCTCATTTTTACCGCTTCTGAAAGCCCTCCCTCTTGCCCTTTAACTCTGCCCGTCCTCCATCAAACAGGACTCTCCTGCTTCGCCTTCATCGACTCCGGATCCCACTTGATCCCATCGAAAGCATGCCTCATGCCCGGAATAAAACGGTACAAACCCATGTAAGGCGTGTTGATCGGGCTTTCGCCCGTGAACAGCAGCGCGTCGTAGAGGAAGCCGCCGAACGTGCAGCCGAGGAAGGGGGAGACCATGGGGACCTTTGCGTGGTTTGTTAGAGGGGCGGGAGGTGGGGTAGGGGGGTTCACGCACCCAGAAGTAGTAGTTTCCGGCGGCCCAGACGTTGTGGCCGTAGCCTGGTGGGAGTTAGTATGGTTTCTGGTTTCTGGTTAAGGGTGTGCTTACCGAGGAAATAGGACATTAAGCGGGGACCGAAGTCACGGGCGAGGTTGATCGCGTAGCCTGTTGCGGTCGTTGTTAGGAAGTGGCATGCACGGGCAAGGAGGCTTCGTCTTTGCTTACCGGTCTCCCAGCCGAAACATGCACCAATGCCGAAGATGACGAAGAACAAGCCTAGCGGTGTCAATGGACCCGCACCGATATTGCCGTCATCCTTCAGGGCATAGATCATGAACATGAGCAAAGCGCTGGCGATGAATTCCGAGAAGAACTGCCCAGTCTTCGTCATGAACTCAGCAGGGTAAGTGCAGAAGATTCCCGCGCTGGCGTTGGGCGAGTACCCAGGGACCGTACGTATGCCAACACCTCCTTCGAAGGTATCGATCGCTGACTTGTAATTGGCGTAGACGACACCCGAAGCACACATTGCCCCGAGGACTTGGGCGAGGGCGTAGATGGGGAACTTCCGCCAGGGGAACTTGCGGAAGACGCAGTTGGCAAACGTCACGGCCGGGTTGATGTGAGCGCCGGAGATGCCTGATGCGTACACGCCGAGCATGACGCCGATTCCCTATCGGGTATGTCAGTAGCGAACTCTCGAGGTATGCATGCTTTGATATATGAGTACTCACCCAGCCCCATGAGATTGATTGATAGTCTCCTTTCAGGCCGTTGCTCAATACAACCTGAGCAACGACACCGTCGCCAAACATGATGAGGATGAATGTGCCTAGGAACTCGGAGAAGGGCTCTCGACAGAGGTGTCGCAAGCGAGGCCACGTTAAACCTGGATTGGACGATTTCGCCTGCGTGAATGCCTCTCTGGTCTTGCTGCGATCAATCGTTGGACCGGTCTCGGCGAAGATCGATGAGACGCCATTCGTCTCGTTCGAGCTGGATCGTTTGTGTTCCACATGGCTGACGTGAATGTCTACCGGGCTGGCGTTCGGGTCTGTCTTGGAGATATCCATTGCATTCGCTGATTCTTGAGGGAGGTGAGGGATTCGCAACCGCAGAGACTATGGTGAGTATCTTGGTTGATCCCTTCTGGATAACGGGGATGGCACTTATAATCAAAGGGTGTCAAGGCCGATGAAATGACACGCCGAGCGCCAAACGACCTCAACGACTACTCCTCACACAAGTGGAGACCGAGCTGGTAGCCGGCGATATCCTAGCAAGTCTGAGTGAGCAGGGCGATTGGGGTCAAGAATACGCGATTGGATGGCTCGGTGGTACGCGTGAGCGAAAAGCAAGTCTGGCCGTCGTGCGGTTCGTCAGCAAGGTAGGATCCAACGTGGCATGCGTGCTGCCGCCTCTGGCCGAATGGACTATGTCGACTCGAGGAAGGTCCAAACCCTCAATCGCATGAAGGATTGCCATATCATTCTTTTGGCAGTGAAGGGCCTCCAAAGTGTGCTGACCCGGATGCGCAGCGCGTTCTGGACTAGCTGGTAGCGCTCGGCATGGCATGGTCGGACAAAGGGCGTCGACCGGATGCGGATGCCCTAGACTTGATGCAGGCGTGGCCGCGCGTGGTATCTTTGCCCCCAGCGCGAGTTGACAATGATGATCGGATCCTGCGGGAGAATGAGGAGGTTCTCGCTCTCAGGAGACCGGCGGTCTCGCGTGGCGTCTGGTCTGATGCAACGCAATGCTATTCCCGTTGCATGCTCACGCACGGCAAGCGACATTGTGCCGGGTACACAAGCCAGTTCTGGAAGTCGACAAGGCCAATTCCAAGCCATTTGATATGGCTCTGCATTCGAAACAGTTCATGTGCGGTGTTTGTGCTTCTGCTGTTTGGCCATACGCCTTATCGTCGAGCTGCAGGTGCTTCTCAACGTCGGTGCGACAACTGCCGATTGCAAGAGAGTATCTTTGTGTGCCCGTCATAATGCCACCTCAGGTGCTCAGCTTACTGCTCATACCGTTCCCGTCGCCGCGGCATTCCAGTACTTCAGGTTGGTATGTGGAAGGCCCAGGTTCCCCGCTGCTGCGTGCTGCAGACGGGAGCGATGTCCACTCGGTTAAGATTGACTGTCTTCTACATCTCAGACGGTAGCTAACTGCCATGAGGGGAGGATACGAGTGATTGGTGCTTGTCCAGAATAGGCGAACGTGCCGTTGCATTGTTTCGAGCGAGTAAGAAAAGCAAGATAGATTACGAATATCGTAATGCTGCCGGGCGTGACAGCTGCAGGGTGATAATGCCGTACACATCGGGGTGTTTGGGAGTATATAATACTGGACATTCTCTTGATACACAGCATGTAGTCCTTTGACAGTCGTCGATATAACGTTGATCGATTTCCTGTCGCGCTAAAGTCAATCAACTCCGATATCTCTCCACTTCTCCATCTCTCCAGTCCTTAACCCACGGGGAAGTGGAGCGAAAGTGGAGATGGAATATGTGTGTAGGACCTTAGCACTGTTAGGTCGCAGTAGGTGTGGGCCGAGAGAGAGACCGAACGGCGATCTGCGTTCCCTGCGTACCCTTGGAGGCGCTGGTGTCTGGCGCTGAGCCTTGGCCTGCGGGCATCCATGCTCATGCCCGGCGGCGGCGAACGCTGGCTGCAGCAAATTTATCTGCACATGCACGCCGCAGCACACACGCGACACGCCAGCTATACCGTCGACCAGGCTGCGAGTCATTTGTCGTCCAAGGCCGAAGAGCATCGAGATCTTGCCCACAACCAGGGTGGGAGAGGACGGAGGAAATCGTTGTAGCAGGAGCACCGCAGTCTGCAGAGCAACAGCGCCACGCGGGCCAACGCTGACATGCAGAGGAATCAACCCGGCGAGCAAGACGGTGATCACATGGCCAGGCCTGGGCATGGCATTCCTTCGCCGCTGCCCCGTCCTTTCACACGCCCCCGCGCGCCCATCGGTCTTTGCTGTGTCTGTTTCGGCGCATTATTTTCCATGCGCGCGCATTGTTTGTCGCTTTAAATCGCGGCCATTCGCTGTTGGGAGAGCGAGTTCGATACAAGTCCCCTCGTCAGCTCCATTGTCCGCTGCCGTCAGCAAGATCTCAAATCTCATCTCTCGCGACTCGATCACTCCCACCATGGCTTCCAAAGAAGAAGTTTTCGTTGGTAGCATTGACCAGGGTACCACGAGCTCGCGCTTCCTGGTCTTTGACAAGGCTGGCGAGCCGGTGGCCGTTCACCAAGAGGAGTTCTCCCAGATTTACCCGCATCCAGGGTATGAATCGCCACAATCAATCTACATACATTCCTTAGCAACACCTAACATATTCTAGCTGGCACGAACACGACCCCGATGAGATTGTACAGTCTGTGCAGAACTGCATTGAAGGCGCCCTGAAGACCTTCGAGCAAGATGGTCACTCTAAGGACAGCATCAAAGCAATTGGCATCACCAATCAAAGAGAAACCACCGTCTGCTGGAACATCAAGACTGGTGAGCCATTGTACAACGCCATCGTCTGGACCGACACGAGAACTGCAGCGCTCGCTCGCGAGCTCAAGGCGAGGCCAGGCAGCGATCAGCTGAAAGACATCTGTGGCCTTCCGATATCCACCTACCCTTCGGTCACCAAGCTGCTTTGGCTCTTGAAGAACGAAGAAAAAGTCCGCAAGGCATACGAAGCCGGAGACCTCGCGTTCGGTACCATTGACGCATGGCTCATCTACAAATTGAACGGAGGCCCAGGCAAGCATGTCTTCGTCTCGGATCCGACCAATGCAAGTCGCACGATGTTCATGGATATCCACACGTTGAAGTATAGCGAACACATGCTGGACTTCTTTTCCTACGAGTTCGACTTGCGCAAGGTCCACCTGCCAGAAATCGTTCGCTCGTCTGACCCCAAATCGTTCGGTCAGATCGAAACAGGCAGTCTTCAAGGCTTCCCGCTGACCGGATGCTTGGGTGATCAGTCGGCAGCTCTCGTTGGTCAAAAGTCATTCGCTCCCGGCGAGGCAAAGAACACTTACGGCACAGGCTGCTTCTTGCTTTATAATGTCGGAGAGAAGCCCGTCATCTCAACTCATGGCCTGCTTGCCACGGTGGCATACGACTTTGATGGCAAGCCCGTCTATGCCCTCGAAGGCAGCATTGCCGTGGCTGGTAGCGGTGTCAAGTTCCTCATGAACAACATGGGCTTCAGCTATGCATCGCACAAGATCACCGAGCTGGCAGAGACCGTTCCTGACAACGGTGGTCTAGTCTTTGTCACTGCTTTCAGCGGCCTGTTCGCACCTTACTGGATCGATGATGCCCACGGAACAATGTGTAAGTGCTAAATCCAATCTCAGAGAAACGATTACAGGCATAGAAAATTCTTACTAACCCACACTAGTTGGCATTACTCAACATACCGAGAGAGGACACATCGCCAGAGCGACCCTCGAAGCCGTCTGCTTCCAAACCAAAGCGATCCTGGATGCAATGGAAAAGGACAGCGGACACAAACTCGCCGAGCTCAAGGTCGATGGCGGCATGAGCAACTCCGCTCTCTGCATGCAAACGCAAGCAGACCTCGTCTCAATCCCCATCGTGCGACCCAAGATGCGCGAGACGACTGCACTCGGTGCCGCGATCGCTGCCGGCTTTGCCGTCGACGTGTGGAAGACCTTCGACGAGCTCCGCGAAGTCAACACAGCCGGGCAGACGACTTTTGAGCCAAAGATGGATTCAAAGGCGAGCGCTAAGATGTTCAAGCGCTGGGAACGGGCTGTGTCGATGTGTAAGGGTTGGCTGGCTGAGTATGACGATGAGGAGGAAAGTGTGGCTACGAAGGTATGAAGTCTTGCATAGATAGCGAGATAGACGCAATGAGCTGAGAGCTTGATTGATTTGTAGATAAGAGCGTTGCTTTGAATGGTATATCGTTTGAAAATCGAAACTACGTAAGGTTATGATTTCTTTCATGGCTTCGAAGATGTCCTAACGACCGGTTGAATGTTCTTCCGAATTAACCCTACAACTCGTGTTGTTACCTAGAGATCTAAAATTGTCTCGCGTTAGCTTACTATAGTTTACCTATCTAACTAGTACTTTATGCTAGCCCTAATCTATAGTATAATAGTCTCGAAGCGTGATTTATATCTCGATGTATAGCTTACATTTTATTGGATCTTTCAATCTATCATTCGCGTGGGATTTGCATTCCTCTAAAATAATGAATCCACGTGCTCCCGCGTCCGCGACGATCACCGTTGCACGGTTGTTTCTGGAATTCCTGACCAAAAGCAAAGAACTCATCACAAGCTTCCGAGGGTCTCTCCGTTCTAACTCTACAGATAAGCTTCTTGCACATATAGGCCCACACCTTAATAACAGAACCCCCAATGGCGTCAGCAGAAGACCCTAAGCTCATCAGCCTGACAACAATCTGGTCTCTGATCTCGACCGTCGCCATCCTCGCGGTCGGCTACATCGCCTCACGCCAACTCCTCCAACCCTCCGCACCCAACAAAACACGCTTCCTCTTCATCTGGCATGCCACCGACGCCCTGATCCACTTCATCCTCGAAGGCGGCTATCTCTACAACTGCTTCTTCAGCAGCAGCACTCTCCTCGACGCCGGCCTGACCGCCTCCGAATACCTACCCCCAAACGTCTTTTTCCTAGGCGATCGAGAGAATGTCTACGGCGCGACGTACGGCTCCTCGCCCATGAGCGCGCTTTGGAGGGAATATGCACGAGCGGACAAACGTTGGGGCGGGAGCGACTTGACCGTCGTCAGTTTGGAGCTGTTGACTGTTCTTGTCGCTGGACCCATGGCTGTGTGGATTTGCTACTGTATCAAGAGGAATCGCCCGGATACCAGCTTCTGGATGATCGTACTCGCGACTGGCGAATTGTACGGGGGTTGGATGACTTTTTGTCCTGAGTGGCTTGCTGGCAGCCCGAATTTGGACACGTCGAACTGGATGTTCACTTGGTTGTATTTGTTCTTTTTCAACACGATTTGGGTCTGGATTCCTTTGTGGATTCTTTGGGATTCTTATGGGGCGATTGTTGCTGCTGTGGCTAGGCGGGATGTGAAGACTGCTTAGGGTGCGGTCTGCATGTTTCATGCGTCTTGAATTGACTGCACTGCGAATGGTACATGTCTGTGAATGTTGCGTCTCGTCCGGAAGCTTTCACTTGCATGTTTGCTCCACGTCATCGATGGCTTGCAAGAAGTGCTTCGACTACCAATTGCTTTGCCTGCTTCAAGTCAGAGTACGACCACCAACGACAGCACTTCCAGGTCTTCTCAACCACCCACCACACAACTTGCCTTTGCTCAGTACCTGTGTACCCGCCTAGATGAACATGCTCGAGAAGTTTTTCAAGACCATCGACAAAGACAAGCCCTCTCCGAGCGAGCCTGGCGGCGACACCACCCTTGTCGAAGACTCTGTTACACTGGCGGCATCTCCCTCATCCTCTCCTCAGCCACAAAAATCTCTGAAGCGCACATTCGACGACATGTAAGACAGACCTTCCCACTGTTCTTTGACCAATACTGACCATCCAATCCAGGGAGGGCCTTTACTCCAGTGACACCTTGGACATCACTGTCGGCTCCGCCAGCCAGCCTCAAACTTTCAAGTCCCACCGCAACCTCCTCGCTTGCAAGTCCGAGTATTTTCGCCGTCAGCTGGAGGATAATTCCTCAAAGTTATCGTTCTCCTTTGACGATGAGGACCCTGAGATCTACGAGCGCGTCCAACAGTGGTTCTATTCTGGGCGCATCTTTCTTCCCAGCGATGAGACCGAAACGGACGCTTCCCAGTCGTTGACGCAGAACACACCATCTCCAATTCCACAGCACAAGATCAAGTCCAGAAAACGCAAGATGCGTGACGACGACGACGAATCCATCGACGCATTTAACGATAAGAACGGCAAAAGCACCCACGGCTCGCCCATCTTCAAAGAATCCGTCGCCTCAGAAGACAAATCGGCATTCCCCCTGGATTTTCTGACCCTCACCAAACTCTACGCCCTAGCCAAGCGCCTCGAAGTCGTCGATCTATGCCTCGAGACCCTTGACATGCTGCGCCAGGGTCTTGAAAACGACAAGAAAATGCTCGGAAGCATCCTCATCTACGCATTCAAACGCTGCCCGGATCTCGACAGTCTTCTCCGCCAGACTTTGACTAGATTCGCCGCGGAAGCTGCTTCGATGGGCGAGCTGCTGGAGCAGTTGGGTCCGGACTGTCTTGAGCCGAAGCTCATGTTTGAGCTTATGTCTCAGCTTCTTGTTCAGATCCAGGGGTTGCGTTCTGATGCTGTGGGGGATGATTTGTCTGTTTGATAGTCGGGGGTTGGGCATGGATGGAATTGTGGACTTCGTCCTCGTGCCGTCTCGCCTGCTGATGGAAGGCGGAAGTTGTAATCAAGGTGTTTATGGGCTGGGCTGGTTTTGGAAACTGCGAAGTCACACAATTCAACACGGAAGCGGTTGGATCGATCTGCTGCTTGTCGAGCCAGGCACTCGCGGTCTAAGGGATGAGAAGTATTGAGTATCTGTTTTGGAAGCTCGCAAGTGGTCTCGACACTTTTGCGCAATAAGCATGTCTTTAAGCAATGGGCGTTTTTGAACTTTGAGCGATCGCATGGCGGTTTGATCGATTTTATTAAAGCTTTTCTGTTAAGTTTGAGTATTAATTAATTGAAATTTGGATGTCACAACAATTGAGTGTCACTCAATATTGTCTGTTCTCCTTCCTCTCGATAGCAGCATGAGCAATTCATCACTAGTAGATGTACTGTTACGGACGGATTCATATCTATTTCGAGCTGCGATTAAGTGAATGTGCGTCTCAGCCAAATGGAGCTCCTTTTTGTAATAGGCATTTTCTTCTCCTTCTTCCACAGCTGTCAAATGTCCGTTTGAACGTAGGTAGCCATTCACTTGCAGTAAGTACCTAAGGTATATGCAAACATGTGAAAGCAAAGCTTCTATTCATGCCTTATATTTCAGGCAGAAACGACGTTCCACGTCACAAACCAACACCCATCTACCGCCGCCGTAAAACTCCCTCCCCGGATTTCCCACGAACCGCAACTCGTCCACCCTAGATTTCCCCAGGACCCGGTAAACGGACACTACCTCTCGCCTGTCTGTCATTAAAGGCCTAGCCGGAACCTTTGCGTCAGCCTGTCGTTCGGTCCTTCTCAACAGCCCGCCACGGCTTCGCACCACCACTTCCACCACATTCCTTGCAAAATCCTGAATCCGGGGCTGCTCGCCGTTGTAGAGCAGTCTGCCGCTCACCACGGCTTCCTCGTCCACGCCCAAGAAGCGAAAGCTCGCGCCGTTTGCATCTTTATCTCAATCCGACCGCGAGCCGCCCGTCGAGTTCGACAACGATACCTACGAGCAACACCAACGCGAGTCATCCTCTCCACGACCACAGAGCGGAGCGCCAAGTCCGGTTGAGGGTCGCGCGTCACCTTCAACACACCTCAGAGCAGGAGCCTTGCCGCCCCGCGTATTGGAGGAGATTGCGAGCGCCGGTGCTGCACCAGCTGGACAGAGCCCGAGCGGCGCATTTGCCGAAATCACCATTGACAGTGGAAGCAGTGTGGATATGTCTGGTAGCGAGAATGGACAGGACAACTTTGTGAAGGCGGATGGGGACGTTGAGAGAGTTGAGATTCAGAGAGCAGCAAGCCCGGCCAAGAGGAGTGCCGGCGAGATGGAGGGTACTGGGAAGAGCGAGCACAATGTGGAGCAGCAAGACTCATATGAGGACGTCGCTATGGCTGGTACCTCAAACGATCTGTACGACCAGGATACCGCTGCAAACAGCGCCGTCACATCAGCGCCTGGAACCATGACCACAAACACTTCGGCGACAAGCTTTCAGTCTGAGGATCCACCGCCCTATTCCGCCAACGACGCAGATGGTGACCAATGGAAAGTTCCCGGTGGCGCACCTGTGCCGAGTCTGGATGAGCAAGTGTCAGAGGTGATGCAGTTGGCACAGAAGCCGGTACAACACGGTGATCGCGGCAACGTTGTGTCCACGCGCTGGCTCGAGAAGGTGTTGTCAAGGACGTCAGAGAACCGGGACAGCACCAAATACTCCAAGGGAGCTCGTGAGGGTGACATTGGTCCTGTCGACAATTCTGACATTGTTGGGCCTGACGCCTTTAACGAGCCTATATTGCACGACATCAACGGACACCCATACATTCCCCTCAAACAGGGACTCACAATGGATGAGGACTTCCAGGTCTTGCCTGATGATGCTTGGGGTAAAATTGTTGGATGGTATGGCATTGCATCTGGACAGAAGCAGATTACAAGATATGCACACGACACTGCCCCAGAAGGCGCAAACATGACGAATGTCGTGTACGAACTCGACCCGCCAATTTTCCTCGTCAGGAAGTTTCCCCAGCCCGTGGACGACAATGCCGACACAAAAGAGCGACCCAAGTCTGCAGTTACGGAGCTAAGACTAAAAAACGAGCGCCGGCAGAGGGGCCAAATGAAGCCTGAAGATGCTCTCATGGTCGTGTCTTCGCGCCAGGAAAAGGGCCAGAAATTCCTTGCCCGTGTCAAGGAGTTTGCAGGCATACCTCTTGCCCACAAAGTGCAGATTTGGCGCGTTCTGAAGCCAACCAACATCGCCGTTGACGAGCCCGATAACACGCAACCGGGTATCGTCTCGCCGCCCCTCTCACGCGACACGTCGCCATCAGCTGCGCAAGCGGAGCGCACAAGGCTGGTTGTCGATGCTAACGACTGGCAAAAGATGGAGATTGGAAAGGACATTGAGCTTATTGACATGAGGGACCAGACTGGAAATCCTAATTACAACGGCTCATCAACCATCGAAACCTTCTCTCTTTTTGAAAACCAGACTCTCATTCTCGAGGAGCAAATACGTGGTCCCGCCGGCGGCGATTTCTCTTCTGATCAGAAGAAGAAACTTCTTTCTATTGGCAAAATCAACGGATCGAGGCCTGGCTCAACCGCCAATTCACGTCGTGCGAGCCCTGCGCCGAGCAGCGCTGTCACCACCAGAAGTAGCAGGAGGCGTGACGGCAAGACCAGAGGCACAGTCGGCTTGTCCAACCTCGGAAACACTTGCTACATGAACTCGGCGCTGCAGTGCATTCGCAGTGTGGAAGAATTGGCCATCTATTTCCTGCAAGACAAGTATAAGGAGGAGATCAATGCCAGCAACGTCTTGGGTTCTGGTGGCATAATGGCCAAGAAGTACGCAGAGGTCTTGCATGGTATCTACGGCGACAATGCGAGCTCGTCGTTCTCGCCCAACAATTTCAAGAAAACGCTCAGTCAGCAGAACCCCGTGTTCTCCGGCTGGGGCCAGCAAGACTCCCAGGAGTTCCTCAGCTATCTGGTCGACTCTATTCATGAGGATCTTAACAGGATCCAGAAAAAGCCATACCTGGAGAATCCCGACTCTGACGATGCAAGAGTGACTGATCCCGAGTACATCAAGGAGCTCGGCGACACCTATCGCCAGAACCATGCTAAGCGCAACGAGTCTGTGTGCATGGATCTCTTCAGTGGCTTTTACAAGAACACCATGGAGTGCCCCGTATGCGACAAAGTCAGCGTCACTTTTGATCCTTTTGCCTCCCTCACTCTACAGCTGCCTATCGAGAGCACGATCATGCACAACTTCACCTTTGTGCCTCTCAACGGATCGCCAATGAACCACAACCTCGACCTTGAGAAGAACCTGACGATCAAGGACATCAAGAAGATTATCGCATCCAAGCACGAGAATGTGGATGCGAGCAAGCTCTGGATGGTCGAAGTCTACAGCCACAAGATCTACAAGCACTTTAGCGACCGGACTACGGTGGCCGAGGCCAACATCCAAGCCAACGATTACATCTTCGTCTACGAGCTTGCCAATGTTCCAACCAATATTCCTCCGCCGCAGAGATCAAGCGCGTACTCCTCTTACTCCTATGGAAAGAGGGCCGAAGAAATCCCAGAAATGGACTCTGAGATGGCCGAGGATTTCGCCGTCCCGATTTTCCATCGGAAGAAGAACCGATTCGGCAATGGCTGGGATGTCGCATTGCACCCGCAGTATGTTACCATCAAGCGTGATCAGGCTCAGAACTATGTCAGCGTTCTTAAGACGGTCCTGAACGCAGTTGCGCAATTGACGAGCCGCCCGATCTTGACTGAGGCCGAGGACAACGAGCTCTCCAGCTCGCCCAAGACGGAGAAAGCTGAAACCAACGGCGACGTTGACACTGCTCAAGACGACGCGGCGCGAGTTAGTGACCATTCTGTTGCTTCCGAAGATGGCTATGTCTCCGTTTCTGTAGAGAATGGCGATGCGGCCAACGGCCAAAGCAATGGCAGCAGTGGCGAGAGCAATGTCAAGGGTGCCAAGATCCCGACAGGGTTCTTTGACCCTAGTTACAGCGTCCCGGCAGTGCTCCGCGATCAACTCTTCAACCTGAATTACGCAAGGGGCCATGAGAACATGTTCTGCACTGGAACCACTGGCTTCGAAGATAAGAGCGTTCGCAACATGGAGGCGCGCGTTCAGCGGAATTCAAGGCGTCGTTCAACTGACTCCAGCACGGCAGATGAAGCAAGCAATGCAACTCCATCATCGCCAGACAGCAATGCCGACGAAAATGAGGATAGCGACGAGGATGAAGATATGTCTGTACAGCCATCGACGGAAGACTCTCCTGCTCCTTCTGGTGACGCTGCCAGCGAAGCTGGTGACGATGACCTTCCGGAAGACCCTCTCAACGGCAATTCACCATCCGGACGCCGACGTGGCAATGGAAAGGAGAACAAATTCAAGGGCAACAAGACTCGCAAGAACAAGGAAAAGCGCCCGAGCAAGAAGGAAAAAAGAGAGATGAAGAAGGCAAGACTCCGCGCCGCTCACGGCTCGCCCCAATCGCAGCGCTCTGTGAATGGCAACGATGCGCAGGACGACGAGACCTACTACATCAAGCTTGGCGAATGCATTGTCTTGGATTGGTATCCCGAGGCCCTTGACAGCATCTTCTGTGGCGATCCCAGTGACGCCAGTGACGTTCGTGGCCACTTCTTGTCAGAAGATGAAGGCAGAAACTTGCCTTTTGTCCACGACCCGGCAACTGAAGCTAAGCGCAACCGCCGCGAGCTGCGAAAGAAGCACGGAATCACCCTCGAAGACTGCTTCATGGAGACCGGCAAGCGCGAAAAGCTCTCAGAAGACAATGCATGGTACTGCAACCGATGCAAGGAGCTTCGCCAGGCAACCAAGACTCTCGAGATTTGGACCTGTCCTGACATAGTTGTGGTTCATTTGAAGCGTTTCGGTGGTACTAGAAGCTTCAGAGACAAGATCGATGTTCTTGTGGATTACCCGATCGAAGGCCTCGACCTGACAGAGAAGATCGGTCAGAAGGAGGATGGTAAGGAGTATATTTACGATCTGTTTGCGGTCGACAACCACTTCGGAGGTCTTGGTGGTGGCCACTACACTGCCTGTGCGAAGAACTTCTTTGATGGGCAGTGGTACGATTACAATGGTAAGCGCAGCCGCCCTGCCTACGCCGCGATGAGAAGTGGACTAACAGTCATTTAGACTCGATGACCAGCAAGCTTGGCGACTCGCCTCGCAAGTCCGCCGCAGCTTATTTGCTCTTCTACCGTCGTCGCTCTGACAAGCCGCTTGGCCCGCAGTATCTGCAGGATCTCGTTACCGACTTCCGCAACCCTCCGCAGCAGAACAACAGCGCTGATGAATCCTACGAGTCCGATTCGGGGGAAGGCCGTCTCGGCGATCCTTCCTCAACCCTGCGTGGATCGTCGAGCAATTCAATCGGAGCAGGAGTCGGAGCATCCAAAGGCCTTCAACAGCAGGCTCAGAACACACTTCGGGAAACAAATGGAAATGGTTCAGCCGACCAACAAGCAGGGCAGAATCTGAGGTTGACGACTCGGGAGACGAACGATGATGACGAGGCCATCAGCATGGGCGAAGACGACGAGGATGGACTACCCGCGCTCCTCAACAACAGACAGTATGGCAACATTGGAAACACCTCATGGGGCTTCGGCGTCCTCGACGCGCAGAACAACAACGCTGATACCGACGCAGAGATGCTCCTTGATAACTTAGAAGAAGACACCAACGCCAACGACGCCGACTCCACCACGGCGGACCGAGGCTTCGACGACGAAGACGACACCTTCATGCCACAGACTCCACGCTCCAGCAACAACGACGACTGGAACGACACCGACGAAGCCTTCATCATCGGCGACGACCTGCGCACGTTCCCCAACCCGCACACCTCCGACGCTCACGTCGACGCCTTGCACCTCGAAGACGCTAGCATGCTGGACAGCGACCCTCCGGCCGTGGAAATCACGCTCCCTGACGAATCGCACGCGAAGATGGATTAGGCATTCGATTCCGCGGGTGCTTTCATTTGCATTGACAGCATGGTTATGTTTGACGAGTCTAAAGATTGATTACGATGGATGGTCGGGGCGTGGGGATGAATCTCATGAGCGATGGATGGTGGGTTTCGGGCGGGTGGGGGTATCCGTTGGCGAGCATTTGCATCTTTGCATTAGGCGTTTGGTCTTTTCTTGTTGGTAGGTCGGCTTGTGAGGTTGGGTTGTTGAAGAAACGACTCGTGCGGCTGGGACGTGGGAGCGATCGGGGCTTTGCAATACGATAGAGCATCGTTGACTTTGACATTGATAGTGTTGTCCGCCGTCGGTACAAACATAAGGAATTGCGTATGAGAAGATGTTTTTTCTTTGATGCTTGCACATTCAGGTCTCAATTCAGTCATTGCTGTCTCTCGTCGAAAGCAGGTGGCCGCTAGAAACATCAACATTCACTTAGGCAACCAAGATCAAGACCCGGCTTCCATCACCCATCATTCGTGAAAAAGAGCTGTAGAGTCATCTGGCGAATCAAGCACGCTACACCTATCGGCCAGGCACTAAGCAACAAATTCAAGACACCGGAGTTACAATCGGCCTTTGAAGCCTCGTTATTGATTTGCATAGCGCCATATAAGCTCAGCAAACCGAAGTCTCAAGCAACAAAGGAAAAGCAAAAGCAAAAACAGAATCAGAACCAAAAGTACAACGCAACACACACGACTTCTTGACGCCAGCAACCCAGCCAGCCCTTCAAAAATCCCTCCATCAATTTGTTTCTCAAGGAGCAGGAACAAGCAGCGTAGCTGCACAGGCCGCAGAGCACTTGCCAAAAGCGGCGTTACAAGCGATGATGGCAGGCGGAGCACCGACGGCGGCGACGGCGCCGAAAACGAAACCGGCTGCGGCGTAGCAGGCGACCACGATGTTGGAGCAACCGGTTTGGCAGGTGCCGTAGCCCACGAGGCTGGAGGTAACTTGGGTGATGAGGAGCGCCAGGAGGGCGAGAATGAGGGCGATGAGGTTGGGACGCATGGTTGCTGGGGGATGGTGTTAGGTTCTGATTTGAAAGTATGCTGGGTTGATGAGGGGTCTTACCTGCGAGTTTTGACGGTGAGCAAAGTAGATTGAACTTGGTTTTGGTGGTAAGGTTGATCGATTGTAAGTTGGTAGGTTTGGTTGCAGGAAAGGTGTTTGGTGTTTTCAACTCTGCAGCGAGCACGAAGGTGGTTTTGTCAACCTAGGTACTTCCGGGTAACCTTCTTTGAACGGCAAAGTGTAAGTGATTGGAGTGAATGGTGGACAGCAATTCTACAGCGAGCGCGACGTTGGTTTTGTCAACCCTCTTCCGGTTAACCTTCTTTGATCGGCAGGTTGTAAGTGAATGGAGTGAATGATGCCTGGTTTGATGATTCACCGCAGTCGTTTGCGGGCGGGGTCCGACTCGCATCTTGGTGTCGACTTGAGAAACGTTACTGTTGGGATTTGCTGTCCTCTAGTTTGGCAAGCCCTCAGAGAACGTCTTGCTATTCAAGAGAAGGACAATCCAGGAAATGAACAAGAGCCGACCAAAGATGCAACGACAAGACCGAGCATGAAAGGAGGCAAGCACAGAGAAACTGTTCGGATCATTCCATACTCTCAAAAACATTGTATAATAGTAAAACACGCTAAGTGAAACATAAAAACCCGCTGCAAATGCAACTTTTCTTAGCCCAACCAGGAGAGAACCTTGCCCCAGAAAGTCTTGGGCTTGGCCTCTTCCACCCACATCTCATCGACCTCCTTGCGTCCAGACAGGAGATCTGCGTCCTTGGATGCAACGAAAGGACAGCGCGTGATGACCTTGTGGCCGACGTAGAGGACCACGAAGAGGATCAAACTGATGTAGGCGGTGAAGAAGCTGGAAGTAGACCAGGGCACGAACGACTCGAAACCCTGGGTGATGATGATGAGGATGTTGAAGCCCACGCCGTACCAGGTGTAAAACGGCTGTAGGGGCGCGATGTAAGGCAGGGTGTTACGGTCGATTCCCTGTGCATCGAGGGCGCGCATGAAGGCGATGTGGGAGACGCCGATGCAGGTCCAGGAGATGAAGCCGGCGACACCGGAGATATTGACGAACCAGTCGAAGACCTCGCCACCGTTGGCTGATTCGTTCAGGAAGCCGAGGAGGCCGACGGCCGCGGTGCATCCGACGGCGTTGTAGGGGACACCCCAGCGGTTGGTCTTTGTGAGGAATCTTGGAGCGGAGCCTTCGTTTGCAAGACCGACCAGGATACGGGAGCCGGAATAGACGTTGGAGTTGGCGGCACTGAGAACGACGGTGAAAAGGACGCCGTTGATAATGTCGGGGAGGATCTTAACACCAGCGAGGTTGGCGGCAATGACGAAAGGCGAACTGCTGGCATCGGTCGTATCGTTGAGGAGGTTCTCGTTGTCCGAAGGAATCAGGATGCCGATAAACAGGACAGTAAGAACGAAGAAGAATAGAATGCGCCAGAAGGTCTGCTTGATCGCCTTGGGCACGTTCTTGCGAGGGTTCGCGGTCTCACCGGCAGCGATACCAACCAACTCCGTACCCTGGTAAGAGAATCCGGCCTGAATCAACACAGCCCAGAAACCAACGAATTTCGCAAGGGGAATGTTGTTCGCGAGGATGCTGCTTGCATCGGTCAAATGAGGCTGGAATGCTCCGGGGTTGTTCCAGTACTTGAATCCAAGGTAGCCTTCGCTTCCAGCGCCGGCATTGATGCAAATTCCAAAGATGAGGAATCCGAGGACTGTAATAACCTTGATGCTGGCAAACCAGAACTCCACCTCGCCGTAGATTGACACCGGCATGAAGTTCATTGCCGTAATGACAACGAAGAAGATGGCAATGAAAATGCCAACGTCGATATCCGGCACCCAATACTGAATGATCAGCCCAGAGGCTGTGAGCTCAAGCGCAAATGTGATAGCCCATGAGAACCAGTATATCCAACCCATCGCAAATCCAAGACTCTGATCCACAAATCGACTGGCGTACGCGGTGAAGGCTCCGGAGACGGGAATGAAGGTGGCCATTTCGCCCATGGCGACCATGACTGAGTAGACTAGAGATCCGACGAAAGCATAGGCAATGAGTGCGCCGGCTGGGCCAGCGGTTGCGAGAGCACCTCCAGAACCGATGAACTGTCACAAAGTCAGCGCTTTGCTCATGCATAGTAGTTGTCTTTTCCTTGCCACGTGAATGCGCATGGCATACACATGGTGGTCTCGGTGTCACATACCAGACCTGTGCCAATTGTACCACCGATGGCGATCATCTGCAGATGGCGCGCCTGCAGACGGCGCTGCAGCTGCATCGTGGTGCCTTTCTCGACATCATTGTTGTGGCTTCCAGACATCGAGCTGCCATCGACGAGTGGCCCGTCTTTGTGAGGTGCTGCTGTTGTTGTGGTAGGCTTCTTCTCGAGGTCCGCCATGGTCGGTCGCGTGTCAGGCCGAAGAATCTCGAGTGCCGCTGCAGCTCAGACGTTTGAACGAAGAACAAGGTTTGCAGAAAATCGTGGAGCGTGCCGGGCACTAGACGTAATATAACGTAAAGAAATCCCAAATGGCGTGCACGAGTCCGCTCAACTAACCAGTCGGATGCAGATGAAGAGACAGAAGAACGACCGAGTGACGACCTGCACGGGTATATAAGAACACGGCAGTAATAAAGCCTAGTAGTGACTCGGTCCTTGCAGTGGCCATTTTGTTGGCGCGCCAATATCTGGTTGGCGAAAAAATTCCCTTATCGGCTTTGGCCGAGAACAACCGCGCGCACGCTTGGCGGGTAAAGACGGCGCGAGAAGGGACTCTGGCCGCATCTCACAGCCAGCGAAAAGTGAATCCTTCGGGCTTATTATGCACGAGGTGTGCTGTGTTACTCGTGGATCTGAGAAGTCCGAATGATTTACCCCTCATTCAGGTAATCTCAAAAGTGCAACGTTGAAGGTTAGTAGAGTGTGGCGTCAGCAATAGATGTGAAGCCGACAGCCGACAAAGCTTGGTATCGGTTTTAGTTTTCTTATGACAGGTCTTTTCACTACTCAGCCTGTGAGACTTCAAAGATCAGACTGGGCACGGCTCGCGAATAGCAAGTGAGATCCCCTTTCGGTCGAACTTGCAAGGTTGGATGCATGCTAGTCATTTCTCCCGCAACCGATGCTCGAGGCTGATAGTAGTTCACTCTGCTTTTGTTGGCCTCAGATAGCTGACCACGGCTGCTCACCTAAAGCGAGCTGTCAAACGCCGCTCCATGGGGTTCAGGCCTGGCCAACAGATTGCCCTAAAGTGGAGCGTGAACATTGTCACGGTCCGCATCTTAAAGGCAACGAGGTTCGTCTGCCGGTGAACTGTTTCTGCTGACCTCTCGAGTCATCATCCGTGGGGAGGTAATCGGGCGAACTAAAGTGTTCCTGGACGCTCTATGGCTGCTTGTGTTGTTCACCATGTGGTGGAAAGTTTTGTATGATCCTTGGGCGATGATACGCACCATCAACTCGCTATGAGGTCGGCATTGATGGGACGATATATGCTGAAGGGGAACATGCATTTCACGGTGTGAGGTGTGAGATGATGGTGTGAGGTCTGCGAAAAATGCTTCGCGCGCCTTGGAGTCTTGGATGTGATGGCTTGCCCAGATGCATCGCCCGTCCCACGTCTTGCGTCAGCGCTCTCTACAGCGCGGCTTCGAACGCCATCGAAGTCAGGCAGGCTTAGAAACAACGACGACGCCACCACCATCCTGCCAGGCTCGCCTGCCCTCGGCAACAGCTGCTCATCACTGCACTTGTCTTGTTGTTCTTGTCATCATCTATACAATCACCATCTCATATACCAAATCGCGACATGTATCAGTCCTTTACCGGACAATCCCGCCGTCCCCGGCAGGTCAACCTTAGTGGACGCCCATCCAACCCGTTTGCCGCAGCCAACCCAAGTACTGGACCTCAATCTACGATCGCCTCTGCACAGCAAGAGCGCTTGCAACGACAACAACAAAGAGAGAGAATACAAGCATCCGGGCGGATCCAGCGAGTATGGCGAGGACACAGCGCGAGGCGGAGGGCTTTCAAGTCATGGCGGGAGATATGGGATGCAGCTGAAGAGCAGCCTCGCACGGATGGCGTATATGCATCAGCTGAGGAGTCTCTCGTTCAGCTCAATCGACTGCTGCTGTTCTTTTCACCCAAGAAAGATCCCTCGGACATCAAGAGGTTGGGATGGTATGGAATCAAACAGATATCGACGTCGGAACGGGTTTCATGCACGGAGGGACCATGGCCACAAGCTTACGCGAAGCTACGGAAAGCATGTCTGAAGGCCTTGAGTGTCGGCGGCGGCAAGGAGATCGAAGAGCAAAGCCACACAACCCTCAACGTATTGGCGTTCGCGGCAAGACGATCGACGTCCATGACCAAAGAGGATGCTGTGTTTTACTACGAGACTTTGACATCTCTGACTGATGTGTCGGAAGATGCTATACAAAATGCGCTCATTGCGCCGCTTGGGAACGAAGGAGCATATGCTGGCCTCGCAGTACTGCTAGGGCGCCCGCTCAACCAGCAGATGCTTTCATTGCTACAATCTGCGGTCTACCGGCCATCTCTAATACATGCGCTTTCTCAAACAGAAGATCTGCATAGTAGCGCACGCAGCCGCTTGTGGTTACTCGGCAACCTCAATGCTCTGTGTGGAACCTCACGCATCGGGATCACTACTACCATAGCAAGGTTGTTAGGATCACTAGCTGATGCTGTTGACTTTGAGAGTCCACCTCTTGAGATGGAAAACATCGCTTTCGATCGCGACATTCTGTCAAAGACTGACACTGACCTGCCACTGAACACGTACCTGCACGAACAAACAAGCTCACTTGTCAACCAGGAGAGTGTGCGTAACTTACTTGTCCGCAACAATATCGCTGATAGGCCTTATGGACACGGTGACCCATCCACGACAAATGCTCAGCTATATGCCAACTATGCCCTCACGCTGCTACGATGTTTCCCACGTAAAGCGGACGACATCCGCATGTGGCTATACCTTGGACCGACCAACTCACAAGAGACACCGGCTACAAGATTCTTCTGGGATGTCGCTAAAGCGACTTCGATTTTCTCTGTCGTTAGTAGAGACTCACGAGCTGTAGTACCTCTTCTTCGCTCTTCCAATGCCGCATCTCAGAAGGAAGATTGGACAGTTATCTTGGTCTTCCTTGAACTATACACCTTTCTGCTCAAGATCATGGATGACGAAGAATTCATGGGAAAGTCAACAGGCGGCCCCCAGAGCGCCATTCCAATTGAAGATGTCGCCATGCTGGTAACGTTCCTGAAGAATCTCGGCTTTACTCTCTACTTCAATGTGTCTGAGCTGCATGAACGGTCTTCTTCGTCAACCCGCGATGTCGGCAGTCTAAGCTCGCATTTTGGTGGCCGAGAGACGGTGGAGTCGGTCGACGACTCGGAGGATAAGCCTCTCACACTGGCCGGCATGCCAGGCATGACTGCGGATTACCTCAAAGGCATCGCAACTGGCCTCTTGCGCTCAATCTACGAGCGAGACAGTCGCAGGCATTTCCTGCCAGCCAATCACTGGCTGATGACGTCTCGTTTTGACATGACTGCCTTCATCCCTGGCGTTGTGGCCGAAGAAGAGAATAGACACCGTATCGCTGATCAGGACGAGGATGACAAAGATCTCGATGATTCGGATGACGACATGTACGATATGCCCTCAAGAGGGCCGACAGGTTATCACCGTCACCAAGAAGCGCGGGCCAGAGCACAGCGCAAGGCTTCTCGACGCCGTCATCTCGAGTCCGTCGCACCTAGGTTGGAGATCTTACAAAATATGCCCTTTTTCATTCCTTTCCATACTCGAGTCGAGATCTTCCGCCAGTTTGTGCACCTCGACCAGACGAAGAGGCGCAACGGCACTGTCGATCCAGACACTTGGAGGGCAAATATGATGTTCGCGCCACAACAGCCTGGTAGAAACATGCTTGCCCGTCATCACGCACAAATCAAGCGAAAGAGCGAGTTTGAAGATGCGTACCACGCTTTCTATGATCTCGGCACCGACCTAAAGGAACCGATCCAGATCACTTTCCTCGATGAGTTTGGACTCCAGGAAGCCGGAATCGACGGTGGCGGCGTGACGAAGGAATTCCTGACGTCTGTTATCAATCAAGCATTCGACCCCTCTAGCGGTGGTATGGAGAAGTATTTTGTCGAGAACGAGAAACACTTGCTCTTTCCTAATCCAACTGCCGTGGACGACGCGCGTGCGATTCTACAAGACATGTCACTCAAACCAGCCGAGATCAAGGATCTTGTACGCGAAATGCTGCGCAAGTACGAGTTTCTCGGCCGCATCATTGGCAAGTGTTTGTACGAAGGAATCCTGGTCGACGTTTCTTTTGCTGGGTTCTTCTTGAAGAAATGGGCATTGACTGGTGGGCACGGCTCCGCACCCAGCGAGAGTGGCTACAGAGCCAACATCAACGACCTACGTGATTTCGACGAGGCCTTGTACAAAGGACTCTTGGACGTCAAGTCTGCCACCGACGCCAGCACCTACGGTCTGACATTCACAGTCGATGATCTCGTTGGCCCTGCCGACAAAAAGCGAGTCATCGAGCGCGAGCTCCTTCCCCGCGGCGCCGACACCCCCGTCACGAACGAAAACCGTCTGATCTACCTCAACCGCATGAGCTGGTACCGCCTGCAAGGCCAAAGCGCCCCGCAAACCAACGCGTTCCTCAAAGGCCTCTCCTCCATCGTCCAGCCCAGCTGGCTCTCCATGTTCAACCAGGCCGAACTCCAAACCCTCATCGGCGGCGCCCAAGCCGGCATCGACGTCAGCGACCTCCGCCGCAACACATCCTACGGCGGCGTCTACGTCATCGGCGACGACGGACAAGAACACCCCAGCGTGCGCTTGTTCTGGGAAGTCATGGAAACTCTGCCCGATGAGGACAGACGCAAGGTTCTCAAGTTCGTGACTTCGACGCCGCGCGGGCCTTTGCTCGGTTTCAGCAATTTGAATCCGAGGTTCTCGATCAGAGACAGCAGTAGTGACGAGGGACGCATTCCGTCGGCGAGCACTTGTGTCAATTTGCTGAAATTGCCGATGTACAAGAGCAAAGGCGTGCTGAAGGAGAAGTTGCTGTATGCTGTCAATAGTGGAGCGGGTTTTGATTTGAGTTGAGGTAGTTGTCTTGTTTTTTCTTATTATGTGTGAATGCATAGCGTTGGGGTTTTGAGGGCTTAGCGAGGTGTTTTCTATTCTGTCTTATTTTACCTTGAGTGGGCTTTCGAATTGCTTCGTAACGACTTGATAGATAGACTTGGTAGACGGTGTATGACCTGAGAACGTTCTCCCCAAGTCTGCTTGCGGAATTGTCGTTTGTCGAATTGCTGGACTGTGTCAATCATTTCCATGGCGTGATCGGATCGGACGATGCTGAGACCATCTTCCTCACCACACGCGTCTGCAAGTGACCAAGACCGCGAAAACTTCGTGGCTACAATGATCTATTCCACGTGAGGTAGTCTTTGAAGATTTCCCAATTAATCCCCGCGAGACTTTCGGTCGGTTTAGAAAGTAGGCAACGTTAGACAGGTAGACATGACGAAACGACTAAGCACGTGGCTGCGATTATTAACTGTTTCGGCAACAACTCCGAATTGCTGAACAAGACTCGTTGAAACTCTCACAGGTAGTAGTAGTGTTAGGTAATGACTAGCACTCCAACCCGCTCCACGCTGCTTACGCGGTTAAAGCAGAACGTTGGCTGTCACTTCTGCTTACAGTCGTAGTACCTACTGGCGCACGAGTAGTTTGAACGGCGAGTAGGGTTTAAGGTGTTCTGACGACGCGTGTGAATGGCGGGAGTTCTTCGTTTCGAGGGTGGGTATCAAGTTGATGCGCGCGCTATGGCAAGTAGCATCGCTGAAACATCGGTGGGGAGGGAATTTGAGGAGCATTAGAGTTTGGGCATGGAGGGTCTGCCACATGGCTTTCCCTGTTGTTGCGTGAAACACTTGCACGGCTTGAAGGCGGAGGATGATCTTTCGTGTTCCTGGTCGTGGAGGGAGGGGGAGGATTCGAGAGGAAGCGGGAAGAGTTGTCTCTCTTTTTTATGTTTGCGCGGTTGGTGTGGCTTTATGCTTTGCGAGGCGTTCAGCCCTGCTAGGGCTCTGGGTTTCAGTCTGCCGCTCTTTACGAGCCATCTGTGAGGCGAAATTGGCGATCATCTACTTCCTGCAAGACCTGGTAGATACTTTGCGTCCGAAATGCAGTGGCAAGGTGGCAAAGGTGAGCCAGCATTGGTTTTCTCTTCAGGGGCAAGTTGCAAGGAAGACCGTGGACAAAGGACCGACCATGATGCACTCGGCTCTGTCTCGCTCGTGTTTCGCAGCGATCATATGCATTGGCCTGTCGGCGGAGGTGACTGTGAGTGATCTTCACGACAGACTCATGTATACAGATCGGCATGCCGAGATAGCAGAGGCGTGGCGGAGTTCAAGGCGTCTCTGGCGGGATTCTCCTAGAGGCTTTTCTGGTCTGTCCATTCTGTCCACGTGCTAAGAGACGACTATGGTCGACGGAGCGCCCTTGGTGGTGGGCAAAGCATTGGGGATCTTCGAGGTTTAGTGGGATTGTGGATTGACTAGCATTGTCAGGGTGGAGGATTTCCCCAGGGACTGATGACTCTCTCTCTCTTCTCTCTGGGATGCACAGCACAGGGAGGTGCAGTGAAATGTGCAAATTTAATTTGTTGATAGGGCACATCCGAGTGATACCGAGGAGACTTGAAGACCAGACAACTGTCCAAGAGTCTTACCGCTTCGTGTAACCTCTCGCCTTCGGATAGAATCATACCGCGTCCAGTTCTCACCTGCTGATGATATTCACAGCATTCAAACCAGCGATATGAGCATGACAGGCTCGGCAGGCACGACTTGCCTGCGGAATGCTCGCGCGACGGTTGAATGATTCCGGTCACGGTTATACGGGGTGCACAGACAGATCAAAGAGTCATGTCCACGCGTGACGAACTTCAACGCTGTCTGTCTGGAGACGAATGGCCCACGCTTTGATTCGACCGTCATCCAACCAGCCATACATGCAGCCACAATGGGCTTGAGAAAGAAGGGCACAACGGCACGAATATTGCCCACGGAACGCGGCTCACTGCTCCCCGCCCTGAGGAAAAGCCATGAGGAAAGCCTTGTTGGAATCGACTGGTTACAATGAGAATACATCCAATCCCACCATCCCACAGACTCCGCTGTATGGAAAGCACGAAATGGCTAGCATGACGAGCCATCCTTGCAGCTGCTACGACTGACGTTCAGGGACTCTGACAACTGTGGATGCGAATCTGATTCTCTCTCAATTCCGCACCTCCATCCTTTCCCACCACCACAACCCTACCAAGCCCTAGTCATGAGCAGGTAAACTCTAACCGGGGATCCTGTCTGCTGGAATGACCTGTGGGTCCATAACGTCTCTCGATGCTGCAGGTACACAGTGATTGAGCTTACGTGCGGGCGGCGGCCAAACATGACAGGGCCACTTCGCCTGGTTGGCGGCGACGATCAGCCCTGGTGATATGTATCAACTACTGCCCGTCATCCCACGTTCGGCTCGAGTGCGAGAGCCCTTCTTCCAATCCTTCTCTTTCTTTACTGCCTATACGTCTGTCTACTATCTCTACTAGTATTATTGTCGAGCCAGGGTTTCAGTCCCTGTCGGTGCTTCTTACTGACTATCAAACACTACAACACCATTGGAGAAGAGAGACCTCCTTCGAAAGATGGCGAATGGCGGCCACACTTCTGGTGATGCCGTCGTAGGTGTGACGGTTGCATTCACTATTCTTGCCGTCGTTGGCACCGTGCTGCGCCTGTACACACGTTTTGGTCTGAGCAAAATGGGCGGAGTCGACGATCTCTTCATCGCCATAGCTGCTGTGCGTTCTTACACATTATCGACATCTTTAAACGGAGCTAACCCCGGTCTATAGGTGCTCGCAATAGCCATGACAACCACAATGTGCATACAAGGTATGTTACTTTAGCCCGACTTACAGATCAGACCGATAGCTAACTGCAAGCAGTCCAATACGGAATGGGCCGGCACCAACAATCACTCGACGAGCATGAATTGCTTTGGTCCAACATCTGGT
This sequence comes from Cladosporium sp. MBC 237, assembly GCA_030772445.1. NCBI lineage: Eukaryota > Fungi > Ascomycota > Dothideomycetes > Cladosporiales > Cladosporiaceae > Cladosporium > Cladosporium sp. MBC 237. The sequence goes on from JAPHCH010000141.1 coordinate 38,287, forward strand.
TCTGGGCATCAGTATGGATCTACTATCTCGCCCTGGCATTTGCCAAACTGGCCATCTTACTTCAATACCTTCGCATTTTCCCACAGCAAATGTTCCGCAAAGTCAGCTACGCTCTCATGGCTTTCATCACAGCCTATTCTTTCTGGACAGTTTTCAGCGCCATCTTCGCCTGCAGACCGATCAATTACTTCTGGCTTCAGAACGTGGATCCCACCGCCGACGGACAATGCTTAGCTCGTCTGCCAGTCTGGTAAGTGGAACACCCAACAAACAATTCCCTAAGTACAATTACTCACAACCACCTCAGGTTCGTCAACGCAGGCCTCAACATCTTCACCGACGTGGCCATCGCCATCCTCCCCTTACCCGTTATCAAAAGCCTCAACCTCCCCAAACGCCCCAAACTCGCTCTCATGTTCATCTTCTGCCTCGGAGGCATTACCTGCGTCGTCTCCCTCCTACGCCTGCAATCCCTCTACGCCGTCTCCGTCTCCCAAGACATCAGCTGGGACAACCCCATGGCAGCGCTCTGGAGCAATCTCGAAGTCAACATCGGCATAATATGTTCCTGCCTGCCCACGCTCAAAACTTGCGTCCTACGAGTCTTCCCTCGTCTTTTCTCCTCCGCCAGAGCAACGGAGTCCGATCGCGCCGTCGCGACTATCGGTGGCGGTCCTTCAGGGCCTGGAAACTCACGGCGCAAACGCGACAGTATTGGTCTGCATTTCCTCAGCCGTGGCAATAATACCGCGGAAGTTTACCAAGGACCAGCAGTGGATAGCGATGATCTTGAGAGAACGCAGATCCGACCTGGGTCCGTGCAAGGCGACGAAGACGACGAGAAGGACGATGCTGGAATTCAGGTTACGACTGTTGTGCAAGTTGAGCAGGACAATAACCCTGCTGTGAGAGTCGATTCGGGTCGAAGCGATTCTGATAGTACGCGGAAGGTGGCGCGCGAGTTCCCTTCATGAGTGGAGTGGAGTGGTGCGGCGAAGGTTGCGAATAATTCTAATACCCAAGATATCCCAAGGCGTTTTGAGGTCGTTTTCGTTTACATACTATACATAGGAGCTTCAACAGAATCCTTTTCTTTTCCAGAATCCTTTCTCAATCCTCAATTCTCTCGTTCCCTCTGACGGCAAATCACTTCCCAGAGAAGGAAGAATGATACCATGCAATGATCCATAACACGATTTGAAATCTCCCGACATCTTACGCTCACGAGATCCAACATTTACCTCCAACATCACCTTCCATCAAAGCAGGAAAAAAGGAAGATTCCCCAAAACAGCAAATTTCCCAAAAAGGAGAATTCCCCAACAGGGCAATTCGTTACCAAAGTACGTACAGGTCCCTCATGCCGGTACATGTAGGTAAGATTGGAGGCGCAAAGAAGAAAGGCACGTGGTTCTCACGCCTCCGCGCCTCACCCTCCCTTGAATCTAACCTTAAAGCACACGTTGACTTTCTGCCGCGTGCAGAGGAAGAGGGCAAAGTTCCCTTGCCTTGACTTTGTGCTAGAGATCTTCGAAAATAGTCCTCGTACTGCGGGGCGATGACGATCAATTGGAGGAATGCTCGTCGATGCGTGAGAGATTTGCTGCGCCAAGGGCGAGTGGATCTACGCTGTAATTGTGCTAGTGTGTTGGTTGGTCTGAGGTCAGGGTGGGAGGCGTTTGCATTGCGTTCTTTTTTGCGTTGGTTTTTTGGGTTGTGTCGAATAGGTTGCTGTGTTGTCTTTGGGGAGTTGAGAGGCCATCAGACACGTAACTATGCATGTGGTGCTTAGTCTAATGGTATTGTTTTGCCATCGAAGAATGATAATTGGCTTCTGGAGCGATTGAATCGTTGACGAGTCGTCCGCACATTGATTGGTCTGATGAGTTCGAGGTCAAGGCAGATCTCACTTCATTTGTTCGTTGTTCGTTGAGCGCCGAGTTTTATTTTCATACATAAGCAGTCGTTTATTGAGTCATGAAAGAAGAAACGAATGGTGTTCCAAGGCCGTGAAATTATCGTAAGAATGTACACCGATCAATAGTAATCACAAGCCCTTCCACCAAGCTTCAGTGCTCTTAAAAACACCAAAGCGCTCGCAAGAGCCACCCTCTTAAGTGGACAGACTTCCACGTCGAGGGTCGTTGCCTCCGGGAATCTTGCCGATGCCCACAACCTGGACCATTTCGCGCCAGAAACTGACGGGAGGACCATAGAAAGTCTCCTCGTAGGCGTCGATGCCGGGACGCTCCCAGACGAGATCGGCTTCGTGGGGGCGGATGATGTGGGTGCGCTTGATGAATTTCCAGCCGAGGTAGAGGACGGCGGCTTGGAATGGTGTTAGCAAGAGTGATAGTTTTCAAGTTGACAGAAGGGGTCTTACCAAGGATGGGCATGGTGTAGTAGATGAAGAAGTTCTGAACAGACCAGGGCCTGAAGGAGGCGTAACCGTAGAAGGTGATGATCATGAGCATCCAGCCTTGGGCAACGTATGTCTAGGAACAAGTTAGCAAGATCGTTGTGGAAGCAGGAGATGGACAACAGAAACGTACGCCATAAGGCTGGAGCCAGCCGGTGTAGGGGAAGGTCTTCCTGTCGACTCCCTGGGCCTTGACGGCGCGGTGGAAGAAGATGTAGGTGCAGCACATGATGTTGAAGTTGATGATACCACCGCCGGTAATGAGGTTGGTCAACCAGGTCAAAACTTGGTTGGAAGCACTGCTGACTTGCAAGAAGGCCAGGCATGGGAATGCCATAACGACGCAGAAGCACCAGAGAGGGACACCGTTCTTGGTGCAGTAGCGAAGGACCTTAGGAGCGCGACCCTCAAGAGCCAGACCGTACAAACTACGGGTGGCGCAGTAGGTGTAGGTGTTGCCGGCACTGAAGATGGAGGTGCACATCAAGGCATTCACGATGTGTGGCAAGACGCCGATGCCCAGGTTCTCCATGGCAATGACATAGGGAGAGGCAGCAGCAGACTTCTCGCCAGCCTCTTGAACATCAGTCAAGGTCGGGTCGTTGTAGGGGATGACGATACCGGCACACAGGGCACCGAGGATGAAGAAAAGACCAAAACGGTAGTAGACAGTCTTGAAGGCATTCTTGATGTAGATGCGAGGACGCTTAGCCTCTGCGGCGACCATGGAGATGTACTCAGGACCGACAATACAGAAAGCGGCGCTCCACATGCAAGCGAGGAAACCTTCAAATCGGCCAGTGCTTCCAGTTGAAAGGTAAGCGGCGAATGCTCCAGGGTTCTTCCAGTATCTGAAACCGTAGGCGTCACCTTGCGGGTTACCGCCGACCATAGTGACGAAGGTGAAGCCGAATAGGATGAAGATCAGGATGACCTTGCCACCGGATAGCCAAAACTCAGCTTCGCCATAAGCTTTGACTGCAAGACAGTTCAGAAGGCTAAATAACACTCGTCAGTATGTCTGAATAAGTTGGGAGGCGCTTCTGGTAGACTAAAGGCGTTCGACAATGGAAAGGGTGGCAGGATAGACACAAGAAAGTTGCTTTGGAAGGGAGGGCGCATGGGTAAAGCTGCAAATGGGAGGATGCATCGCATGGGCTTTGGCGCAAAGGGAGACAGCCGGGAGGCAAGAAGGAAATCTGCTTTGGGAAACAAGGGCTGGAGGTCGCAATGGGAGGAAGAAAGAATAGTCGCGCTGGGAGCAGTCGCACTGGGAGATCTTACCCATAGAGAATCTACGAGATCGATGTTAGTGAATGACGATATATCAATCGGCCATTGAATGGATACGCACGATACACGCCACGGGGATAGCCCACGCAGGGATGTTGTCACTCCAGAAACCAAGGACCAGGGTGAGAGCGGTGATTTCGAAGGGGATCAAAAGAGCTTCGTAAATGAAGAAGTTCCAGCCAGCCATGAAGCCAAAAGCATCGTCAACAAAGTGACCGGCCAGACGAATGAAACCACCAGACACAGGGTATAGGACTGTCATTTCCGCGATCGCATTGTTGACCAGAGCCAGCATGCAGGCGTAGATAGAGTAAGCGATGAACAAGCTGCCGGGACCGCCACTGTGCAGACCGCCGCCGATGGAGACGAACAGGGCAGTACCGATACTACCACCGATGGCGATGAGCTGGATCTGACGGTTGTTCAGGCGACGCTGGAGGTTGTCGGCGTTCTCGGAGATCTCGCCATCTTCGTAGTTGACGATGTCGTGAGCTTCGGGGGAGTTCGAGACGTAGCCTTCGGCCTTCTCGGTAGGGCCCTTCTCCCAGAAAGGCATGATGAAGGGTTGCGCAGTGGGCGCGGAGAGGAATCCGGAGAGGTGTTCTGTGGAGGGTAGAGTTCAGGACGAGCTCAGAGGGAGAGAGTCGGCGAGGTGAGTGAGGCGGCGCACTGGGATACTTTTATGACATGACATGCGAGTGCAGCTGGCAAGGATGTGCAAATCTGTAGGACCTAGACGAAGGTGGGATGAGGCTTAGCGCAGATTCCAAGACGCCTTGGAGGCACACGACCAGGCGCACGGTGGGCGCAGGGGAGTGGTGTAGCAGCAGGCGGCGCTTCTGGACTACTGATGGTCGATAAGAAGCGAGTAACTACTTGCTAGTAACTAGTGCTGTGAGCATCGATGCCTCAACCGTCGTACCGTCAACTCTCTCTCCCTCTCTCCCGGTCTCCTTCACTACACTCAGCTGCGGGGAGATTGGGCCCCACACGACTTGGCGGAGGGACCCGACCAGGGCTAGATCACCGAGGGTCGCTGAGGTGAGTGGCTGAATGTCTTATCGCCCAGGCGCACGACGGCGACGGTTAACCGCAAGTGGCATGGTCGGCATGGTCAGCATGGATTCAAGCCGCAGAAGAAGCAAACGAGCACTGGCTTCGACTTTGCTTTGCTCTTCCGCCCAGCAGATGCAAGCACTCGCCATGTACCCTGTCTGTCTGCCTGTCTGCTTGCCTGGAGGCTTACTCGCCAATGCCGTCTTTACTCCACGCCGGAAATTCCAAACAACAAGTACTCACGTATCGTACCACTTAACGGCTGTTACAGTCTGGGGTTGTAAGATGGAGTAAAGCGTAGTAACGTGGGAACTGTGGAGCGGGTATGTGGCTCGAGCGTGGCGAGCGAGCGGCATTGGTCGCGCATACGGGTAAGAGAGAAGTAGCTTTTGTACGTGAGTACATCTACGTCGTCCCAAAGGTAGAATCACAAAAAAGGGTAAAGCAGTAGACACACACGGCGCTGACCGACACGCACCATCACGCCCGCCCAGAACATGCAGAACGTCACAATGCAGGCGATGCAGGCGATGCTTGCGTGCACATCACTCTCTCAGCCTCCCGCCTTAGAAGACTATCCTCGATCGAGCATATTCCTTTTTCTACCGCCGGTGCCGCCTCCTCAAAGGCTCAAGACTGGTTGGCGAGGTCGGATATCTTTACACGCTTTACCCTAGCTCCAACGCGCAATGATACGGCCATGGAGCAAGAAAATAAATTATACATATCACTACACAGATCATAGCGACTAAGAGCCCACAAAGCGGGTCCACGTCTAGATCTGAGTAACGCCGATTGGTAACTTGAAAAGTGCCGGAGAACCTCAACAAATAATCTCAAGGTAGACGCCAGATCACGCTTGCGCATGAGCGATTGCCGGGTAACATGGGAGGGGCTTGATGCGCAACAATCGTTGGCACAGGGGGTGGGTTTGCCTTTGAGGCTCAGACGGAGCAATCCGCAGCGGCAGAGCAGAAAATCGTTCGTGCAGAGCGACATTTTGTGCTTGGGTCGTATGCGATGCGATGGGACGGAAACTCAAATTTTGCATTAGCCAAAAGGTTGCGGCAAATTGACATTTGCACATGCTTGGGATCCGTAGAACCTACCCACTGACCAGCGCCAGTTGGGCCCTTTCCACTTTCTCCAACCCTTGAGAAGCACGTGGTTCAAACGTTCTCGAAGCTGCACGCGGGCACGCACCCACGGCAGCGGTAGATGCTGATAGGAGGTAGCAACTTCAACAACACTTTGGTCACTGACCATTATGCTCATAATTCATCCATACGGTACCTACTTTTGTTCTCTTCCAAGTCAATAAAGTAACATTGCTGCTTTCGCAATTTCCAAGGACATGTAAAATCGCACATTAAGAGTTCCGCCGTGAGATGGTTTTCTTGGCGATGCCAGCCTGCCTCGGCTGCTCGCTCTGTGAAGGGCCGAATACCACAAGTAAGTACTGATCTTCGCATCGGCAGTAGTATATAGTAGTACAGTACAGTCCTTGAACGAAACAGGAAATACAATGACTTGCAGCTATCACACTGAACACCACGTGACCGCTAAGTAGCCATATACACTCATGCAAGCCCCAGCGGACCGATATCTTGATAAGAACCCCTCCGCAGCCTCAGGGCATCCTTCGGCCGGAAGTATAGTTCATATATCAGGGCAACTTTCCCCTTTGTGGCCGGACAATCCGGCGACTTTCGCAGTCAAGTTTAACGACTCTTCATACTCCCTCTGTCCAAGGCCTTCTTGCATTCCTTCCAATATTCTGGCGTTCTTCAAATCGGGCTCATTTGGCCTCAAATGGCATCGTCGTCCATAAAAGACGGGATTTGGCGAGGACTGATAAGGAACTGCGTGCGCGTTCAACTTGGTACTTGCGAGCAAGCCACCAGGGCGTGGAAGACGAGTCTATCACTTTCTCTGGCTTTGGCGGCAAGATGACAGGGCGAATGCAGTGGACAGGGCGCAGGGACGAGGATCCTCACGGCACTGTCGCGTTCTTCATCCGCTCAAGTACCGCAAATATGGCCCGGGAGACATGAAAGAGCGGCACTATCGAGGAAGTAATCCATGCTTCGTTGGCGAATATCGGATTTGATGTGCGGGACAGACATTCCGTCAAGGGAAGGCTCGTAAGCTGGAGGCATGTCAGAAACGACACGCTGTCAAGTTGGTGAATGAAGCTAACGCGTTTCAACCATCCTTGCTTTCGCGTAACCAGGATCCGACTTGGAAATTTGTTGGCACTGGTTGTCGAGCCGAATGCAAGCGGCCGCGAAAGAGTGATTATCTCTTCGGAACATCGTTGGTCACACAGCCATCATCGTGGCAACGTACGCAAAGCTCGCACGGTAGTTGAAACTACCAGAGACGATGTGCTGTTCAATAGCAGCGGTGCGTGCAGCCTGTGTGTAAGAGATTGCGCCCTTACCGACTCGTCCCCGAAGTAGTGTAGTTGCACCTTCATCTGCTCTGCGAATGACCACACTGGGAATTTTTCTGCATCGACGAGCGATCCATGTCGTTCAGCGCTGACACTGTTGATCCATAGCACTCCAGTCGTGACCTCAAGCAACTGGTCAGACTATCTTCATGTTCTCTAGCCGACTAGTCCGTTCATGTCACTCATAAAGAGCATCAAATTTGCACAACGAAGGCTCTCCCAGCACGCGAATCTGGTGGCGGTGGTGGAGTTGCTTGCGCCAGCAACTTATCAGGTGTTGCCAATAATGGTCTTGCCCATGAAGCCAACAATCCGAACTGCAACATGATGAAATGATGGCATTGCAACATCGCATGAGCTCATCCAGCAATAGTAGCAGCGCGAATAGCGGCTCTCAGGTTGACGCCAAAATCGCCAATCCACCACAAATCACGCTTCGAGTCCAGAATAGTACAGTAATGCTCAAAAGTCTGCAATGCAACAAGATCGCGCGTCTTAAGCAACTGCAAGAACTCCTCAGAAATCCCAGCCGGCCAGGTGCCTATCATACGGTACTCAGAACTCGTGCGGCTTCCGGTCATGCTTTTCAAGAGTGCGATCGCATCTCCGCGAACACCGTCTTTGGTGACTTTGTGCAATTCGTCGAGGGCGTGCGTGGTCTCGCTCAAGTCTGCTATGCATTCTGGTGGGGGAGGGTCGAAGAATGCAGGCGCCAAATCGCTGTCTGGTGCGAGGCCACTGCCCGCTCGCCAGAGAGCTTGTTTTCCACGAAGAACGGCCAATATGGAGAGGGCGTCATCGTAGGTCATGCCTTGTTGGTTGTTGTTTGCATCGGCGAAGGTGAGCATACCCACGGTGGCGGCAAAAGCTAGTAGTTCCTCGTGCGACAGGTCTTCGCTTGGGCTTTGTATCTGGTGGCGGAAGAGTTGGAGGCCCAGAGATTGATGGTACAGGGCTCGGGTGCGGTAGCTGTGTAGACTTGCTGGGTCTGACGTGGCGCTGTGCACATGCACGTAGTGGAAGGCGGCAAGAGTGAGAAGACCGTGCATGAGCATGTGGTTGGTATAGGCCTTGTCCGGGATTACACGGCGCCAGACCTCTTGAGCTGTATGTGAAGATGTAAGCGATCCCGCAGTCGAAGTGCAGAAATGATGCATCAATCTCATGTCCAAAGAGTCGAATAGAGGACCGCCGGATGGCGTGGCCGGTACCGCTGGTGGCAGTGCTGTTGCTCCATGATCTGTAGTTTGGCTCAGAGGAGACTGAACTACAGTGGACGACGAGCCAGACTTGACTTGACTATATACGCAAGTCTTCTCATGCCTCACGCAATTCTTACACGTGGGATATGTTTGATCGCACTAGGAGATCCATGTAAGCATCATGACTCTGCAACAATTAGGATATATTAGCTGGATATTAGCTTACCTTCACACGTCGTGCCTTACACTGAACACATCCCAAGCGTGACTTTGTGTGTGCCCTTCGGCTAGGCATCGCGGACTGTGAACGGGCAAACCTAGTGTACAGTAAGCGAGCAAGCAAGTGCAAATACGATGTACGAGGAGGACATGAGGCGAGGCCGCGAAAGGGCGCCTCAGGCAGCAAGCCTTGTCGCACGGGATGCTTATTTTGGATAGGGTTTGTTTCCTGATTAGGATTAGTGAACGACAGTACGAAATCGAATGCGAGTCGGAAGAGATCTGTACCGTCTGCACATATTGCACTCCGGCCTAACCGAGCATTTTCTTCATGATCATTGGTGGCGCAACGACGAAAGGATCTCGTAGTGCCTTCACAGGCGAATCCAACCGTCATCCCCAACGGCGGTAGTGGCTATTCATGTCGCACCACGCTATGTAAATACTCGGGGCTCCTGTTTAGGGAGGCGAAAGGTCTTTCTTTCCTATTTCCTGTTTCCCATCTTGTCAAAGTCGACTTCTGGAATATCCCTAAAGATGTCTTCCCGGTACTGTACGGAGGTCACACCCGAGTGCCCGGTGGAGTACACCACCTACGGCTACTACCCAAACCTGGGCGGCAACATCTTTCTCCTGGTTGTCTTTGCGCTCTGCTTTTTCGGCCAGATCATCATAGGCTGGAAGACCAAAGTACGAGCTTTCACGACCGTAGTCGCTATCGGCTGCGGATTGGAAGCCATAGGATATGGCGGACGAATCATGATGAACAACAATCCTTGGTCCTCGGATGGCTTCAAGATGCAAGTCTGTTGCTTGATCCTGGCCCCCTCGTTCTTGGCTGCTGGCATCTACTTGTCAATCAAGCACTTGGTGATCCACCTTGGCCAAGAGAGCTCAAGGCTTGCTCCACGCTGGTACACATGGATCGTACGACTTATCCGCTGATATCCCACAATGAGTTAAACAAACGCATGCTAACCAAATGAATAGTTCATCGGTTGCGATGTCGTTTCGATCATCACACAAGCCGCAGGCGGTGGTATTGCTTCTGCAGCGACGGATGGCGACAATCTGCTCGATGTAGGAAACGGCCTCATCATGGCAGGTATCGCCTTTCAAGTCGCCACCATGGCAACCTGCATAGTCCTTACAATCGACTTTGCGGTCCGTCTGGCTCGCAACAAACGAAATGGTGCGGCAACGACCGGCCAAGCTGGCGCGTTGAGCGATCCCAAGTTCCTGTTCTACCTTGGATGCTCGGCCTTTGGATTCTTGACCATCTTCATCCGATGCGTGTACCGGTGAGTACCTGCCATCTTTGATGACTACCACAACGACAATCTCTGACTTTTATGATTAGTCTCCCTGAAATGGCCGGCGGTTGGGGCGGAGAGCTCATGCGGAGAGAAGACGAATTTATGGTGCTCGACGGAATGTATGTGAAGACCCAAACACTTGAAATTGTTGCTTGATACTGACTATTGCAGGATGATTCTCATTTCCGCCGTTTGCCTGACCGTCGCACACCCTGGCATCTACATGCCGACCATCAGCTCCCGAAACCGGCCCATCTCCGCCGAAGAGAAGGCTGAGTCCGGCGAGAAATCCTCAATGTCATCGAGACAGGGTGAGGACTTGGTTACGCCCCCCGAGAGGGCATGATTTTGCATCGCGTCGTCGAAGCGAAGCCTGCTTGAACATTTCCTCTTCTCGATTAGAACGCATTGAGTACAGCGTGGATAGACATATTTCTTATACCATCATCATCTGGTTTTCGTTCTTTTCCCTTGATCATGGAAGAATTTTGGAGACATTACTCTGATAGGAATGTGTACAAGACCTTCGAAACGAGGGCGTACGTAGGAACATTTCATCTCGTGGAATAGCCAAGTGACAGCCACTGACTAGCCGCTGATTACCATCAAGTGTACGCATCTTGCATGAACAGATAGAAAGAACCTGGTATTTATCCGCTAACAGTACACTACAAGTCTCGACATATCTTCTAATCGCCACGCATATTCTTCTCCAACAGCTTGACAGTATCCCTGACCTTCGGATCGAAATGTAACCTGAGCAACTCTCCCTCCCAAACCGTCGCAGCCATCGGGTTGGCGCTTTCCAGCTTGCCCAACGGGTCGAAAACACCGTCACCTTTCCTGTCTTCTGTGTGCCAAAGAGCCATCATCTTCTTCGAGTGGGTTCTGCTGACCTGCTGCAGAAGGCCGAGTGTCGCGACAGAGCTCTTTTGCGGTAAGTGTAATGCGGCGGTGCACAGTTGCTTGACGAAAGCTGCCACGCGAAGAGGGGGAACGGAGCGGGTGTTCGTGGGCGGGAGAAGGACAGCCTGCAGAGAGCGGAGGAAGAGGACGGTCGTTGTGGCGACATTGACTTTCGTGCCTACTGTGGCCGGAATGGAGAGACCGTTGGGGTCGCGAGCGTGGCCGTTCTTGGCGCTGAGCTCTAGGTCTGGGTCTTGCGACAAGGGAAGGATGATGTTGTAGAGGTTCTTGATGAAGAAATCGAGATCGAGGTGGAGGGAGGTGGCGGATTTGATCACATCCATTTGGCCGTGAAGGAGGGCAAAAGCGGTGGTGATACAGAGAAGAGTCTCACGAGTGGCGTTGCGGTTCTCGTCGAGATCGTCTCCAGTTTCGGTTTGCAGGTCAACGGAGGCTTCGTTGATGAGGTCCTTCAGTACTTCGAGAATGTCGCCGAAGAACTCCTGGTTAATCAAGTGTGCGTAGCGAGCCAGACCTTCCAGCACCGCACCCATGAGGTGATCAACACGTGCCTTGAGGATGCGGAAGTAGGCTAGGAAGACAAGCTTCAAGGTCTCGGCCTGGTTCTTGTCGCGTTCCTCGTAAGATACGGCCGCGTCGGCTACTGTCATTTCCTTCTCAACTTCTTTTCGTTCTCTCATAACCTTGCGCTCACGCTTTGTGCGGAACACCTTCTTCTGTGCAGGCTTCTTGGTAGGCTCTTCCTCTTTCTCCGCTTTGTCGACGCGCTCACTCGAAGCCTTGCCGCTGAACTCGTTGAGGAGACGGAGATGAAGAAGGCTGTTAAGGACACTCTCGTGGAACTGCCAGTTTCTTGACTTCATCATCTTCGTGAGCTGCCCAACAACTTCCAAACTGATATAGCCATCGTCGTCGTCTTTGAAAGTCTTCTCCAGAGCGTTGAGACAGCGGGTGTAGTCCTGGTCCTTTGCGGAAGGGTTTCGCAGGGAAAGCTTTCCAACAACGATGGCCACAAGAACGCTGCGCTCGTTGAAGTGGGAGACATTCTCCAGCAATGTACAAGCACATGCAATAGCGACACTGCCCAAGCCTGCTGCATCTGCGTCGCTAGACGAACTGCCCTTTGCCAATCCCTTCAGAACTTGAAGATAGCTCTTGTATCCGTTGAGAAGTCCCTGTTCAAAGGTACGCAATTTCCTGACCTCCTTGCTGACCTTGCTCGTCAAGTCGTCTCTGCCTAGCGGCCTAATACGATATCCGGGGATTATGTCCTTGAAAATGGCCAGCATCGTACCCAGGCCTAGCTTCTTGACTACGACATTCTTCGACATGGTGATCTCGGCAATTGACGCAAGTAGACCGATGTTGTCTTCCGGGTCCTCGCTCATTACACTGGCCATTCGAGCCAGCTCCTCCTTTGCTTGGAGAATCTCTTCCTTAGGCGACAACTTTGGGCCAGTCTCCTCGGGCTTCTCCTGCACCTGTTGCACCTCTTCTCCGTCGTCGCTCGCCAGAAAGCTGTCCTCGTCGTCATCTTTTTGTGTGACTTCAGGCTCCTTCTCCTCTTGTTGTACAATATCACCTTCAGCGGTCTTGATGGGCAGTCTCTTGTTCTTGTCTTCCTTTTTGCCCTTTCGTGCTCTCTTTTCGTAATCCTGCTCCAAGTTCCAGCGAGTAAATCCAGGGGCGCTCTTTGCGTCGTCGCCCGGAGGGCTCAGACGCCTCTTTTTGGCGGCGGGTTCCCTCGCCATCCTGAATGTGTATTGGTGAGGTGGAAATGCGACGAGATGGGTATTTAGAAAGTTATTGTGAAAGTCTAGGTGCTCAGGTTGGACTTGGGCGGCGCAAAGAAATCTTGCGGGGAAGGGCCTGAGATTTTTCTGAGAGCGACAAGCCCAAAGTCCGAGGCTCGCTCCATCAAATCTATCTCTTTTCTTGAGATTCTCTCTTGACATCCACAACACAAAACACACCACCACCACCACCACAATGCGCCCGTTAACAGACACCGAGACCAAAACTCTCTTTGAGAAGTTGGCCAACTACACCGGCCGCTCCCTCAACAACCTCCTCACCGACACCGCGCCCTCGCCTGGCTCCAAGTCGCATCCCGAGCGCTACGTCTTCCGTGTGCAAAAGGACCGTGTCTACTACGTGCGCGAATCGCTAGCCAACCTTGCTACCTCTATTGCTCGCGAGAGCCTGCTTTCCCTCGGAACCTGCATTGGCAAATTCACCAAGACTGGAAAGTTCAGGATGCACATTACTGCCCTCGACGTTATCTCGCCGCACGCTAGGTACAAGGTCTGGGTCAAGGCCAATGGCGAGATGCCTTTCTTGTACGGTGGTCACGTTGTCAAGGCCCACGTTGGCCGCTGGAGCGAGGATTGCCCCGAGCACCAGGGTGTGGTGGTTCTGAGCATGAACGACACCCCGCTGGTAAGGATTAATGTCTTACGCAACCGGAAGATATGACTTGGCTAATTCGACATTCAGGGTTTCGGTGTTACTGCGCGCTCGACCGCCGAAGGAAGGAGACTCGACCCTACTGGTATTGTGGTGTTCAGGCAAGCAGACTGCGGCGAATACCTCCGTGATGAAGACACTCTTTTCACGACCTAGTTTGCGCCGATACCAAAATTTCGCGCTACTACCGCAAACTCGACAAGCCTACCACAGAACGCCGCGCCGTCCAATGGATACTGAGAATAGAAGGAATACCCACCAATGATGTACAGATAGGGAGAACAGAAGAAGACTCGCGGTGGCAGATCAGACCGGCCACTAAAAGGCATATGAAACAAGGAATTGCGAAGCCATCGCGACTTGTAACCAAGCTTTTGAAGGAAGCCGAAACGGAGACCAGGAAGACGGCGCATTCTACTAGAACATTTGCGGAAATGGCTACACTCAAGGGTTAGACGGCTTCACGCCCGGATAAATCTAATGGGAGAGTTTCTTTAGCCGCATGACGGCACATTTGCATGCAGACACCGAGGTTTTGCTTGTTGAGGCGTCAGTACATGCGTTCACCCCCGCATGACGCTTGATATGTTTTATTTAAGTAGAGATCACTATCACTATCCAAAACTCACAAGTTTATCTTTTACTGGACTTCACGTTTCATCTCATCTCGCCCTTCCAACCTTTTGCAGCAACTATCAGCCCGATCGAAGCAATCATGCCCGTCTATGTCATAACAGGTAAGAAGTCTCGACGACAACCGCCACAAACGAGAAGAACACACTAACAAGACCTCAGGAGCCAACAGAGGCCTGGGCCTCGAATTCGTCCGCCAACTCGCCATAGATGACTCCAACACAATCCTCGCCTGCGTCCGCTCAACCTCCACAGACCTCACCGACCTCCAAAAAGTCTCCCACAAATCAACTCAAATCCTCACCTGCGACACCAGCAACATCGACTCCATCCACACCTTCGTCACCTCAGCAAAAACCGCCCTCCAAAAAGCCAAAATTGACTACCTACTCAACAACGCCGGCATAAACTCCGTCTCCCACCAAACAAGCCTGACCATAAACCCCTCCGACCTCGAAGAAAACATGCGCGTAAACGTCCTCGGGCCCGCCAAAACGACGCAATTCCTTCTCGAAGCTGGCTTGCTGGCCTCAAACGTTAGGATAGTCAACATGTCCTCCGGTCTGGGTTCCATGGCCGTTTCGCTATCGATTCACCCGCGCAAGGCGGCCACGTACTCGATTTCGAAGGCGGGCTTGAATGCTCTTACTGTGCAGCAGAGTGGCGAGGTGAGGGAGAGGTTGGGCGAGGCGGTTGTGGTTTGTATGGATCCTGGGTGGGTTAAGACGAGGATGGGGGGTGAGGGGGCGGTTTTGGAGCCCGAGGACAGTATTAAGGGGATGTTGGGATGTATTCATGGACTGGGGGATGAGAGTAATGGGAAGTTTTTTACGTATACGGGGAAGGAGGTGCCGTGGTAGATGGGGTTGTTGGGGTGGAGAAGGCTTGTTTTGTAGTTGTGCTGAATGAAACGACAGCGTTCCCTGGAAATTCGCATTCGATTCTATTGAATCTCTTCAGCTGGACGAGGAGATGATGTCGAATCATAGTCTGCGGACTGCCGCAGTTGCGAATGGGAAGATTTTAGCTCTCGACAGCATTCACTTGGGCTGGTATCCTGGTTTTGCTTTAGCATCTGCATCACTGTGCAAAATGTTTGATGCTTCTTCGCTCGCCTTCATTCTCTCCGCTCATAGACGTCCAAAAATTCTGGTGCCGTCAGCATCGCCCGTGACTTTGATGGTTTTGTATTGTCGATTGTTCACAAGGTCAAATCAAGTTCTAGTCGACCGTGTCTTTCATTCGTTGACTTACTGGGACTGGTCGAGCCTAGCAATGTGAATCGACAATAACACCCTCGAAGTAATCAAAAGGAAACCCCACGCAAGAGAATAGTGCGTACAAGTCGCATGCAAAGATGTAATGTCGAAAATCAGAAACATCCCCCCTCATCATCAAAAAACCCATCAAGCCCCCTCCGGCCTCCTCAAGTCCTCCGCGTCCCTCGCACAACGCTCCGCCATCTCCTCCTGCTCATCCGTCCTACAAACCAACACCCTCTTCCCGCTCTCAGCCCCAGAACCCCTCGTCAAATCCACCACCACCCCCTCCCCAACCCTCCCGTTTCTCTCCCCATCAATCCCAAACCCCAAACAAGCCACCCTCTCCACCACAGCCCCCCTCAGCGCCTCCCCATGCTCTCCAATCCCACCCGCAAAAACCAGCGCATCAACCTTCCCACCAAGCTTAACAAAATAACTCCCAACAAACCCCACCAAGCGATCCACAAAAACCTCAAAAGCCAACCTGGCACTCTCATCCCCCTCGGCCGCCCTCTTCGAAACCTCTCCAAAATCCGTCGTCCCCGTCAAAGCCTTCCAGCCACTCTCCTTGTTCAAAATCTGCTCCGCGCGCGTGACGTGCAATTCCTTCGAAGCGCCCGGCGAAGGCCGTCCGGCATCGTGCGTGAAGTGGAAAATCAGACTAGGATCCACATCGCCGCTGCGAGTGGCGCCCGGCAGACCCGACAGCGGCGTGAGCCCCATGGTCGTGTCGATGGACTTCCCATTCTGAATTGCGCAGGCCGACGCGCCGGAGCCGAGATGAAGAGCGATGATGTTTAGTTCTTCCAGCGGCTTGGAGAGGTGAGAGGCGACGGAGCGGGCGATGAAAGCGTACGAGAGCCCGTGGAAGCCGTATTTTCGCAGGCCGTTTTGGTGCGCTTTGCTGGGGTCGATCATGTAGGTTCGCGCGGAGGGGGGGATTGTGGCGTGGAAGGCGGAGTCGAAGAAGGCGATGTTGGAGGCTTTGGGGATGGAGGATTGCACTGCCTTGACGATTTCGAGGGCGCCGGCGTTGTGTAGGGGGGCGAGGGCGGAGAGGGACTCGAGGTGGTGGTAGGTGTCTTTGTCGATGCGGGTGGGTTTGTCGTATTCGCCGCCGTGGACTATGCGGTGGCACGCGAAGGCGATGTCGTCGGGGTGTTGGAGTTGGGGGAGTTCGGGGTCGGAGGTGAGGTGGTTCAGGATGCTGGTGAAGGCTTCTTGGGCGTTGGTGATGTTTTCCAGGGGCTTGTTTTTGGCAATTGAGGTGCTGCCGCGTGTGTAGGTGAGGGAGACGGGTGGGGCGGTTAGGCCGGCGATTGAGATGGTGGCTACTGAGGTTGGTGGTGAGGAGGAGGAAGGTGTGAAGGTGTAGACGGAGACTTTCACTGAGGATGAGCCGGCGTTGATGGAGAGGATGATTTGAGCCATTGTAGAGGGTTCTTTGTTAGGTCGACTAGTTCGTTCAGTGGTGATCGAATGGAAGTCTTGAGATAAATGGTCGTGGGCGAGAAATGGGTTGGAATTAGTATTTTCCAATGAATGAAGTTGGAGATAGAACGTTGACCTGAAATGAAGCTCAACTGAACGGTTCGAACATTACATACATAGCTTAATGATGATAGCTCTTATTCTTCTGATTGATGAGTGACGTGTGAAGTCAACATGCGGCGGCACGGCAGGGCAAGGTTCAAAGTGAGCTCCCGCCAGGATCCGGCCGATCGATTGCAGACCCCACCTTGACCAGAAGCTGCAATAAGGCGATCAGCGATAGGTTACTCTGTGGATTGCATGAATAAATGTTTGAAGTGAGGGATTGTCTGAGAGAACCTTTAAAGAGCAAGCTCTTTCGCAAGTCTAAGCCATTTCTTAATGCTAAATGCTACATCGTGCTATAGAGGCATTATGCTATCAGTGGGATCTATTTGTCGTCGCCGACGTTGTTTCCATTCCGCTCTTCTTGGTTTTGATTCAAACATGTCGTTGCTATGCAATGACGTACCGCGTGGCATGGTGCGTGGTTCAGGTTCCGCCTTGCTCTTCTTCGGTTTAATAAGGACCAAAATGAACATTCCCACCACCAGTAATATCAAGAGGAGCATGATCTTCCTCTTTGTCGTCTTCTTCTGATAGCCTGTCGCGACATTCAGTTCTTTGTCGGCGGCCTTGACGTGTTCGGCGGTGCGTTCCACGTTATAGTCGATCCGATCTAGCAATGACCCTTGATCGATGACCATTGACTGCAAGTCCTGGAAGATGTTGGACAAGTCGATAACGCCCTGCGCGATCTTCTCGATTTCGCGTTCCCGCTGTTCGATCGCCGCATCATGTACACCTGTGCGTCGGCGAACCTGGGCAGTCTGCAACAGGGTAGATTGCGCGCTGCTGCGATCAAGCTCAGAGTCTTGCATTGCGGGATCGGTGTACGGGTTGGCGGCAACGTTCGGACTACCAGCTCTGCTATCCAAACTTGCACTCATGCCTCCCAACGAGCGCATCTTCTTCAGGTATGCAGCCTGCTTCTTGCGGAAGGTGGTGCTGACTTCACTGACGCGGCTGGCCAGGGATATCTTGAGGTTCCGTGCCATTGTCTCATCTTCTTTGGTAAGACCTCCACGGTGTTCTTGGGTTCTAGCCTGCTCTTGCACCAGTTTGTCGATGCGTTTGATTGCGGACTGGCAGCTGGCGAAGCCGCGCGTGACTTCCAGCGTCAAGTCCTCAATCTCGCGCTCTTCGCGCGCTTTAACGCTCTCGTCATCAAAACCAGGGAGGACATGCTTGGCGTGCAATTGATCTAGCTTCTTCATAGTCGCGGAAACATCGGTAAGGCGTGAGGTGATTTCGTCTTGAACATCTAGCCAGCGTGGAGGCAGGAGATCCATCTCAATGACGGCATCACCATCTCCGTCGCCGGCGCCCAGTAGGCCAGCACTCTCGCTGTACGGGTCATTGCCTCCAGGGCGACTAGGCTGACTGCGGCTAGCAGGGTGGTGTGTGTATGATTGGCGGTAGGAGATGAAGCTGCGGATGGCAGTGTTAGCAGTGGCTGGCATGTGACGAGCGAGGGTGAGAGGCAGGCATACAGGTTGGTCCTGTCACGCCAGGCGCCTTGGATCAACGCGGTAGACATGGCAGCGCTGGAATGAGGTTTGGTTGCAGGCGCATCATGTGCTAGTGCTGTGGTAGGCTATGAGGTGACATGTGCCATGACATGTATTAGAGATTAGCAGTGTAACTGGGTAATTGCTCTGTCGCATAGCATTGCCAGCTGGAACGATGATGCGACAGCCAGTTTGATGGTAAAAGGCAGGTTAGCCGGATTCAGGGTCGGGCTCTCAGGCTTGCTGGCTCTGGCTGGAAGGCGTGAGTCCTCTCCGTGCTTGCTTGCCCGTGCTTGCTTGCTGGAATTCCAGGTTCCCCCGAAGAGAGTGACGAAGCTCAGCCAGAACACCCGCGCCCGCGCTCCCAACACACAAACACACCACTCTGCAAACACCACACTTCGCCGTCTATATCTTTCCCTACAACTCCGCCTCTTCCAACACACCACCGACCACACAACCTTCAACAATGGTATGATACGATCCCATCACCCTCTCCACCACCACCACCCACCGCACCCCACGTCCGATCCGCTCGCCATACCCCGCCCCGCTGCCCAAACAATCCAGCTGTCGGGAAAAGGAGGGCGCACAGAAATATCAATATCAGTGTGGCCATGTAGACGATGCTAACTGAAAGTGTTTCATAGGCCGACTCATTGACCGAGGAGCAGGTCTCCGAGTTTAAGGAGGCATTCTCCCTCTTCGTAAGTATCTGCCTGATAAACCCCAACTAGCAATGTCGCAAGGCTGACTCCCACAACAGGACAAGGACGGCGATGGTATGACAGCAGACATTCATCTGACACACTCCACCCGGCGCTCTCTAACACGAATCCACGCACAGGACAGATCACCACCAAGGAGCTCGGCACCGTCATGCGCTCTCTCGGCCAGAACCCCTCTGAGTCTGAGCTGCAGGACATGATCAACGAGGTCGATGCCGACAACAACGGCACCATCGACTTCCCCGAGTTCCTGACCATGATGGCGCGCAAGATGAAGGACACCGACTCTGAGGAGGAGATCCGCGAGGCCTTCAAGGTCTTCGACCGCGACAACAACGGTTTCATCTCCGCCGCTGAGCTTAGGCACGTCATGACCAGCATCGGCGAGAAGCTCACCGACGACGAGGTCGACGAGATGATCAGGGAGGCTGACCAGGACGGTGACGGAAGAATCGACTGTATGTGCATTTGTCGCTGCTACTACCACAATCTCATTTGTCGCTTACTAACATCTCCATCTTCACAGACAACGAGTTCGTGCAGCTCATGATGCAGAAGTAGCGTACCCGCGCCATTCATACATCAAGCAATCCCACTGCACGGCCGCCTGCTCGTTCCACCAGCACTTCCCATCATCATCTCCTAAACACGGAAAATGCGTGCAAAGCCTGTCCCAGCGATTGAAGCGAGTTTAAGCAGAGCCTTTAGACGGGGTTTTAACGAACACGAATCTGATCCGTTGGTGTAAGGAGAAGAAGCATGACCAGTGTCGTCAATTTTCCCTTTCCCTACGGAAACCCGGTTCTGAGGCTTAGCAAGGTCGATAGGGTTGCATCCTGAGGGGTGCTCCTTGTCTGCATCATTATCATCATCTTTTCTTGATTAGGTCGAGTAGCCAAGGCGAAGAAAAATATCATGCGAAACGACGAGATTCTCTTTCCTGTGTGAACTCTTTTCAGATCAGCCCTGATCTGTCAGTTCTCATCTCCTCACCACATGCATCCGTACCCGTACCCATACCCCAATTCCCTCGATATCGTAGAAGCTACCGTACCTGTTTTCCAACCCCCAAAAATCCCAATCATCAACGCCAAAAAGTCCCAGCAAGTCCAAAACACAAAAGTGCCGAGAAGAGGCGGGGCGTGGCGGTGGGCGGCGCTCGCGAGGCTCAAAGCTGAGCTCAGCTAAGCAAAGCGACCGGTGAAAGCATATTGCTTGATGGAGTGGGAGCTAAGCATGCGAGGCGTGCATGCCACTATCCTTGTTCTGTACCTTGGTAGTCCATCGCCGTGGGAGCGGTATGAAAGGGCGGGGGTTTAAGGAACAAGGATGAGGACAAATATATTGGCCTTATTTCACGATGATTGCGGTGATGAAGATAAAACTCCTTACGGACTGTTTCTACGATTGGTACCTCAAGATTCCTCCGCTGTTGATTACAGGTTTTCATACAAATGTTGAATTGGGTATCTTATTTTTTTTTTGGCCTTGTGATAAAACTCGACAGGAGAGGAGCGAATAGAGGACAGAAATTCTCGTGTGTCTCAACCAGTTCAAAATGATCACAAGACGTCCCCAGAAACTACCTTGCCTTACCAAGCAGTGATATCGTCCACCTCCGCCTCACCAAACGTACTCGCCTTGACCTCCTCGACCTTCTTCGCCGCCGGCGGCCAGTTGACCGGCTCCCGCGCCATGATATCCGGCAAAGCCTTGTGCAAGAAATCCAGCACGAAGCGGTTGACCTGCTTGAACTCCAGCAAGAAAGCGTCGTGGCCCTCAGGCGAATCGATGACTTTCAGCTCCGCGCCGGGGATACTCGCGGCGAGCTCCTGCTGCTCGGCGAAAGTGAAGAGGCCGTCGGATTCGATCCCCAGCACCAGCGTGGGCTGGTCGATGAGCTGCAGGGCGGCGCGCACGGCGTCGTCGGCGCTCTCGTGCGAGTCGTCTGTGCGCTGGCGCGAGACGTCGTGCGTGTCCAGCTTGCGCGTGATGGCGATGTAGCAGTTTGCGTCGAAGCGCTTGATGAATTTCTCGCCTTGGTAGCGCAGGTAGGATTGCGCCGAGTAGTATGTTGAGAGGGGCTTGCCTTTGCGCGCGGACGGGCGGACGGGCACCGAGACTTCGGTACTGCCGGAAAATTGAGGGTCGGTGATGTTGACTGTTGGTGGGGCGAGGTTGACACTGTCTAGGGAGGCGTTGCTGCTGCTGCGGCCGGGCATGCGCGGGGAGCCTGCGTTGCGGTGGCCTTCGTTGTGGATTGCGAAGTGCTCGTTCCCGGGCGTGGAGGGGCGGGGAGCGGCGCCGTTGATGTTTTGCCTTCGCGAGGGGTCGGGTGTGTTGCGGCCGAAGCGAGCTTCGAAGGAGTCACGGCTGCGGTAGGTGAGGAGGGCGGACATGCGAGCAGCTCCTAGACCGGTGGTGGGTGGATCTTCGCGAGTGTAGTAGCCATCGTCGTATTTGGGGTCTGAGTAGATGCTCTGGCGCTGTGCTTCGCCCCAGGAGATTCCCCAAGCTGAGTAGCGGGCAGAGGTTGCGATGGGGATGATTGTGCGGACATAGTCGGAGCCAAAGTAGGCGAACTCGAGGACAAGCATGCCGCCCATGGAACCTCCCACCACAGCCGCAATCTGTTTCACGCCCAGGTCGTCGAGGAGAAGTCTGAAGAGGTTGACATCATCGCGGACGGTCGTAAGAGGGAACTCAGGACCGTATTGCTCGTTTCCTGGAATGCCATCTTTAGCCGTCACGGGGCTAGCACTGCCATACGGACTGCCAGGGCTGTTGACGCAGACTATGAAGAACCGGCTCATATCAAATGCTCTTGCTTCTTTGCCTGGCTCGCCGGGTCCGCCCATCAAGGGACCCCACCAGTCTCCCACGTCGGCGCTTCCTGTGAGCGCATGGCAGATTACCATGGCATTGTCGGCTGCGGGCGAAAGGGTGCCGTATGTTTTGTAGGCCACGGGGACATTCTTGAGAGTCACACCGGATTCGAGGGCGAATTCGGGGACGACGGCAATTTCTTGGTCGGGGATGAGGTTGACGTATGGGTTTTCGGGTTGGTCGTCGGGTGTTATTCTTTCTGTGATTTTGGATGTGTCAACAAATGCGTACGGGCATGTATGGGATGGGATGGCAGGTGGCTTTTGCGGGACAGCATTGTTGTCTCTATGGCGGGGTCACATACGATAACGAGCGCCATTGGCTGCAGGCAGGGCGCCTTTGAGAGTCTCAGCGGCCATTGTGATGATTTTCAGGTGACTGCAGTGCTATAGGCAAGGTCGCAATTGCAATCAGACATGTTTATGGCGGAATTGATGAGTCAATAGGGCTTACCTAGAAGTTTTTTTGGGGAGTGGGATACAATGACGCTTTTTAGAGCGAGCACGCAAGCAACGTGAAGGGTTTCCTGCCGGTAAAATGTGGGGTTTGGGGAATTGATGACTTGGGTTTGTTAGCGAGATAGGAAATCATGGTGACATAAGTGATGATAGTGATTAGGGAGTCTTGTCGTCTTCCGAATATATTTAACAGATAGAGATATTTACATAAACGTGAAATACTTGGTGATATGAAAGCGAGCATGCTACGACTTTTTTTTTTTCTCAGCGTCCCACTTCCCATCTTCTCGTGAATGTCGAACAGTCAGTCCGCCCTTATGTCCGTCGTGCCGAGAATGTTTAGTCAATCAAGGCCCAATCCTCCGGAGACGGGAGTCGGCCAAAAGAAGAGGCCCTATTCAATTTATACTGCATTATTGTTGCCAATATAAGGTACCTTCACGATAGCCATGAGAGTCAACCGTGTTCGTTGAGATTGCAAACCCCCAGAAAAGCCAATATACTCTGACCTGCTTAACATCGGCGGATGTTTCCCTACAGTTTTGTCGGATTCTATCGGATACCTAGGCAAGGGTATGGAATTCGACCGTGTTCTAGGCAAGCCATCTGCGTCGGTGGGTGTACCCTGATATTTTCGGATTCTACTCCGCGGTTCCTACTGTATGAAGTCCACCGTTCACATCAACAAAAGCCACTAGACGACACATCGTCAGCGAGCTCTCGGGCATAGGTGTTGATAGATATTAAAAATATCAGCGATTTCATATACTCGTGAAACCATATATTCGGCCTGCCAATTTGGAAGTGCTTGACTAAACTCGGAGAACGTGACGTTTTAATCCACGTTTCGCCCCCGCGGCCCGAGCGCTTCCCGGCACGCGCGAAAGAGCGAGGATCGATCGAGACGCTGGAGGCCTAGCCTAGGGTTTCCTGCCTCTGCTGGGTTTGCCTCTTCCTGCACCTCTTAACTGCAGCCTCGATGTCCGTTCAACATTGCGATAATATTCGAAATGCGCCTGACGAGCGACCAGTCTGCTAACATTGCAGACCGTCAGCGAGTTTGGGAGGTACGTCGCTTCTGCCAGGTGAGATCTGCCCATTCGCAAGCCTCCCGCTGCGAGAATAATGGCGGCCCTTCGGAGGCATCTGGAGGTGACGGAGCCTTATCTGCCTTACTACGCTGCCTACGATACGAACTCGACGCCGACATTGCCAGCTTGACGCTTCTGGACGACCAAACTCAACACTTCCTCTCTGTTGAGCATCAAGCCTCACTTCACGATCCAACTACCGAGTCTACAGGATGGTACGGTTGTGAGCAAATTTCCCACCGCGGAGGCATATGCGAGAAAACCATCTCTTTGGACTATGGCCCTGGAGATCATCCAGTCTTCGAGGTCCAGGATCTTTCGGTCAATGAAGAAACTAAAGACCTCCCAATCGTGGACGGAACTCTTGCCAGCTTCAGGCACTACGCCGGCGTGCCGTTGAATGCACCGAACGGGCTCAACATCGGTACCTTGTTCGTTTTCAGGACTGAACCCTCGACCGAGCTACTTTCACCTGCAAAATGCCATTTCATGCGCGAGACGGCTCGTTACGCCACTAACCAGCTGGTGCAAACGCTTGAGGCTTTAGAGAACAAGCGATCCTTACGGTGCAATGCAGCCGTATCCTCGATGCTTGAAGGGCCTTCGTCAAATACCCCGGACACGAAAGGACTCTTACCCCCGGCCGCGCATCTGTCATCACGAATCTACTCGACAGCAGCAGATCTCTTGTCCCATGCTTTCGAATTAGATGGTGTCTTGATCCAAGAGTTTCCCCCGGCGAGTGCGGCTGCCAAGATTCACCAACCGCCAAAGCCTAGACTACTAGCCAGGAATTGCAGCTCGACGCAAAACCACCCCGGACCAATCGATGACAATATCGCTCAACAACTCTTGGAAAAATTCCCATTGGGCGCTGTCGTCCACTTGATATCTGACGAGGACGGCGGCTCATTCATTGCCTCTACGAACGGCCTTTCCAGATCGCCTGAAAGGGTGAAGCTCAAATTGTGCAGCCAGTTCCCAGCAGTTGAGCAGTTCGTCTTCATGCCACTTCGAGACAGCTTCCACGATCGCGACGTTGCATTTATTCTAGGTTTCGCAGACAACACATCGAGGGTACTCTCTAGCACAACTGACCTGCCCCCGCTGTCTTCTTTTGGAATGGCAATCATGACACAGATACGCCGTCTCGAGGCGCAGATCCTGTCCAGGAACAAATCAGATTTCCTGGGGTCTATGTCTCACGAGATGAGGAGTCCACTGCATGGAATGCTAGCATGTATCGAATTGCTGCAGCAAACGGGCTGCTCAGCGCATCAACTCGACTTACTGGAGAGCGCTGAGGCTTGCGGGCTTCAGCTTCGGGAGAACATCGACAACATCCTCCTTTATTCAAATATTGGCTCAGCAAGCCCAAGCTCGGGACGGCCTCAACGGCCCAGCTTTACAGATTCCCAAGAAGACGTTAGCCAGGGCAAGAATAACATACTTGCCCTTGTTGAGGATACTATTGGGCGCGATGCGAGGAAGAACAGAAGCACGACACCCGCCGCTGGGACTGGCGGTAATTTATTGTGGTCTAATGACAATCTTAAGGCCAATCATCGGTCCATTGATTCCGCCAATCACACCATCATAGCAGTCGACGCAAATCCCAACGCGGACTTCAGTCTTGTGCGATATTCTGGCATTTCGGTTATCATCAACAATCTACTTGTGAGTCTAATCAGGTATTGTCATTTACAAGACATCGGACTAACAAGTTCTAGGGAAATTGCATTAAGTTCACGGGACCTGACGCTTGTATCCGAGTTAGCTTATTGACCGATGAGGAGAATGTCATCTTACGGTTTGTGGATGCAGGTCGCGGCATTTCTTCCGACTACCTCAGGAACTCTTTACTAGTACCTTTCGCTCAGGAAAACCCTTTGGACACCGGCACCGGGCTCGGTCTCACCTTGGTGCAAAGTGCAGTCCAGGCACTGAACGGCGAAATCAAGATAGATACTGACGAGTCTCGCGGTACGGAGGTTTGCGTGTCGCTACCGCGTCGGGGACTTGCAGCTAGTGGATGCAAGCCAAGCCCCGCCGCAGGCTCTCAAGATCTTGCAGATAACGGCAGAGACTTGTCATCTTACAGTGTGCGACTGCTCGCACCGTTGAGATGGAGCAACGCTGATAATTTGCGGCATCAACGCTGCCTCGAGGCTCTGACCGACTCGATGGCACGAACGCTGCGCACTTGGCTGCAATCAGATCTGCGGATCTGGGACAAAACCGAAGGGATGCCGAACATCATGTTCGTTTCCAACACTGACCTCGATCGCCTCAAAGAAATAAGCGGCGATGCATATGATGGTCTGCGAAAAATCATCCTGTGCCCAGATGCTCAAGCCGAATTGACCATCCAAACACTGAGGCCTGGATTCTTTGCAACGATTGTCGGAGCTGTGACTCCTTCGAAAATTTGCGCGGCGATGCAAACGTGCTGCGAAGACATCCAAAACGAGAGAGATGCCCATGATCGTTCGCGCCAAGGCTCTGTCGCAAGCAGCTCCGATCCTAGCACGAACACATTTGAAGATGATACCAGATCTGTGGCATCCACGATGACCGAACCTGATCTGACCAGAGAGGCGATTCTCAACCAAGTCAGCAGCCAAAACACTAAGGAGCTCCCAGATCGTACCAACGACGAGTCGCCTAAAGTGCCAATAGAACCGAGAATCCTCCTCGTAGACGACAACGCTATCAACCTCAAGGTCGTCTGCATGTACGCGAAGAAATGCAGCAAAGCGCCTGCTGTATCCGCCGGCGGTGGACAAGAGGCAATCGATGCTTTCAGAGCTGCTTTATCCTCGACCGACGAAGCTGGGAGCTTCGACATCATCCTACTCGATCTTTCAATGCCAGAAGTGTCCGGATTCGATGTGGCGTCGGCGGTCCGCGAGATGGAGCATGAGACAGATGCGCCTCGCACTTACATCGCTGCTTTGACCGGCTTGGTCAGCGACAAAGATCGCGAGGCTGCTTTTACGGCGGGTGTGGATGAGTACGTTACGAAGCCGGCGAAATTGAAAGATCTTCAAGCTGTTGTTTCGAATTGGAGGATTGCGAGGGACTTGCCGCATCCTCCTTGAGAATGATGGGTTGCGGCTTGGAGCTGAACATTCCAGCTGTCCTTCATGAACCACGAAAGCTTACACAGCCGCTGAGAGACACTACAGTGATGCGTGCTCTTGAAAAGTGCTGCATTTGCATAGTAGAGTCGGGTTCGGCCGGCTTTACGACATTCCACGCATCTATCCGGCGTCACTGTTTCAAAGACGTACAACGCGGTGGATGACAAAGTCAGCGTCTTGCAACAAAACGATACATGCTTACATGCCATTTCGCTTGTATAATATGCACATAATGAGACCTGCCACTGCTGGTGAGCAAGGCCAAGCCGAGAGATCTCACGAAATCACGTGAGCCTCATCTCACACATTTGGCAACTGCGTTCCAACCATTCAAGAGCAGCCTGTTTATCCTCTGCTCTACCACCATGCATGATTGTTATCGCCTACAGTATCTGGCGTGGTGCAAGTGGAGACAAACACCCGTTCCTGTTTCGTCCAGAAAGTGCGGAGAAGGTTTGGCGCAATGGATTTCGTCGCCGAAACGGGCGACTACATCACCTGCTACTCCAAGCTTCTTATCAACATCCTGCTATCTCCTTGGTTGGTCGCAGCTTATTGGCTCGTCGTACCTTTGGGATACGCCTGCAGCACCGAGGACGGCAGGTTTGTCCTCTTGGTTAGACGCGGGGTTAATGAAGCGTAGGACCTTTAAGTACCAAGGTATCATTTGATATACACATTGCTGGTGTCACTCTATTGAACAGCTCTTCCAGTTCCTGCCCTTTGCTTTCTCATGAGACCAATATCATCGCAAGTTTAGCGGTTGACATATCAAAATTAACGTCGCTAGTAATTCTTCAACCAACATGCTACCATTAGTCCTGCTCGCTTTGGGAGCTCTATTTGCCGTTTCTGCCGCCGTGGTACTGGCACTTGACGTCAAACAACGCGACGTGGTCCTCAGACGCTTCGACATTCGCCGCCGAAGGGCGACAGGCTCTTTGACTTCGCCTAGATCCCTCTCCCCAGAGAAACAAGGCCTGCCGTCGAACAAAGCATCGTCCGAACCCGATTACAGTGACACGTTCCCACCAAGCCGCCGAGAAGCGTTGGCCGACTTGCCATCAGATGCACTCAGTGGACCAGGCAAGACGGCTAAAGAACTGTCCGAAGTTCCTACATGCTACGACAAAAAACTACCCAGCGAGGCTTTGTGGGACTTCGATAAGCTTGGAGACCATGTCACGGCCACCGGGTTCACGTTGGACGAGATCAGGCGTCTTGGTGACTTCCCGGACTATGCTGCTCTGAGTGGCGTTCCTTTGCCGGAGGAGTACAAAGAATTTGATCTCTTGAAGGCGAAGCCGAGGCCTTTCCGGCCGTTCAGGTGGGCGTATCATCAAACAATGTGTATTAAAGATCCTCTCTACCCTGCTAGCATCACGATTCTGACGGCTGCACAGCATTAACCAAGCTCGAGAAAGACTGGTGGCTCGAGCTCGAGAGTACTTACACCGAACGCATCAAGCAGCGACAAGAGCTTTTCCAAGAATACGGCCCGATGGTCCTGCAACAGCTTCCAGGCGGAGAAGTCGCTGCCAAAGAACTCATGGAAATGAGTCTAGAATTCATCTGCGCCAGGTATCCACGGTACTTTCGCATCGACAAGGAAGCCATGATCTTCCACAACAACATCCTAAAGACCATCACCGACCTCAAAACCACGGAACCCTTACACGTGCTCCTCAACAACGTGCCCGAAGACTTCGCCTGCATGATCCGCCACCCGGATACAGGAATCTACAGTTTCCGCAGCGGCATCATCTGCTCGAGTCTGGGTTGGAACGTGGGCAGTAAGATCGGGCTGAAACTCCATGAAATCCACGCGCCCATCCCGGATTACAAAGAAAAGATGCAATTCTCCATGGACCGGTACTTTTCCAAAAAGCCCACCGACAAGCCCATCCAGCGCGGCTCTTGGGGGCTGGAAATCGACGAACCGCTCTTCATGCCACCCGGTGATCCGCACGAGCAACTCCGCGAGTCTCAAGATCCAGAACACACGCTGGACCGATGCAATCTGCGCGTCGACTGGCAGACATTGCGCCGCCTTCCACTCTCGGGCGCTGTCGTGTTCAATTTCAAGGCTGTCTTCACGCCAGTTTCGGAGTTCAGGGATGAGCCGTATATTCCCAGTCTCGTTTTGAAGGTATTAAGGGAGGGGAAGCGAAATTTGATGGAGTATAAGAATACATGGCATACGGAACATGTTGTCATCCCTGCTATGGAGGCGTTTGAGAAAGAGCAGGTTGAGCGTGGCTTGATGGAGAAAGACTGGGAGCCTCATACCCTGGAAGAGTCACCTTTCTTTCCTGGGTGGGAGGAGAAGTGGCACCATCAGCAAGGATTCTGAGAGTGATTTGTTGGATTGAGGGTTATTGCCTTGGCGAATTGTGTGACTGGGGCGGCGGTGAGGGAGAGATCTGGACTGTTCTTTGCCAGAATCAAGGCGTGATCGAGCTGTTGATGATTCTCAGTCCATACGTGCAGGTTGAGGGCCTGAGGGCTCGACGGATACATTCTCGTGTGGTGGTTCATAGCTTTGAAACGGATACGGATCCTCCTGTGGAGTGAATACCACGCTGGTCTGTGACATATTACCTATCGTGGCCGTCATGGGCCATTCGTGGAATCGATAGTTTTTCTGGGACGCCTTGACTTATTGTTGCAATGTTAATCTCCACATCTCGGTCGACAGATCAGATGGCGCAGTGATCAGCGCAGCCATCACAGCATCCCCGGCTGAGCTGTGCCGAATCTTTGGAGCACATGCAGAGTGTACTTTAAATAGATTACTCGTGCATACAACGCATATCACCAGCCATCGCGCATGTCGGTATGATGCGCCTCATACCAGCCATTCCAAGTAGTACCAGCCTCACCAGCCTTGTGCCAGCCTTCAACTGATTGCTTTAATATGTGTAGTACATCCCGTGAGGGGGAATAAACTTGTTTCCTCGCGGCAAGTTGAGTTCAATAATCTATTGTCCTAACCACTTCATGCGGCCACAGGGGAGGTCAGCCTTTCGCTTAGCTTTTAGGCGTCTGTCAGACCGGGATCAGCATGGTCAGCATGCTTTGTCCAAGCATAGCCCGCTGCAGGAATCCGTTCGCTACTATCCGGTCGTATGACAAGCTGTTCGCCCTCTCGCCTTGATTGTCCCGGCCCCAACCTTGCCGTCTGGCCAGCCAGTAAGCTGAGGCGGCTGATGCTGCTACTCAGCCCTCTTCGTTTCCAAAAGTATCACCAAGCTTTCAATGACCGCTCCTTGGGCGTGCACTTGCCAGCCTTATTAGTGCTTGGATTTGGTATAAGAATGCCCAGGATCGTGTTGAGGGAGGGGACTTGTTTCTAAAGACATCACCGCACCAACGCTCATCTATAAAACAAACCTTCCCACCACATCTACTCCTGGGTATTTCACTCGCTTTCGATATCCAGATATCTCACTTTCGTTGCCCCACTCTGCAGTCAATCGTAACACGACATCTGAACATCCGAGCCCTATCAAACAAAATGCCTTCTCTCAGCTCCGTTGCTCTCTTCTCCCTTGCCGTCATCGGCGCTGCTGCAGCTCCTACCCCCGATCGCTGGGGTGGACACCATGGCCAGTGCCTGAACGATGACCAGGCCCAGCAAGTCGCCGACACCTGGGCGGCTCTGATCCAAAACTACAGCGACGAGCTCGCCGACGCCACTCTCACCGAGGACTTCACCGACTACTCCGAGTCCGTCAACACTCTCATCAACTCCTGCCCTCAAGGCGATGCCGCGAAGCCCATTGATCTCCTGGCCCCGACCTTCACCAGTCGCGAGCTATTCAAGACCGGCCAGGGCCAGCAGCCGCCCATCAACTTCGAGCTCCTCAACCTCTGGCACTCTTGCAACACCGTCAACCTCCGCTGGAAGACCACCAACACCGCCAACATCACCGACGTGAAGCCCGTCATCGGCCTCATCGCCCTCGAGCTCGTCAAGAACAACAACGGCAGCGAGTACCCCTGGCTCATCGAGACGGTCTACAGCGAGTTCGACGCCGGCGCCTGGCTGCAAAACCTCGTCGAGGCTGGCATTTGCTCCACCGATGCTGGCATTCCCTCCGGTAACGGTGGTTCTGGTTCCAGCTCCTCCGGCTCTGGCGCTTCTTCCGTCGTCGTCTCCACCGCCGTCGACGCCACTGCTCCAGCTTCCACCTGGACTCCCTCTTCCACTTCCTCCTGGGCCGCTGCTTCCACCACCAGCTGCACTGAGAGCTGGGCCACTTCGACCACCGCCTGGGCCACCCCGACTGCCAGCTCGTACGCCTAAGCGTGTCGATGCTCTCGATTTTTTCTTCTCGCGATAAGATAATGTCTTCACGTTCCTTTTTCTAATGTTTCTGCTCGGCGTTCGGTTTGGGCACCCGGTTATAATTTCGCCTGGAGAGGCTGGTCGGAAATCTGGCTCTTATATCGATCTTAGCGACAAAATATCCTTCGATTGTTACATACTTGAACATAGATGTTACGTTCATAAACCAAACGATAATACTTCTTTATTTCCATCAGAAGTTCAATGTTATTGTTTTCTCTCTGTGACATTTGGCTAGAACAGCCACCCCCACGCAGCTTTGCTATCGCAGCTCCAGCTCTGTTGCCAACTCTTGGTTTTGAGATATATTTGTCGAGAGATGTACGAGGTTTGAAGTGGTTTGTGGTGGGTGGGGGCTACATAATTTGAGTTGGAGTCAAAGCTCCTCGGTCCTTCGCTCCGTGCCTTTCCCCGCATCTCTCCTCATTTCACAGCATCATTCTATTCGTCGTTCCCGGACCACGAAACATCCGCGTCGATATGCTCGACGACGTGAGGAGGCATGTCGAGGTTGCTAGTAGTCGCTTTCCTTGCAGCCGAGGCCATAGCCCCTGCCAATTCGGCTATGTTGTAGGACGAGCAAATGTAAGCCCTGGTTCTTTTCTATTTCGCCCTCTCCCTTGATCTCTTTCGTTGAACTCATTTCCCAAGCTCAACCTGCTCCAAGTCTTCATCGTTCCGCCAGGCAGGGGATTAACTGCGACACCCTGAATATGCCTGGAGATAAGCCCTGGCCCGAGGTCCGGGTTGGCAATGCCAACCACGCCAACACTGCTGTACTCATCGTTGGAGCCGGCATCTCAGGCATCTGCACTGCCATCGACCTTGTCAAACGGAACAACTGCCGCAACTTTC
The DNA here is from genome assembly GCA_030772445.1 of Cladosporium sp. MBC 237. NCBI lineage: Eukaryota > Fungi > Ascomycota > Dothideomycetes > Cladosporiales > Cladosporiaceae > Cladosporium > Cladosporium sp. MBC 237. The sequence continues at coordinate 70,148 of JAPHCH010000141.1, forward strand.
TCATCGTCGAAAAGAGCGGCGGGGTGGGAGGTACCTGGCACGACAACAAATACCCCGGCTGCTGCTGCGATGTCTGGTCCGCGCTGTACAGTCTTAGTTTCGAGCAGAATGGCGAGTGGACGCGTGAGTATCCTGGCCAGGAAGAGATTCTCTCATATCTTGTCGGTGTCGCGCAGAAGTACAAGATTTACGAGCACGTCAGGTTCAATACGTCTGTAGAGAATGCTGTCTGGGATGATGAGGCTAAGAAGTGGCGTGTCAATGTTACCACTGCTGAGGGCAGCAAAGATGCTGAGTTCAATCCGAGCTATGAGATCAAGGCAGACTTCCTTGTCAGCGCTGTTGGCCAGCTGAATCAGCCCAAGTGGCCTGAAATCGACGGGATTGGGAATTTCCTTGGGAAGAAGATGCACTCCGCTCGATGGGATTGGTCTTACGACCTTCAAGACAAGAAGATTGCTATTCTCGGAAACGGTAAGCTTCCTTCTCATTCGTTGACGCGCTGCAATCTGACTTCTGACAGGATGTACCGCGGCTCAGATTGCTCCTGAGATAGTCAAGGTGGCGAAACACATCACCATATTTCAGCGCACGCCCAACTGGGTTATCCCTCGCCTCGATGCACCAGTCTCCCCGTTCTGGCGTTGCGTTTACAAGTATATTCCACCCATCCGCTGGCGTAAGCGAGCTTTGATGATGGACTTCCGTGAGGCCTTCTACGACGCTGTGGTAGATGGCAAATCTGCTTTTGCCGACGAGATCAGGCAACAGAACCAATTCATGATGAAAGCACAACTTCCAGACCAACCTGAGCTCTGGGAGAAGCTGACCCCGAAATACAATCCTGGCTGCAAACGAGTCATCATTTCCGACGATTACTATCCCACCCTCGCTTTGCCGAACGTGTCTCTCGAAACGAGGCCCATTCATCGTATTGGATCGAACAGCGTGAGTGTTATCGATGAAAATGGCCAGCCAGAAGTGGTAGAAGCGGACTATGACCTGCTTGTCTGTGCTACTGGTTTCCGCACTACTCAGTTCATGCACCCTATTGAGCTGATCGGGAAGAATGGCCGCAAGCTCAGCGACGTATGGCAAAAGGGAGCGCAGGCCTATAATGGCACTTGCGTTGAGGATATGCCAAACTTTGGAATGCTATATGGACCGAACACCAACCTTGGGCACAATTCGTAAGCCGACCCTGCCACTAGCCAAACCAATATGCCTGGTAACTAACCCAGCCACTCACAGCATCATCCTCATGATCGAAGCTCAAAGCCGCTACATCAACGGCCTAATCGAGCCCGTCCTAAACGCCCGCCGCGCAGGCAAGGAACTATCTCTCGCCCCGAAGCATGATAAAGTCGCCGCGTACAACGAGCGCATCCAAGAGATCCTCCGCAATTCTTCCTTCAACGATCCTAACTGCAATTCGTGGTACAAGACTGACGACGGCATCATTACCAACAACTGGTCTGGTACGGTTATTGAGTACCAGGATCAGCTTTCGAAAGTGGATTTCAACGATTATGATGTCGAGGGCAGTGGGGCGGAAGCTGTGAGGAAGAAGCCTGTCGTAAGATTAGGGAGGGTACATGAGGAGACGGTTTGCAGTAATAACTTCCTCGCTGCAGTCAGTGTTGTGAGTGTTGCTGCCGTTGCTGCGGGCTGGGTGTTGAGGAACTCAAGGTATCTGAATGGTCTGAGGGCGAAATAGTTTGGAACGATGGAGTTATGGTGCCTCTGAACAAGCGTGAAAGTAATCGTGAGTATCTTCAGGGGTTTACAGCACTTAGAATGATGGGCAGGTGTACAAATTGTCAGTATCAGGATGTCTTACAGTTATACCAACTCGCTGCTAGCACGATTGCCTTGCCAAAGGTCCTAGCATATGAAAGACCACAATATCACATGTAAAATCGCATGCAAGTCGCATGCAGTTAGATTTTAATGTGCATCCAGAAGCTCCGCGACATTTTGAGCGCCAGCTCCACCTCACCACCTCACTAACCAGCGACGCCACCTACAACAAAGCCACAACATGCCAACATCCCAGAACATCCTGACCGCCCATCTTACCGCCTAATACCATCACCATTGGTATCGTCGCCATAACTTAACACAACAAGCGTTACAATCTCACCATCACTCAAAAACAACCTCAATGCCAACGCCACCCTACCCTCTAGAAACACCCTTCCATGGCCCCATCGCAATGGTATCACCAAACTCCGCCGACGCGCTCATAACCTCACCTAATAACTCCTCACGCCAGTCGCCCAACACCATTCTGACTCGAGCGGAAGAAGCCACCAAAGCCTTGGAGAAAGCATTCGAAGACAGCACCGCAATGGCACCACCGAAGTCTCGCCCTCCGAGCCAGAAGACTGGTTGTGGCAGCGCAAATGCGACGATTTTGGAGCGCGCGATCTTTGAGAAGTTGTTGGGCGAGCATCAGGAGGAGATTGGGGAGTTGGTGAGAGAGAGGGAGGAGATGAGGAGGGAGGTAGAGAGGTTGAGGGAGTGTAATGGGGAATTGGAGATGGCGTATCGCCTTCTGGAGGGTAAGAATGAGGCTTTGAAAAAGGAGTTGGGGGAGGCGGTTGTAGAGGCGCAGTCTCGTGCTGAGAAGGCGGGCACGAAGCGACAGAGGATTGCGCCGTGAATCAAGAGGCCTGTTGATGATGATCGTGGTAGATTCACTGAGTGAGCAATGGGAGGATCGACCGGTGGCCGTGGGTCATTGGGTGTTGAATGATCTGCCTGGCGGTATTGGGGTGGTTGGGGAAATGCACAGGGGAGAAAAAGTTGACAAGGCGAAGGCACGACACGATGTCGTCCTTGAATGTATCATTAGGACTTTCCTGTGGCTCAATTAAAGGTATGCTTAAAAGTCACATCGTTGAAACTCAAAGAAAAGGGAAAAAGGAAAGCGGTTACTAATCTGTTCGCATTAACGAACACTACAACTGATTCGGTGATACCAGCATCATGTAACTGCGGTGCAGCGACTATTACTCATTTGTGAGAGAGCGGACCTCATGCAATGCAACGCAAACCGCTCCATTGTTCCCGGTGACTGCAAGACTCTATCGTGGGTCTTGGGTATAAGAATGGCGACGCCTCTGTTCCACTGGACCTAGACCACCTTTTCTTCTGACCCAGACATCGCCTACTTCACCAAATCAACCAACAGCCATCACGAACATCCAAAGCAACGACCATCTGTCACCGCCTCTACAATGTCGAGCCAAGCAGAATCCAAGCTCCTCGCCCTATCACCGGAGCTCGTCGAGCACATCATCTCCTTCATCGAAGCCGAGACTCTGATACCTACACGCCTTACTTGCAAGGTCCTTCATGATCTCTCCTTTACCCGTTTCGCGGATGAATACTTCACCGTGATCAATTGTTGGATCTTAGGAATGGATCGCTATCAGCGCATCAAAAGCATCCTTGACGGCTCTTCACGCATCAGAAACAGAATAAGGCATGTGAATCTCACAAGTAGCGTTACCGAGGACTGTTCAGTGCCGGCAATCCAGTTGGCGGCAAAGAAGGACCAATGCTGGAAAGATGCCCTCAGAGATTCGGTGGGCGCTCTTTACGAAGACGCCCGGACAGACATCGACACCATGCTGGTCAATAAAGTGCTCACCGACCTAGCACAACAACCACAGGGGATTACGATCTGCCTAGACCTAGCAGGAACGGACTTTCCGATGTCAGATTACACGAGGCTAGGTCTTACCGACCCATATTCACAGACAATTTTCTGCTTCATTGCGTCACGCACGAAATTCGACACATTCGTGCTCAGCGAGAATTCTCTACCGGGACTGGACTATGTCATGGAGCTGTATGAACGGAATTTTGTGTTCCTGATGTTTACAGTCAGCCGTATAGTGTGGCGCGGAGATATGCCAGTCACCACAGAGACGTTCAGAAAAGCCATGTGTATCCTACAAGACGCTACCAGCGTGGAAGAAGTGTCCTTTGAAATTGGGGAAGTGGATCCCAATAACACACTGATTGTCACCCGCAAGATGTACCCCTTGGCGGACGCAATGCTACTGGCTAACAACTTCTCCAATTTGACCAAGCTTTATATCGCATGGGCTTTCTTGCTCCACACCAACCAGGCTCTGTTAGATGCCATTACGCGGTGTGCGCCCACACTTACTTACTTGCACATTGAGGGGTTGATGATCAAGACCTCCCAAGGTGGATGGTTTGAGATCATCCGCATCCTGCTTACTATGGCGAAGTTAGAAACAATCTCTTTGCAACTTCCGTATTGTTGGACCGAAAGAACTCAAGATTCACCACTGCAAGCTCAAAGACTAGTGTTTGTTGGCGGAGACGAAGAATTCGACAGTTTTTATCTAAGTGGGAGGGATGCCGTAAAGGACGAGCTACGCAAGCTTTTGAACGGAGGCCTGCGAGCAAAGGAACCCAGAGAACTCAACTTTAATGAAGTGTCAGATATTTAGTGGTCTCCGATGAGTCTGCTTTGGAAAGGCTGAAGGAAATGGCTCAGGCGTTTTATCATCAGGAGTACTCAATGAGGCAGCAGAAATGCAATTACTCTCTTTACCCTACATGTATGAATGCCCAAGGTATAAGACCCTAAATGGGGTAGATGGTATTCCATGAAGGCTTCACACTACGTCCAGTACCACACCGCTACAGTGTAGCTACTATTTCTCATTCGCTGAAGCCAATGCCTTTGGCACGCAATCTTCTGTGTATACGCAGTGACTGCGAGGATAGATTTTCCATCTTGGATAAAACTCCTGAAAGCACTCTCAAACTCTCCTACATTCCTCCTCACAATATAACCACACCTTCCGCCCATCCCCGATCCTTAACATCTCCTCGTTTCGCCCACCAAAACCCACAATGGATCCCCAAGCAGAACCAGAAACAGAATCCAAACTCCTATTTCTCCCGCCAGAGATCGTAACAAAGATTATCAGCTTCTTTCCCAGCGAGACTCTCGTTACGCTCCGCCTTACCTGCAAGACACTCCACGATCTCTCTTTGGATCGCTTCACTGAAGAGTATTTTTCTACGCTCTGGTGTTGCATTTCGCAGATGGATCGGTACCAACGTTTGAGAGAGATCATCAACGGACCGCCAAGAATCAGTGGTAGGATACGCTGGGTGAACTTCACGAGCAGCATCTTTGAATACCTAGGGCCATCGCGAGTTGGTACCCATTACGTTATGCCACAGTTCGCGCCAATTGTTCCTCGGGATTCTGAGCGTTTCGGATTAATGGTGCAATTAGCGAACCTCCTGTATGAAGACACGTACAAGGGGGTCGACATCATGCTGGTGAATAGTGTGCTGTATCAACTGCAAGGTCTGCCTCAAAACGTCGATATCGGGTACGACCTCAGAGAACATCACGCACCATCGCAATACCACAATTCACATCACGACACGGCGCTTTCCTCGACCACTTTCTGCCTCGCGACGACAGGCACCAGATTGCACGCCATCGCAATTTGTCCGCAGAACCTATCGCAATTGGAATATGCCCTGCAATACTACCGATCGAGCTTTATGGCTTCCTTGGCTAGTGTCAAATGTATAATCTTGGATGGCGAGTTGGACGTCTCAGAAAATTATGTGAAGGTGATTTTCGATATCTTCCGAGGCACCACTTCCATGCGTACATTGAGCCTTATCAACAACAGAACGATTGCTAGGGAGAGTCTGGAGGGATATCATGCGCGGACGAAAGGCCTCATTCCTGAGCTGCTACGGAGCAAGGATCTTTCAAATCTGGAAAAGCTCATGCTTGAGTACGAAGCCATAGACGATGAAGATCTCACAACCGTCTTGGAGTGCTGCAAATCGACTCTGATGAGATTCACTATGGACGTGTCTCGGCTCGGAGCCTCTGATGGGGGTTGGATGGGGATTGTGAGAACTCTCCTGACCATGCCGAGGCTGGAATACGTCTATTGGCATGGCTTGGAACAGTACATACCTCTGAACGGCGGCATATCTCCGAAGTTTGAACGCACGTATATGATCATTGGCGGCGAAAAGTGTGATAAGATGGTTCTTGATGGGCGGGAGCGGGTGAAGAGTGGTTTGCATGCTTTGCTTGAGGAGGGCTTTCACCATACTCATGTCGTTTGGAATACGGGCAACTGATGTCTACTCATCGAAGTAAATAGACTCAACGATAAGGCGTTTGTTATTGGAGCGTCCATAAAACAGTTCAAGAACAATCAATTGATGTATGCCTGAGGCACAGGACCCTGCATGACACGGAGACCTAGTCTTGACATCAATTCATCCGCAAGACATGTCATCATGAAAGTATGTCACATCACAACCGTGCAGCAACAGTTTTAGAGTCAGGCAAACATCCGTGGGGACCCTGATCGGAATTCAAACGGGTATTCTCATCTCACAAGACCGATCTCTGACGTCGCCCATCGTCACTTCAAGCGAACATCACTGCAGGAAGTCGCTGCCACAGCATCATGGATTGCGATGTAGTGATGATAGCACTCTCTCCAACATCTCCATTGCTACATAACCAGTAAGAACGAATCACCCAACCGCTCCACCCCTTCCATTTCCCCTCATATTATATACTCTCCTCAACACCTCCACCCTCGATGCGTCCCTTTGCACCACAACTCGCCCGCGCCAGCAACAGAACGTCAGCATCCTTCCCCGTAGTTCAATCAGCAGCCGGATACAAATCTTCTTCCACACTCGCTCAGGAACAAGCCAGAATGTCTTCATCCTCCAACGTCGGCGAGCTGAAGCTCGAGAGCACCGATATCAAGACTGCGCCTGGTGTTGAGCTCAACAGTGAGCAGAGGACTCTGGTCTCTTCCGTACTGGACCTTTTCGCCGGCAGACCTTCGCTTGCGAAGTTGCAGCTTTGGAAGGATGATGCCGAGTTCACCGATCCCATCACCATCGCTCAGGGAAGGAAGCAGTTCGAGGCTCAATGGGTATGTTCTATCTCGACCTTCGATGCAATCGAAAATGCATTATACTAATAACAACAGTACGGCCTGCAATCCGCCTTCTCCGAAATCGAGCGCAAATCGCACACCGTGACTTCCTCCGGCAACCCCATCAGCATGGACATGAGCACGCTGTACAAAGTCAAGGGCATCGGCAAGGAGACGACAATCAACAGCAAAGTCAACATTTTCGTCGAAGACGGCAAAATCAAGCGCGTCGAAGACAAGTGGGACGGCCAGCTGCCGGACTCCAGCATCGCCAATGTACGTAAGAAATGGACCAACGTCGTCGACCCGCGCTTCTGGGGCAACTACGCTTTTGGCTGGTGCTATACGGGCGTGGTGCTTGCTAGCGAGACTTCGGTTGGGAGGGTGAGAGGCTTTTTTTGAGTTTCTCTTCCTTGAACCCCCATCCCTACTTGCATGCTCTTATCTGCTGGTATATTTAACTGGTTATCCCCGTTCATCCATGCTAACATAGTACTTTCCCTCTCTAGGCTTTCCGCCACCTCAACTCCGTCACGGTCCCCAAATTCGTCGGGGTCCCCAAGAACGCCGAAGAAGACGCCAAGCGCGGCAACTAGGTGTGGCGCGGCAACACGTGGGGTTCCTCTCTGCCCGAGCTCAATAAGAGGCACGGGAAAGGCAGCTTTTCCATGCCCCGACCGGAGCTGCGAAGCATTCTAAAGAACCCCGAGCCTGGCCCTCAAGGCGGAGCTTCAAGGGAGCGCGACTCTGCCGTCTCGACGTCTGTGGCGATGAACCGTCGCGGCTCCGTTGCGATCAATGAGGTTGGAATCTCTCCTTTGACTTCCTCGCCTTCGGTCGAGTTTGCGCTCCCTCTTGAGACAAAGCACCAATGACTAGCCGGGAATGACGATGTACGATACCAGGAAGACAACACATAGTATGAATTATTAATATCCGTTTATGATACTTTTGCTCCTTGGGGTGTGCGGGACTTCGGGATCAACTCTTTCAAAGCTGCGCTCATGCTGGTGGTGGAGATATTCGTCACGCTGTTCGTTCTTTGTACGGTTTATGTGCCCATGATGGCGGCGTGTCTTTTTGTGTGTGTTTTCAATCGCTAATGTATTGTTCGGTGTTGGATGATTCGTGGACGTATCGTTAGGATTGGCATATGATAGCACAGCTGGACTCTCTTTCAGAAGCAGTCGTTTCTCAACCATGTTTCTCCAAGTCTTCCATCTCTTCCATCCACTTGCTAAGCACGACCGTTTAGAATCAGTCGTTTCTCATCAAACATCTCTCCGCCTCCTCCATCTTCACCACCATCATCCATACCACCCTCACGTCTGAACCCCCTCCTTCACATGCCCAGCCGTCGCAACCTCCAAAATCTCCCTCTCCAACCCCTCCACATGCACAACCTCAATCCCAGCATCCACCAACCTCTTCCTCCCCTCATTCTCACCCACAAAGGTCTCCGGCTCCTTAACCCCACACACCACCCTCCCGATCGCCGGCCGACCATCCTCCCTCCTCAACCTCAGAATCCTCTCCACGCACGTCAAATTCCCTTCCGACCGCTTATTGCACGGCTCCATGGTGGTGTACAATATGACATCTTCCGGCAGGTACGGGCCTAGGGCGTCTTCGACGGGCGTGGAGGTTACGTTGTGTTGCGAGGCGAGTTTGAGGAAGCAGGTCTGTTCGGCGTGCGTGTTGCCTGGCGCTTCAAGGGTGTAGCCTGTTGTTAGGATGGGAGAGGGGGAGGAGGGGGAGAGGAGCAGGGCGCCGACGCGGAAGTTGGTCGGTTTGGGTGGGGAGTTGCGGGCGGCGGCGAGGGCGAGGGAGAGGTAGTGCAGGTCATTCTGTGAAGAAGGCATTTTGGGTGTGATTTTGTGGTGTTGTGAGGATGAGATCGGTAAGTGAATAATAATGTTGGTTATGTAGATTTGCATGTGATAATGACGTAGCGCAAATTGAGACGCGGTTTCCCCATCTCGCGCGTTCGGCGCGTCTTCTTAGCTCTGCGACAACTCTCTCTAGACTCGAGCAATAACAACACCTATCCTCCAGACTTGCTACTAGCGCAACGACATCATATTATCTACCTCTACCAGCAACCAATACAGCATCCAAAACCATGCCTCCCGCCAAACACGAAGAAGAAGAAGACGACCTCATCTCCTCCGAACCACCAACCATAGACCCCTACGCCGTCCTCTCCCTCCCCAAAGACGCAACGCCCTCCCAGATCAAAACCGCCTACCGCAAAGCTGCCCTCCAACACCACCCCGACAAAGCGCCCGAAAACGAAAAAGCGGCCGCGCACGCCAAATTCCAAGAAATCGCCTTCGCCAACGCCATCCTCAGCGACGAGCGCCGCCGCAAACGCTACGACGTCACGGGCCGTACGGAAGAGAGTCTGGATCTCGAAGACGACACATTCGACTGGGTCAGCTACTACCGCGAGCAGTACAAAGATGTCGTGACGGAGGATGCGATTGAGAGTTTCGCGGGGAAGTATAAAGGGTCGGAAGAGGAGAGGGGGGATGTATTGGCTTGGTTTGAGAAGTGTGCGGGCGATATGAGGAAGCTGTATAAGAATGTTATGTTGTCGGATATGGCGGAGGATGAGGAGCGATTCAGAAAAATCATTGACGCGGCGATTGAGAGCGGCGAAGTCGAGGCTCACGACGCTTACACCAAGGAAAGCGAGGCGAGTCGAAAGAAGAGGGTGGATGCTGCGAGGAAGAAGAAGGACAAAGAGGCGAAGGAAGCGGAGGAGCATGCGGAGGATTTGGGACTTGGAAAGAAGAAGCAGGAGAAGAAGAAGGGGAAGGGTAGTAAGAAAGATGCTGATGATGGCATGGGAGATCTTGCTGCGCTGATTGGGCAGAGGCAGAAGGGTAGAGCAGAGGGGTTTTTGGCCGATTTGGAGGCGAAGTATGCCCCGAAGGGGAAGGCGAGGGGTGATGCTAAGAGAGGTACTGAGGAGCCGCCTGAGGAGGCTTTTGCTAGGACTGAGGCTGGGAGGAGGAGTAAGCGGGCGAAGAAGGATTGATGCGTAGAGGGAGGGTGGGTTCTAATTTGGGATGTGATTATGTTGGGACAGCGAGGCGTTTGGAAAAGATTGCAGACATGGCATTCTCAATGATTGAAGGTTGATTATTCGAAAGGAATGAGATGGAAAGCACAGCATAGCGTGAACTCATGTAAAGAAGCGAAGTTCCGATTCTCACACTATCGACTCTCGAATGCCAGCTGCCCCCCAATGGGGTCTGTTCCTTCAATGCCCATACATCTCTCGCAAGCGCGTCAAAATGATCGGACAAGTTGAATACGTGCTTTGATCATTAGTATTACTGTACGTCGTGCAATCTATAACTCATTTTATAAAAGGAATGCCAGTCTTCGTGCTCTTCCTGTAAGCATCGTAGTCCTTACCAAAGAACTCAACAAGAGAACGTTCCTCAGCTGCGAAAAGAAAATCAGCACACGCACATACCACACAAAAGCAATTCAACAAAACACATTAGGAAGACTTACACTTAATCCTGTCGTTGAAAAAGTTCCATAGCACACCAACAAAAGCCACCAAGCACACCTTATTCCCCACCAACAGCTGCGTTCCAATGGCCCACCAGAAAAACGCAAAATACGACGGATGCCTGGAGTAAGCGTAGACGCCCGAGGTGACAAGCTCGTGATCGTGCTTCTTCGCTCTCTGCGGGATATGGTTGAAATTCGTGCCCGCGGTGGCCATGGCAAGACTTCTGGTGGCTTGACCGAAGAAAACGAGGAAGATGCCGAGACTGATTGTGAAGCCGTTCACATATTTAGCTTGATAAGCCGGGAAGACGAAGTTCGAGGCGAGAAGCTCGACCAAAGCGCAGCCGTGGGCGATGTTGTAGGATTTGCCGTTGGTGAAGAGCAGGAAGCTGGAGGCGCGGACTTCGGGGACGTTGTAGGTTGCTGTGGTCCAGAATTCGAGGAAGTGGAAGATGCTTAGGCTGGCGAGGAAGGCGAAGAGGCGCCAGATCGGGTTGCCGTTGTAGGCTGTTTGGGTGGCGAGGAGGAGTGAGGCGGCGAGAGAGAAGCCGAGCCAGAAGGATTGGAGACTGATGCTGGAGAGGGAACGTTTGCCTCCTGGTGAGAGGGTGAAGTCGTAGGGGAGTGGTTTGCTGGTGAATGGGCTTTGGACTTCGGAGTAATCGTGCTCGCCTTGCTGGTCGTCGGCATCAACATCCTTGCCAGAGGTGGATGTCGAGCGGCGAGTGAAGGTGGTGGTGTTGCTAGCCGAGTCTATTTGATCATTTGCATTCTGGGTAGAGGGCTGTCTAGAAGAGACAGCGGATGACGAGCCTGAAGTCCTAGCCATGGGTGTTTCTTCTGTTGTCTCGTTTCGCGGGTGTCGCATGGTGGTGTTGTTGCGACTTTCCAGCAAGGAGGGGGGATTTGAGATGTTTTGCATGTGAAACACGAGGGCGCATCGCCGGAAACGGAAGGACAATCTTAAGGTTAAGCTCGTGCATTAGCGCGCTCTGTCGGAATCTCAAAGAGCTGCGTCACTTCCTCACTTCGCAATTCACTTACATTCACTACAAACAATTTCTTTGTGCATAAACAACGCATTGTTGCGCTACTATGCGTCGATCAAGCATCCATCCGCCAAAATGCCCTCGATAGCAGAGAGCAAACGCCAAGTGGCAGAAGGCCTATCGAACACCGACGCTGAACACGATGCAATCCTAGCCAGCCTGCACAACGAGATCGACAGACACAACAATCGCGAGACAGAAGACACACGAGAGAGAAGGAGAGACTCCCACAAGCGACGGAGAAAACATGAAGACGACGGCTCCGACTCCAAACGTCGACGCGACAAGCATCTTCGCTTCCGCTTCAAATCCGGCGTCCAAGAACCCTCACCCAAGAAATCTCGCAAACGCTCCAAACGCTCCCACTCGGCCCACGATGACCCCGAAAACCACCGCGAAGAAGAGCAAACCGCCCACCCCTTCCCCCGCGAACCGGCCAACCCAGATTCCCCAGCCCAACCCACCAACACAGCCGCCTTCCAAACCTCCCTCTTCGACGCCCTAGCGGACGACGAAGCAGCCGCCTACTGGGAAAACGTCTACTCGCAACCAATCCACGTCTATGCGCGGCCCTCCACTCAGACGCCTTCGGGCGGCGTACAAGACATGGACGACGAGACGTACGCAGCGTACGTGCAGAGGAAAATGTGGGAGAAGCAGAACCCGGAGATTGTGCTTGAGAGGGAACGCATGGAGAAGAAGCGGAGAGAGGAGGCTGATGCCAAAGCGAAGCGGAAAGAAGACTTTGTGCATGCTCGGCGGAAGGAAGCTTGGGATCGTGCCGGGAGGGCCAGAGGAACAAACGAGAGGGAGGGTGAAAGTGACGCTGGATACGAATACGACTACATGTTCGACCACGAAGACACGCACCGCAAACCCCGCGCAGAACCCCAAGAAGAAGAGGAACTCTATACCCGCGCCTGGACCGCCTACCTCTCCGCCTGGGAAGCTTTGAAAGCCTCTCTTCAAGCAAACCCACCCTCCCCAACCTCATCCACTTCCGCTTCACCATCCACCTTGCCACCCTTCAAGCGAATTCCCTGGCCAACCCTCCAAAACCGCCCAGCGACAAAACCCAACATTGAAGATTTCCTGCGGCATGCTCCGAGGGACTCCGACGCCGATAGCAGCAATAACGACAGCCGCGGTGGTGGTGGAAGCAGACTACGGGCCCTCAAAGCAGAGCGCGTGCGCTGGCATCCGGACAAAGTGCAACAGCGGTTTGGTGGGGCCGTGGATGAAGGGACGATGAAAGTCGTCACGGGCGTGTTCCAGGTCGTCGATGGGTTGGTGGAAGAGGAGAGGAAGAGGGTTAAGACCTGAGCTGGGAGTTGAGAGTTGAGTGATCGCGGGAGATCACAGTCATAGGGGAAGAAGGACGGTGTGATGTTTCCATACCATAATACTACATAATCTCACGTTGATTCATCATCAGCAACAGCCTCAGCGGCATTCTCGCCACACAAGCCTTTTCATTCCTGTATTCCACATCCCTCATACAGGGTCTTCTCCTAAGCCCCCTCCCCCTCCTTCTTAACAACAGCAACCCCCTCCCCACTCCCCGCGAACCCCTCCGGCACGCCTCTCGCCGGCCTCCCCATCCTCAGCGCAACAGCCGTCTGCGGGCCCACCCAAGCGCCCAAAAACCCACTCCAAGCACTGCCACCCGCGACAAGCCTCTGCACAATTTTGTAAGTTTGCAAATCGGCATAAGGCAAACCCGTTTTCGGGTCCGTGTACTTCGCCGCCCAGCCTGTGACGGCGCATTTGGGTTTTGGTGGCGGTTCGGGGAGGGCGTCGAGTTTGTTTCGTTTGAGCGTGCGGGAGAGGTAGCGGGTTTCTTCGCTGTTGAGGGGCGGGTGGGAGGAGGGGAGGAGGAGGCGGGAGAGAGGGGTTGGTTCGAGGGGGTTTGTTTGGTTGAGGAGAGATTTGCGAGACCGGGAGGGAGGGGGTGGTGGGGGTTGAGAGGGGAGGTTGGGGAAGGAGGAGAGGATTAGGAGGGTTCGTTGGGCTTGTTCGCGGAGGGGTGGGGCGGGGGGTGCTGCTGGTGGGGTTGGATGTTGTTGAGGGCCGGTGGTAGGAGTTGTGGTAGATGCGGTGTCTGCTGGGACGGGTTGAGGGGCGGCGGAGAAGGTCATTGTGCCTGGGAGGGCGCCGGGTTGTGAGGGCGGAGGCGGTGGAATCTGAGCGGTATGTGGTATTGATGATGTTGATGCTGAGAGCTGCTCGGGCTGGATCGATCCATCGGGTATTGCTGAGGGCGGTTGTGTTGGATTTTGAAGCGGCTGAGGTTCTATGTGAGGCGCTTCGGCGGGTGCTTGAGGGTTGATTGTATTCAACGCTGGAGCGCTTGGGGTGTATGGCACTTCTGTGGCCAGTGGCTTTGGTTCGGTTTGTGCTGCATATTCGTGTATGCCAGATAGCCAGGAATCTGCGGTTTCGACTTGAGGCTGGACAGGTTGTTGCTCTACCAGTGGCTCAAGTGGCATCGACTGCTCGGCCGGTTTCTCAGAGATCAAGTCGTCTTTTGGAGGCTCCTCAATAGCAGGGGCATCTTCCATTACCAGATCTTCCATGGCTTGATCCGCAGTCCCAGGCCGTGAAGAGGACTCCCCACCCCAATCGATCAGATCCATAGCCGCCTTCTCATTCTCCTTCTTCGCAGCCTCCGCCTGCTCAGCTTCAATCCGAGCCGCCTCAACACGCTCTCTCTCCTTCCTCTCCTCCTCCAACCTAGCCAATTCCCTCAACCTCGCCTCCTCAGCTTGCCTTCTAGCCTCCTCCCTCACTTCCTCCTCCCTCTTCTCCGCCTCAAGCCTTGCCTCCTCAGCCTTCCTCTCCGCCTCAATCCTAGCCTCTTCATCCCTCTTCTTCGCCTCCACCTCCCACTCCTTCATGGTCGTCGACCCAAGCCTCTTGACCTTCAACTTCCCATCCTCAAAAACTCCACTCCCACTCCAACTCTTCATCACCGGTCCATCTATATCCCTCTTCCTCTTCGCCGCCAAAGCCTCCTCCCTCAACCTTATCCTCTCCGCCTCCTCCCTCTCCGTCCTCCCCAGCTCCTTTGCCGTCTCCTTCTCAATGCGCCTACACTTCTCAAACCGCTGCTCCTGCGTCAAAGGCAAGCGATCCGTCATCCTCACCCTCTTCGCAGCATCCTTCATCAACCGCTTCTGCTTCTCGCTCCTCTGCGCGCTCTCCTTCAAATTCGCATGAATGACCTCGCGATTCTTCACGGCAAGCTCGCGCCGACTCTGCCTCGTCGGCGCATCCGCCGCTTCGGGAAGCCAATTGCTGCGCTCGCTCTTTTTCTTCTTCTTCCTCGCCAGCAACCGCGCCGCCTCCTCGCTATCCGTTCCTCCATCCTCCGCCTTCGCATCATCCGCAAGCTTCACTCTCTTCTTCGGCATAACACCCGGAATCCTTAACCGCGCATCCTGCGCTTTCCGCTTCTTCCTCTGCTCCGCGCGCTCCGCCTTCTTCAGTTCCCTCTCCCCCTCATCCTCATCCGCGTCCGCGCCAGCGTCCTCGTCACTAGAAGAGCTCTCCATCGCGCCCTCGTCATCTTCTCGGTCCGAAGCAAGGTAGTCTTCTGCATCTTCCGCCTCGTCTTCTGCAAGAAGTTCTTTCTGCAGTTCCTCATCGTCGAGGTTGGCGCGCAGGGTTTCGTAGAGGTTGCCGGCGGTGCGGCGTTTGGCGCGCGTGGCCACCAGGCCGCTTTTGTTGATGTCTTCGCCGCTGGAGGACGAGCCGGAGCTCGTGCTCTCGTCGTCGGACATGGTGGGTCGTGCGGGCTTTTTTGTAGGGGTTTGGTTTTGTTGATGAAGGAGGAAAGTAGACCTGGGATCTTGAAGTTCGACTTTCTGGGATTCCCATCGGCATGTGACAGAGCGTCGGCAAGAGCCGCAACTCTATTTCGTCTTGTATATTACCAGACCATCAATTCTACCAGTATACTGTGTTCGTATGTGAAGACGCGTAATATCGAATGTCACTCATATGTTGTTGCTAATGCATGCTTTCGTTGAATCATCTCACTAATTTCTATTACACACTAAAAGATCCGTCCATCTCAAAACATGCCATTCACACAGACACCCGCCTGAATTACCTCACCTCGATCTTCGTGATCTCCCCCTTCGCGTTCTGCCACTCGTGCATGCTGCGTTTGCTCCATTCGAGGTGAGCGCGGGCGAAGCTGAGCTGTGATTGGAAGTTAGTAATAGAACATGTGTTGTTCCACGGAACCACAGAAGTGGCAGTGATTGCGTTGAGCAATAGTGAGGGTAAAACACTTACCATGTAATTCGTCAGGTCCTCCTCCTTCTCGCCCTGGAATCGCCTCAACTCTTCCATCACGCCTGTGCTGGCGTCCGTGACATCCTTTTTGCTGACTTCAAGCGCCTCCTCGAGATGGCTCAGGCTCTCCTTCGTCTTACCAAGTGCGTCCCTTCTCGCACGTTCAGGGTCAGTGTCCGTAACGCCCTGGATGGCGTGCGTCAAGCGGCCAAATAGCTTGTTCGCGACACCGCTGGTGGCACGTCGATGGTTACCATTGGTTGGTGGAGAAGAGGGGGGAGATGACGGATAGCCTGAGCCGGGCTCGCCTTGTTGGGCTGTCGGTACGCTGGAGCTGCGCGTGTTTGGAGGGAAATCAGAATCGACGGAGTTGTTGTCTTCCTCGCGATGCTGTCGACTTCTCTCGGACTGGCTGGCGCTGCTGGCACTGCGACGAGGGGTAGATTGCATGCCAGACGAGGTCATGTACTGCTCTATGCGCTTGGCTTCTGCCTCGGATCGTTCGAGCTGCTCTAGAGTCATGCGCTTCTTCTCGAGTTCGTCGCGCGTCATCTCTTCTTGGATGCGCTTGAGTACGCGGAATTTGAGCACGCTGCGCACGACGGATGCGAACTGGGCGCTTTCACGCATTGGTTCTGCAAATCCGGCGGAGAGTGCCGAGCCCATGTCTCTTGATGCAATGTATGTGTAGTCGCAAGCCTGGCCAGTCTTCTCAATGGCATGCGCCACACTCGCGCTTTGTTCGCTCAGCGAGAAAGCGTTGTATCGCGCGCCGAGATCCATCAAGTCGTCTCCTAAGCTGTAAAGATGACGCAGAATGCGTTGGTTGACTTTCTCCATTGAGCCAGTGAGAAGTGTCTCCAGCTCCTTGGTATTATTCTCGAAAGAGGAAAAGTACGGATCCATCTCGTCTTCCTGGAGGGTCTGGTCTTTGGGTGGGAAACGAGCATACTGTATGTTCGGCGTGCTGTGCGACGCAGCGGAAGGCAACGTAGACTGTGCTGGCGGTGAGACGGGTGTTCCAGAAGAGCTCACTGAACCAGATCTCAGTTTCGCGCTCTGGCTGGGCACAGGCAACCACTGGTGTCCTTCGGTCGGGTTGGCAGGATCCAAGGGCGGCGCCTTGAGATTATTCTTCGGAATCGAGGCAACAGGATGCGAGTGCAGCACCTCGCTCCAGCTAGCATTCGGGTCCAGAAAGCGCCACCACACGCCATCTTCCCGCACGTGTTTCATGCGCCTACACCTGTTGAGGAAAGTCGCAAGCATGCGCTGCCTCAGCTCAATGATTCCCGCATCCTCCTTCGCCTTTGTTGGCTTTGCCGCGTAGTCCGCAAACGAGTGTTTCTCGGGAATTGGCGGAATGATC
Organism: Cladosporium sp. MBC 237; assembly: GCA_030772445.1. Classification (NCBI taxonomy): domain Eukaryota; kingdom Fungi; phylum Ascomycota; class Dothideomycetes; order Cladosporiales; family Cladosporiaceae; genus Cladosporium; species Cladosporium sp. MBC 237. The sequence continues at coordinate 87,391 of JAPHCH010000141.1, forward strand.
AGGGTAGGATGGAGGGCGACGAGAGTCGAGCGCAACGACGCGAATTCCGAGTACCTTCTCTTCACCTCCAGATCGCCAGTGCGAATGGTGTACGTTATGTAATTTCCACCGCCTTCGTGGTTCTTCCCAGCGTGGGTTATTTGGATGTCGAGCTCGGGGTGCTCCCAGAGTATTTGCTGTATGCGGCTGTCGTAGCCACCCTTGGGAGGGTCGATTTTGGCGCCTTGGGGGCGGTCGTCGTCGAGTTCCTCATCGCTTAGGTCGGCATTGCGGGAAATGAAGTGAGGTCGCTGCTCGGGTGATGAGGCCTCGGATGGTGGGGTGGATGGTCGGTTGAAGCCTGGTCGGTCAGCGCATTGCTCTGATAGAGAGTAACATATGCTTAGAGCATTGGTATGAAGGACTCATGCTCACCTGGGCTTTGAATATCGCTTCCCTCGCTATCCCGGCGTTGGAAAGAGCCGTAGGGGTTGTTGTCCTCGTCGTCCCACATCACTGCGGAGTGGGCGATTGCTGTGGAGCGGTGGCAGGGGTCGGTGGAAAGCTTTCTGGTGGTGTTGAGGGATGTGGTGAGTTGGGCGAGAGTTTGGTGAGGGTGGATATAGCTGGGCTAGTAGCAAGCAGCAGGACGACGAGTGTGTGGGTGTGCGGTGCTCGTTCGCCGACGCCTGCCTGCCTGCAGTAGTGAGCTGTTGCTAGAGCCGTTGCTGGTCTGGGGCTGGGCCAAGGAGGCGACGTCATGATATAACAACGCTGTACTTGGGGACTTTACCCTTGTGATTGCTGTTGGTACCTGAGTAACCTGACACATCATTTAATGTATTTTATCAAACATGATATCGTGTTTCTAGCGTGTGCATCGTATTCCATACAACAGTAACACAATCGTTGCGTGTTGGTTTGGCCTTTGACTTAGAGAACTTCTCTTCTATAGCGATTCTGACTAGAAAGAGCGTGGCAACTAGATCTTGACACCGACGGCACTAACATTGCTGGCGTTACACAAACTACGTGAAAAAGAGCAATCACGACACGTCAAACAAGACAGTATCTCCATGCATTCAAGACAATCACAGCTCCTCTTCTCACGCGCCCGCACCCGTCGACTAAGCACCAAACAACACCCGACGCCGTCCTCAAGTCGAATATTCCAAACACCATCAACTCCAAAAATTCCACAACCACAATCCTCAACCCGAACACCCTCCAGAAACAAGCCACGCGACATGTCTACCACCACCAACAATAACAACACCACCCTCCCCTTCCTCCTCCGCTTCTTCGACCCCTCAACAGCCTCACCGGATCCCCGAGGCCGCACCCTCGCCACCATTCTCTCCTGGCCCGACAGCAACCTCGAACGCTCACACGACTACATCCAGACCGTCTTCCCACTTCCAGAAGGGAGCATGTTCCAAGGCGCTCCGCTGATAACGCCCAAAATCCGCAAAGCCTTTCTCTCCCAGCCTGAACTCCGCGCTAGCCTTCACGGCGCATTGGAGCGAATGCTGTCCTTCTACGGGCTGCAATCTGCTCAAGACCAGATTGGAGAAGAGGGTGATGAGAAGGCTGTGATGGACGTGGTTCGAGGCCCGAATTTCGCTTCAAACTCGAGGAATTGGGTCACTCGCTTCAATCACAATCATCTACGCTTGACGCGCATTCTACGCTCTTTGCGTGTGCTGGGTCTCGAATCGGACGCAGCGGCTCTGCACAAGTTCTTATCGACCGATGAGGATGTGACGAGCCGCGTTTCGTCGCGCAGTCAGATGTATTGGCGTCGTGCGGCGGAGAGACCTCTTCATTTGCCGCCTGATGAGGACGATGAGGGGGCTGAGGGGATTGGGTGGTTGAGGGAGGGGTGAGTGGACGAAGAATTTGATCATGGAAGTCTTTGATGAGAGTTATCCGGCCGACCAGAGGAACTGGAAGGGAGGTTTGAGCGAGGCGGGGGGCAGTGCATGCCGTGAATGTCGCGTTTACGCGAGGGAGACATGGGCATCTTCTATACCAACACTGCACCTAGTTCATCATAGACTTGGAAGGTCTACAGCGGCACTTGAAGCTCCCTCAGATCTGACAGCAGGTATCTTTGATTCGCTTGTGTAGATGAGGATTCAAGGAAGTAGTGGACATGGATGGGATCATGGAGATCAGCACAACAAAAGGCAGAGTGATAAGCTCCAGAACCGGTAATTAGCAAACAGCCTCACCCGAAAATATATGATAGACATCAACCGTGTCGGGGGATGTGCTGTGTTGAGTTCTTGGAGTCGCATGTGGCATCGACTTTACCTGCTGATGAACATCGGGACAAAAGTCCGTGAAAGGGCCCGAAGCAAAGTGTAGGTGTTTTCCAAACTACCAGAAATTATTCCAGGCAAGATCCCAGCCAAACGGCAAACCATGCATTTGACTACATTACACCCCCTCGCCATGCATGCATGCGTTCCAAAAAGGCTCTTTCATCTATCATTCGTAACCTCATCAATCAATCAATCCCAAATCACTCCATCCCAACCACACACCTGATACACTCTCCCGAAGCCATGACCTGCAGACCCTCATTGACCTCCGCCAGCGACGTACGATGCGTGATGAACTCGTCGATTTTCAGCTTATTGTCCTTATAATCCTGGACCAGCCCGCCCATTTGCGAACGGCCCTTGACGCCGCCGAAGGCGCAGCCTTTCCATGATCGGCCGGTGACGAGTTGGAATGCTGTTGGGAAATGTTGTTAGCCGACTAATTTCGAGTTTTTTGGGGTTTTGGAAGGGGCATTAGTAGGGCCGAGGTACTCACGTCTTGTCTTGATTTCCTCTCCAGCCGCTGCTACGCCGATGATAATGCTCTCTCCCCAGCCCTTGTGCGTAGCTTCCAGAGCAACTCTCATAACGCTGACATTACCCGTGCAATCGAAAGTATAATCGTAGCCTCCATCCGTCATCTCAATAAGCTTATCCGTCAGAGAAATCCCCTTGAGAGCATACGGATTCACAAAATCCGTCGCCCCAAACTTCTCCGCCCAAGCTTTCTTCGCATCATTGACGTCCACGACGGTGATTTTCTTCGCACCATTGCGAACGGCGCCTTGCACGACTGAAAGGCCGACGCAACCAGCTCCGAAGACAGCGACGTTTGAGCCTTCTTCGACTTTGGCTGTTACGACTGAAGCGCCATAGCCGGTTGTGATGCCGCAGCCTAGGAGGCAGACGCGATCCATGGGAGCGGAGGGGTCGACTGCCACGACTGAGACGTCGGCTACGACTGTGTACTGCGATAGGGTGCTGCAGCCCATGAAATGAAGCAGGGGTTTGCCTCGGCAGGAGAAGCGTGAGGTCCCATCGGGCATGACGCCTTTGCCTTGTGTTGTTCTGATTTTGCCGCAGAGGTTGGTTTTGCCGGATTTGCACAGCTTGCATTCGCCACATTCTGGGTTGCTGGGAGGTGGAGGTTAGCATTAGAATTGTCATTATTGCGAGGAAGACAGAAGCTGAAAGCGATCTAGCGGATAAAGTAAAGGACAGGAAATAACGTACTAAAGAGCAACAACCGTATCGCCAACCTTAACATTCGTCACATCAGGACCAATGCTCTCAACAATTCCAGCGCCCTCGTGACCCAAAATCACAGGAAAAGCACCTTCAGGGTCCTTCCCACTCAGAGTGTACGCATCGGTATGGCAGAGACCATTGTAAGTGACCCGAATGCGAACCTCGTTAGCCCTAGGAGGGGAAACCTGAATGTCTTCGACGGTGAGATCCTGGCCAGCCGCCCAAGCAACAGCGGCCTTGCAAGTGATAGTCTTGCCTTGTGTCTGTGAGGGATCCATGATTTCGGGTGCGACGTGTGAAAGAGCGAAAGAGAGAGAAGACTCTCCTCCCTCTCAATGATGGCGCCATGTGGGTTTTGTTCTTAGTTATCGTCGTAGGAATAGTTCTTCCGGTCGCTGACGCTCGCGCTGGCATGCCTTCTTTTGTTTGCCCGGGACGTCATTCCCAATGAGGAATCGGATAGCGTTCCGGTGCAGGTTCGGGGCTTGTCATCCTCATTCGGGAGGAAATCTGGAGTTTGATTGCGACGAACTTCAAGGGTCGCGCCTTTGATGAGGGGCAATTCCTACGCTGCCCAGGGTTAGGGCGGGGTTTTTGGCCTATTCGCTATCGTGCCCTCGCCTAATATATAAAGCCATCGAGGTACGGACGGATAGAAGGAAGAGAGAACCATCATCAACTTACCAATCTATTCATTCCGTCAATCACCTTACCTTGTTATCCAAGAAGTCTTTCATCAGACTTCAACAAATACCAATCAATCAATCAACCCAACCCACCAACCAAACAACCAACACATCAACTACCACCATGTCCGTCCAACAACTCCACCCCACCCTCGACGCCGGCATCAAGCAGCAGACCGACAGTGGCAGCGGCGGCAAGCTTCGCTGCAAATGCTCATCATCGCCAGTCGAAGTAACTCTCGACTCCAACGTCGCCTTCAACCACGCCTGCGGCTGCTCCAAATGCTGGAAGCCTTCGGGATCCCTCTTCTCCATCGTCGGCGTCGTCCCGCGCGAAAAGCTGCACGTCACATCTAACGCGAGCAAACTGAAAATCGTCGACCCCAGCGCCGTGATCCAGCGCAACGCGTGCAAAGACTGCGGCGTGCACCTCTTCGGCCGCATCGAAGCCGACCACGCTTTCAAGGGCCTTGACTTCGTGCACACGGAGCTGGGCGAGAAGCAGGATTGGCAGAAGCCGCAGTTCGCTGCGTTCGTCAGCAGTATCATCGAGCAGGGCTTTGCGCCGGAGAAGATGGGCGGTGTCAGGTCTCGCTTCTCCGAGTTGGGTCTGCAGAGCTACGACTGCCTGAGCCCGGATCTCATGGATTTGATTGCCGCTCACACTGCCAAGAAGCAGGGCGTGGTGCAGAGCAAGTGAGTCCTTGGACCTCTTTTTTTGCCCGGACTTGTCGAGTCGTGGAGGGGGAGATGATTCTTCTGGTTTTCTGGGAGGAGGAACGCAGGCTAATTATATGTAGGCTCTGAAACCATCAAGGTGGTCCGCAGCTTTTCTTAGACAAAAGTACCTTGATGATGAATGACGATGAGGGTGATGTATCGCCTATTGGCCTTACAGTCCCCATTCATGACAAGATGAACCTTCGTTTGCCCGACGAACGCCTCTATGTATTACGCATTTTGCATATCCGATCCAATGTTAGCCGAAATTTCAACCAACCCCAATCTATCAATGTATGCTGCATGTATCCCATCTGTTTCCGGTAACCGTGCTGTAACTCAAACGCCATATCAATGCTTCAAACCACCGTATTCTTAGGCCTGAGAAGGGGATGCGCCTCCGTGTTTCTGCAAGAATAATCAGCAAATCGAGCCTCTCGCTCTAGAAAATCGTGAGGAAACTCACAAAACATAGTCATCCAAACTAATAACATCCGGCTCCGAAAAGATGAGGTAGAAGTATTTCAACGTCTCCGCAGTCCAAAAACTCTCCATGCTATCGATCAACTCGGGGCGCGCCAAAGTGACATCGTTGACACTAGCAAAAGCAACGTTGGTTTTCGCAGCCGCAACAATAGAAGTGAACATCTTCCACGCACGGTCTTGCAGCGTCTTATCGCCCGTGATTCGGTACAAGATAAAAACAGACTCAATCGCTTCCGGGCGCAGAAGATAACGTGCGTCATCCACGGATACGAAGCCGGGCGGGATGCCTCTGGCTTTGATGACGGTCTGGGCGCGTTCGGCGAGGCCGGCGACATCACCGTCGGAATTCTCATGCGAAAGGACGGCTTTGTACCAACGCTCCTCGCTCCACACACAGTCGTCTCCTGGCGCACAGATGGCTGGGTGGAAAATTTCTGGACCAATGCCCGTGGGCATGCTTTCGTAGGACCAAAGGCAGCCTTCGACGAGCTGTCGCGCGGTCTCGATCTCTTCCGGCTGTGAAAAGATGCGAGATGCGAGTGCTACCATGCCGCCCGCGAAGCAGGTGAGATGTTGGCCTGAAGCTATGCGTTCTCGCCTTGCAGCAGAACGGCTACGAACGGTGCCAGGAACCAGGATTGCTTTGTCCTCGGGATTGAGAACGCGGAAGAAGAGATGCTCTTTTGCAGCGGCCAAGGCATTGTTGTACATGCTTCTGTATTGATCGTTCTGTCCGCCCAGCATAAGGTGTTGCTTGGGCAGGTATTCGTAGACCGAATCGGCCATTCCACCAAGAGTGAATAGCTTGTCGAATTGGTAGTCGTTGTTCATCGCATCAACGTAAACCGGCCAGAGTCCAGGAATCCTAGTGTTGTTCTGGTTCTCCTCAAGCACGTCGGTGATGCGCGCAATGGCATCGTACCACTTCGGATCACCTGTGAGCTGCGACAGCCGAGTGAACTCCATGCTCAAAGATCCCAGCTCTGCCAACAAAGAATGCTTGTCAGGCAGTTGTTCTTCACCCAGCACGCTCTTCTGCCAATTCCATCTTGTGACGGGCATTCTGTTGGGAGTATCGAAAGCCGCGTAGAGCATGTCGCCGAGCTCAGTAGCTTTGTCCAGCAAAACACCATACTCGTGACCGCTCAAGTCGTACGCACTCAACAAGCCGCCCAGGTACCGAATCGTCGTCTCGAACACATTGACCCTGACCAACGGTGTTGTTGTGAAATGCACATTCTCCAATTCCTTCACGGCAAGTTCAAACTCTTTTCTCAAGCCCATGATCCAAAGAGTGTCCAACGAGTCAACCAAGGTCGCACCCCATCCTCCAAATCCATTCTTCGGTACGCCAGACAAAGGGGCGATTTCATCCTGCATCCATGCTCCCTTCTTGTAACCCTCCCAGGAATGTAAGAAAGCTTCCTTCACTGCGGCCAGCCGCAATTGCCTATCAACCTTCTCATCTTCCGACTCTTGCTCAAAAGCATGTTGAACCTTTGGGACATCGACATTGGGTCCAGTGGGTAGAGGTGTGAATTGAGAGACGGGATGTCTGACTGGCAAGTCTCTCCATCTGAAGGTCGGTCTGAAGAAATGCGGTTGTGTCAAGCGGTCTATGTCCGATTCGGGAGAAAGGTGAAATCTGAGGTAAAGTGAGAGTGAGGCGAAGAAGGAAACGCAGAAGAAGACCCAACGACGAAGGAATGGAGACATGGTGGTGCAAAATGATAGAAGATGAATGAAAGATGCTAAGAAGGAATGGCAGGGAACATTGCCGTGGTGAGGACAATGATAATGTTCTTTTGAGATAACACCAGGAAGAAAAAGGGACAAACGGTTCGACTTGCACTCCCGCAGCTGCATGGACGGGAGGAGTAGTGGGCATATCGAAGAATGCCATCATGCTCTGCACAGACTGCAACAGCAGTGGTCTAGCGTGACTCGTGGTGTTGGTAGAATACGCCCGAGAAAGGAGGCCTTACGCGTACGGGGTCGATAAGGCAGCTTCTCAGTAACAATCTGGGCGACTTGCATGGTGGTATATGCGAGAAGTGTGATACCCATCAGATGCAGATGAAAACGCAGAACGGGTCGCGCCAGTGTCAGAAAAGATGGAACTTTTGCCGGTAGATGAAAATGTTGGTTGTCGCATGTTTGAATCGCCCTACGCGAGCTCTCGGCTCCTTCTCCGCGTAGACTACGGCTCCACCCGGCATACCAAAAACGGAGATGTGTAGACGAAGTCACGGGGACACGTTTTAGAGACCTCTCACTTACCGTCGTGCCATCTGGGAGGCTTGTTCGGATAATTCATTTGCTTGCATATTCTGAGGGCCAGGAACGAGTGCCATGATACAATGGCTGAACACTATCCCACAATTTCACAGTGTGCTGCCGTAGCCACTGCTCTAAAGGTGCTGCTTTGGCCGTCGTAGTAAGCCGTTCACCGTCTTCATTGTTCCAGTCAAAGTCTCTAACAACCTCATAGCAAGTCGACCGATTTCGAAGTCCACAGAAATTGGCTTGCCATCACGAATTCGTTGCCTCTCAAGGAATGGTATTACGAGGTAATTGTGGACCATTCAGCATTCCATTGAACAGTCACTTACAACTTCACCTGTAGAAAACTTCAGAATGGACACTTGATTATCCTCCATTCTTTGCCTACTTTGAATGGCTGCTGTCGCAAGGCGCTCGCTATGCCGACGCTGCCATGCTACGGGTCAAGGACCTGAACTATGACAGCTGGCAGACAGTTCACTATCAACGTGCGACAGTCATCTTCACCGAACTTGCATTAGCCTATGCCCTCCACTTGTACGACATGGTCCAGCCCGCTGTGTTCTTTCTGTGCCAGACACTGATTCGTAACAGATATGTCAAGTCATCACCGACCGGCACGAAGAAGCAATCTCACGCCGCAGCAATCTCTGTCCTGCTTTCTCCAGGACTCCTAATCATCGACCACATCCACTTCCAATACAATGGTTTCCTCTACGGAATTCTGATCCTCTCTCTCGTCCTCGCAAGAGAGAAATCAGGTCTTCTAGTCAGTGGAATTGTCTTCGCCGCCTTGCTGTGCCTCAAGCACATCTACCTTTACCTGGCGCCGGCTTACTTCGTCTACCTGCTCCGCGTCTACTGCCTCGGACCTCGATCGATCTTTCACATCCAGTTCTTCAACTGCATCAAACTTGGTCTGAGCATCGCGATTGTGGCAGGTCTTGCATTTGGACCTTTCTTGTACTACGAGCAGCTCCCACAGGTTCTCGAAAGGCTTTTCCCGTTTTCCAGAGGTCTCTGCCATGCTTATTGGGCCCCGAACGTCTGGGCTATGTATTCCTTCACAGACCGCGTTCTAATCTACGGTAAGCCACGCCTGATATCTTTACTCAAACCCCACGTCTAACGAACATCATAGCTGCACCATACATGAAGCTACCCATCGACTCATCCGCCGTACAAAGCGTAACCCGTGGCCTCGTTGGCGACACTTCCTTCGCAGTCCTCCCCAATATCACGCCTCGCATAACATTCGTCCTCACCCTCGCGGCCCAAATAGTACGTCCACAAACATCTCCCTACTCAAAAACGGTCCCAACTAACATACCCAGCCCGCCCTAATCAAGCTCTTCCTCCGCCCAACGTGGTCCAACTTCATCGCAACCACAACCCTCTGCGCCTACGCCTCTTTCCTTTTCGGCTGGCACGTGCACGAAAAAGCCATTCTCCTAGTCATCATTCCCTTTAGCCTGATAGCGCTCAAAGACCGCCGACACCTGGGGGCTTTCCGCCCGCTCGCAGTCGCAGGTCACGTCAGCCTGTTCCCCTTGCTGTTCACCGCGTCCGAGTTCCCCGTCAAAGTCGCCTACACGATCTTCTGGCTGATGGCGTTCTTGCTCGCTTTCGACCGTCTGGCACCAGCGTAAGTCCCCTCCTAACCTTCCCATTTCGGCGAGTCGTAACAAACTCGCCCCTCTCTACATGTCAAATGTAACTGACCACCGCCATCTCAGCTCCCCAACCCCCCGCTACTTCCTCTTCGAGCGCTTCTCCCTGCTCTACATCGCCATCGCCATCCCTCTAATCGCCTATTGTTCTCTGGGCCACTCGCTAGTTTTCGGAGCGCGGTACGAGTTCCTCCCACTCATGTTCATCAGCTCATACTCGGCCGTTGGCGTGGTGGCGAGCTGGGTTGGCTTTTCGGTTGTTTTCTTTACTTCTTGAAGTTAGGATGGTGGGTGGTTCGCACGCACGAGCGAGAGCAAAGTTCATTTGTCGAATATAGAATTTCTGGGAAGCATTTGCCACGTCCTAGGCAAGTCCATTTGTGCCGCGCCTCTATCCCCAATGCCTCATGAGATCCAAATGCCATCGCCCCGTCGAAGATTGGCACTCTTCTCAGAACAGGAGTATCATCGCACCAACAACCTCCTCGCGATTCTACTCACTCAAGCCTACCTGCTGATAATCACCATACAACTCATTCGCTGGAAAGATAAAGATTCACAAAACAGAAATTCCTTGATATCTCTAACAAAAATACTACCCCCATAAATGCGCTCTTCGAGACGAGAAAGAAAAGAAACAATTGAGCGCCCCAAACCCCTTTTCCCAAACCCAAGCGCCAGGGGAAAACGCCGCGCTATCCACGCAAGCAAGGCATCCTCGCCGTTTGTAGTTTGTACACACATCTCTCTGTCTCGACTGCTTTGCCGGAGTTGTTATTACATTACATAGCCAACGGCCACCTTCCCACGACATTCACACTGCCGCGCTGTTTGACACGACATGATCCGCATGTGGCTTGTAAAGCAAGCGAATAGATAGACGTCAGGAGTCTTTGGATAGTTGGGAGTTTAGTCCACACCAGCATATAGATCGACGAGAATGTTGATGCCGGCGACGACGATTTCGGCCGCGATGAGGACAATGACGATCCACTCGAGATATTCGCCTATTGTCAGATGAAGAAGTCAGCATTACATCCTCGTCATACCATCGCCCACGCAGAACTGGAGGAAACGTACCATGCGTATGCGTCAACTGGTCTTTCAGCACCTGCAGCAAATCGGCAATGACATCCAGTCTCTCCGTCAATAAGCCGACGCGCTGGTCCATTTCGAGATAGCTTCGCACGGCCTGGTAGACGGGTTCCAGCTGGGGTTCGGCCCACATGAGTTCTGGGGCGTCGAGGACGGAGCCTTGCAAGTGGATGTTGATGCGGAGGATGAAGAGCTCGCCGATTTGCATGTTGATTTCGCGGCGCGTGAGGTTGATGCGGCCCGTACGGGCGATGGTGGAGGGGATCGATTGCGTGGTGGTGATGGTGGCGTCGACTAGGTCTTCGTAGAGGGATGTCTGGAGGGGCTAGTGTTAGTAATGGCTACTCAGTGCGCCTGAAAAGGTATTGGGACTGTACCTTTGTGCTCTGTGCTAGAGCATGACTGATCGCCAGCTTCGTCATGTAATTTCTCTTCTCACGCAGCGAGATGAAGTCGTTGTAGATGCGAGCCTGGTACTCGCGGGTGTAGTAGAAATTGAACTCTTCCGTCTGGACGTCGTCTTTACCCAGTTTCTCCTGCTCGAATTTTGCGATTTCTTTCAGGAAGCGCTGTTCTTCTTTCACTGTCATGCCCCAAATGACGACGACACCGTACTCGAACAAGAAAACTTCAGGAATGTGCACTGTGGTGTCGAAGTCCGCAGTCATGGGCCTCTCTATCAGTTCGGGTGCTTCTTCCACAACGTGCCCTTCTGCGCCCTCGCCAGCTACGGCAAGACCTGGCGATTCGGCTTCAGATTGTAAATCAATTAGATCTTCTCTTCTCCGCTCGGCGTTCTCTTCCACTTCAATAGCACTGTCAGAAAACCTTCTCTGAGGCTGCGAGCGTACTTCTGCCTGCTCTGCCGCGCTGCCTCTCCTCCGGTTGGTACCCTCGCCGTCTTTCCTGTATTGATATGGCGAGTATATGCATTCGTCGAACAATTTGGGATGCGCGCTCTTGGTCTTTGAGCGTCCCTTGAGGAAGCGCATCAAGTCGTCCAGTCTGTAACTGCTAGCTGTACAATACGCCGTCACACGCGGAAGCTTGTCTCTGTCGTCCTTGCCCAGTCTGGCCGCATCGCGTCTCGCGGTCGGATCCTTGATCCGCGTGAATTGACTGTAAACATCCTTCCCACTCTCCTCGTCGGGTCCGTCCTCGCCAAGCTCGGGGTTAGGTAAGAGTTTTAGCTTCTGCGTTCGTACAGAAGTTCTTTGCGGGCCGATCTTGACGCCGGGGTGTGATGCGGGCAGCTGTAGGGGCGCTCCTGAGCTGTTCCTTCTGCGTAGCTTGCTGTTCAGCGCTGACAGCATTGGCTGGGATCCATCTCGGAGTTGCGCGTTGCTTGGTATGCTGCCGGTTGAAGTGGAGGCTGAAGAGGGAAATCCTGGTCGATTTCTGCTGGGCGGGCTGGCGGTTGATACCTGAGGGTTGAAAGTGACACTCCGTGTGGCCTTCGGTGGAGTCGGACGAGAGCTGGCCTCGGGAGAGCGCGTAAGTAAAGGCGATGTTTCCGACATGGCGGTGGTGGTTGACTGGGTGCCTGTAGAGGTGTCTATGGGATGTTGGCTGGGAGGAAGCAGGACTGGCGTCGAGGTAGATGGCGGGCGAATTTAATTCCTGGCCATGTCCTGGAGGTGATGTGGTGTGTATCGAAGGTGATATGAGAACAGACGCAAGACTGTAGACGACTGTTTCTCACTTGGCGATTGGCCGTGGATGATGTGCAGCAGTAGGTCGAAGACCTGAAAGACGAAAGACTGGAGCTTGCCCCAGACCTTCCAAGTTGGCGCTGCATCATGACGTTCACACGTCTGCGCTAGCCTGTGAGACATTGAACATTGAACATCGTCTATAAAAATCATGAATGTTCAATTTCTTAATCTCATGATAAATATAGAGACATGCGTTGACTTTGGGTTTTCGTGATCCCCATACGCAATGCGAGCAACTGAAAAAACAGACTGTTACCTTCATGTTCAGACAATACGTAACCAGAGTGAAAATGTACGTTCATGTTATTATATTTACAAGAAACCACAAATAGACAATTTTGTACAAATGCAACCTCCATCCTGCTCTCAAGCACTTATGGCAGATAGTATCTTACACTTTCCATCATGGCTCATAGCCACTTCAAATCCCCAGCGCGCTCGCTAATGCTCCGAGTCTTCGAGTCTCAATCAACCCGTCGATATGGCTTCCGGGTGTCCCTTAATGGCCTCGAGCACTCCGACCATACCAGAATCTCTCAATCAGCCACCGCATAGCCATGGCTCCCTCCCATATCAAGCTTCCCTCCTCATCAGCTCACAAACCCTCCCAGTCTCCCTGATATCAACATCCTCTTCAAGGCGCCTTAGTCTTCATCTGCACACCATGCCACTTCTTAATCTCCTCTCCCAGCACGCTGTTCACCAAGCGGTGCTGCTTAACAATAGTGAGGCCCTTGAATTGCTCCGAGACGATATCCAGTGCATACATCGAGCCGCAACCACCGCTGACATCTTGTACCTGCGCGTCAATTGGTCAGCTCACCTCGCCAGATAAAACCCATCTCCATACCCATCACTCTGGCTCTATCACAACTCACCTCCAACCGCACAGGGTTCAAGCCCTCCTTGAGCATGTTGAAGACTTTCAGCTCGCCCTCGTCCAGGAAATCGGGCGGTTCCACGGCGCTTGAGGGCGCTTCGGAGCTGTATTGTCTGGTCGATGAGAGGAAAGTCGGTTTCGCCACGGCATTCTGGAAAGTAGTCGTGCAAGGCGCGAATGCGGTATGCCTGGCTGTGGAAGAAAGAGCTCTGTTGGATCCGAGAGCGAGGGCGCGCGAAGAGCGCATCAGGATATTGCGCGGCATGGACATTGTGGATGAGGAGCTGCCTGTGAGAATAGTCTCCACACGTGTGTGTCAGAGGATATTACGGTGTTAAGGGAGAATAAAACGGTAAGATACAATATTCAAGAATCACACCTGGAGTACCCAAACGCAGCGGAACCGCGGTCTTCGGCGATTTCCCTGACATCACGTTTCTACTCTCACTCCACGCTCGCTGCGGCATCTACACCAATCGCGTTAGCTCCCTTAATAACCCTCCCGCAGAGCCTCACATTAACACGTGATCTGAACGTTCCTTCCCCAAGTCTTCCGCACCGGAAGTAAATCCGACGACGTCCCTCTACTGCTGCTGCAAACATGAAGCTGCTGCACGCAAGCTGACACTTCCGCAAAAAGCCCTCGACTCCTCACTTTACCTGACAAAACACACAGAGCACATACGGGGGGTGGGGCCTCGAACGTGCTGATACACGTTTGATTGCAAAGATACACAGAGAGACGCATGCATGCATGAAGGCGCGAGTGCATGTGCAGCCATGCAAGCAGGACAGGCATCCTGGTCTTACTCTTGCAGCTAAGCAGCAGCATGCACGCAGAGCGAGTAACGTGAGGCCGCCTCTTCATCTCTCTCACTCTCCAACATCTCACACGAGCATGCAATGCGAGTCCCCGCATACCACAACCGGAGACTGCACCGCAGGGGAAGGGCGCCGATATAATCAAAAACCTCACTATATTCGGTGCGCCTTCGAAGTGCGAGGCGCCCGTTTCGGAGTAACGTTACTCCCGTGGTGCTGGTTCTGGCTCTCTGGCGTTTGGGAAGCAGTTTGCCTATCTCAGCATGCCCCTCACCCTTGGCTCTGCAACACAGTTCGTTACGGTATGAGAGCAAAAACGGTCAAGACTCCTCCCTCTCCCTCTCCTCGACTGTGCGTTGCCACCACCGCCGCTCAGCGGACGGCTCCCTGCATTCGCCGACACCGCAGATATCGCACGGTCTCGGGCAAGGTAAGGTCGAGGTCCAAGATTGAGGATGCAACGTGCAACGCTGCAGCAGAAAGCCAGAACCTCCAAAGCGCCCGTGCGGCTGACGAGGGCAAATGTGCGAAGAGGGTACGAGACTTGCCTTGACAGTCTTGTACACACGAGGAGAAGACGAGAGACCCTGATCGCCATGCAGACCAGGGATGGTCGGCGCGTAGGAAGACGAAACAGAGACGAGACGAAATAACGATACCATCACTTCGCTCGTGCGCTTGCTTGCTTGCAGAGTTGCCCGGGCGTTTCACGCACGCACAGGCGCCTGGCGTAGCTACAGAGGTAGGTAAGGTAACTTAGATGTACAGAAAGGCAGTGAGAAGGAACTGATCATAGCTCCCGGCAACAAAGCCCTCATTGTTGTCGTTGCACTTGACGCCTATGTGGCCAATTGCGCAAGCAAGCAGCACTTTTACTGCTGCGTCTTCGCTGATGATGATGATGGAAGTCCCTGATCCAACACGCGCCGCTCACGGAGCAATAATGCAACAACGAGGCGTTCCTTAGTTTGGTTGACAGACGCCTTGAGGAGCGGGGATCTGCAGACGCCACAAAAGCGCCCTGCTGCGTGAGATGGCGTTATAGCTGCATAATAAGTCCGAGACGATATAGTTAGGGGGCCGTGTGGGTGTGTGGTTCACTACAATAATACTAGGAGACTAGAAGCACGCAAGCAAGCATAACGCCTTCACGACGCTTTGACATTTCTCGCTCGCCCGTGTGTATGTGTGAAATGGGCCAAACCTCCGATCTAGACTTGATCAATGCGGAGGAGTAGAAGCTGGGTCCAAATGATGGGACCAGACATTCGTTTTGTGGCGCATGTTGTGGGATTTAGGATGGGGGATTTTACGTTGAACCATCCTTCCCTCTCGCGCAAGTACGCACTGTTCAATTGCGAATCGCCCCATGCCCCATGCTCCCCAACTTAAAGCAATCCAATCTAGACGTCCCCACCGCCTCGATGTGCAAATGCAACGACCAAACGACCAGGATCCACGAAAAAAACCCCATGGGACACTTTCCACTCTCAAGTGGAGAAGAGTTCGTAGACCCGCTGTTCTATTCGGCGAGTGTAGTGATCAACATGATATACCTCCACAGTGAATGAAATGCAAGATCCGTGGGAAACGAAATACCAATCAATGCACATCTTCGTCACAAAACACCCAGACACCTGAACCTGCAACAATAATAATAAAGTACGAACCCCAGAAAACCAAACCCAAGACCCTGAAAAAGACCCTTGACCTCCCGCATCCACCAGCCCAAATCGAACAAACCACCAAAAAACAACCAAACCCCAAGGAAAACCCTGACGAGCGCTCGCCGAGACCTCTCCCTCAGCTTCTTGTTCAGCAAGTGATAAACAGTCTTCATTCATCATCACTCGCCACGCTCGTGCCCCCGCGTAGCAAGCAAGCAAGTAAGGTACCTCCCTCTAGCTCAGCCCATCTCGCATCTCGGCGCAACCTACGCGCACGGCGCCGGTCGCCCATGCATGGCATGCATGCAACGGTCTTCTCAACGCGAACGCCACCAAGTCTGTTCTGTCTGTCCCTCACTACCATCCCCAGTCCCTCTGATCTATCGCATACGATTTTCGCGGGGGTACGTGCGCGCGCCTCCTCGCAAACGGGCATACAGATTTGATTTTCAAGGAGGTGTGGATGCGAGTGGAGCGGTGGGGAAATTTTGTTAGGGAGAGTATGGAGATATTATTATGGTCGTGGGTCGTGCTATTATTCGATGTTTCTGGGGTTTGGATCCTCGCTGTGGAGGGAGGGATCTTTGACATGTGAATGTGGAAATTCCCACCTTTTCTTCCCTTAGTGTGGAGGATAATCACCGGTCCTGCGCTTTGTAGGAGACTTTACTTTACAGTAGTGGAGCAGTAGTTTAACGTACTCGCATTTTGTTTGACGCGCGCCTGAGGATCGGCCGACATCTCTCCAAAGAGGAGGATGGTATGACGGAAAGGGCGTTTCGTCGCGTATCTAGATTGACATTGCTGCTGCTGCTGCGGGTCTTGTTTGGAAGTGGTTCACGGGTTGATTGACGTGCGTGCGTGCGTGAGCAGCGAGGCAGCGTACGCGAGTTGATCGGCTGGGAGTGCATGATTGGCGGTTGAAGATCACGAACTGCGGACTGCGGCGTGCTCCGAGGACGATGATGCTGAGCGTTGCTCTGCTATTGCTTACCAGGCGTTTTGTGAGAGTACTTGAAGAGCGAAAGATAACAGTCACGGATATTCATGCCTAATTTGCCATGGGTGGGCTTTCGCCACAAGTGGAGCTTTACGGAGGCGATGCAGTCAGACCAACGACAGCAGCAGCAGTGAGAGAGTATGTGTGTGAGAGAGAGAATGCGAGGAAGTGGCGCTCGCCCCAAGGCATCGATGCAGTATGCTTGCCGACAACCGAGGGCAGGGGGCGTACAGTATAAGCAGCATCATATGAGACGCCTTCGACGCCATACATGACATGGAGAGAGAGGAATGTGGAAACAACAAGCCCTTGGGATGCTTGAAGATGTCGTGCGCCTGCAGATGAGGTAGTGTGGTTGGTTGGCTGATATGAGAGCAAAGGCCAGATTTTCGGCGGCGGCGCCCTCCGCACGCACGCACGCATGCGTCGTCATGTCCTTCGTGCGGAGTGCATGCTGTTGGTGTCGCTGTCGCTGTCGTGCGACAGAAGGCCGATACCCAAGCCGCCCGAACACCACAGGGCAAGCGGTGTTATGGCGGCATACCAGGGAGCCCTGTGTCCTGTGCCCTG
This sequence comes from Cladosporium sp. MBC 237, assembly GCA_030772445.1. Taxonomy (NCBI): domain Eukaryota; kingdom Fungi; phylum Ascomycota; class Dothideomycetes; order Cladosporiales; family Cladosporiaceae; genus Cladosporium; species Cladosporium sp. MBC 237. Next base: position 104,539 of record JAPHCH010000141.1, read on the forward strand.
GGGGTAGACGTTGGCACGCGAGAATCCCCAAGAACGCAAGGTTCACGGCCGCGTACCTGGCTAGGTAGGGAGGTGCGTCGACCTGGAGGGGATGTGCAATGGTTGAGACGCGTCGTCGGCGTTACTTGACAAGTTGCAACGCACAGGGCGAGCGGTCTGGCATTCTGGGGCGGGGCGAAAGACCTTGGGAGTCTGGAGAGCAGGCGATATGGGGAAAAAGCGACTGGAGATCCCCAGACCCCAAGAGAAATATGGACCCACCTGGTACGTCTACTGTACAAAACCACCAATTACTCGTAGATTTTCGTAGTATCGACTCCGAGAAGGAGGAGTGGAGAAACCTGGAGAAGCCAACGATAATAATTGAGATTCTCTTTTTGCCCCCCATGGCGCTCTAATGCACCCCAAGGTCCCCTTATGTAGTCGACCGCAGACCCTTATCGTTGCGGTGAACCGGGGGGCCTAGACGCAGGCGCAGAGGCAAGGGAGCATTGGGGACACCCGTTGGGTACAACGGCGGTACTTACGGTGGTACCTTTGATATAATCCTGGTGCGACGAAACAGGCTTGAGCTGTGGCGGTGCGTGCATAACTCGAGGTCGTACAGACTTGTGCACTGGATCTGATTGCCTCTCTTCGTACAGTCTCCGCGGGGACTCAAGAGAATGTCAACGCGGCTGGCGTTATTTGACTCCGACGAATGAAGTCGAGTGACACGCTTTATCGTTCTGAACTGCTGTCCCAAAGATTACTAGATCTTGCGGGCCTTGCCGCTACTCGCGGGGTTGATAGCAATGATAGAGCCCCGACCGTGGTTTCCGGTAAACTTTAGCAGCCGCTGCAGTTCTCGCTTTGGCGATCCATGGCGAGGCCGAATTGGCTTATAATATCGGCCGCAAGTCCGATAACGAAACACCTTTTGTTTGAGCCATTCCAGATGTGTGTCTGCTTCGTTTGACAGGTAAGCAATACAAAACCAGATGCATATGATATGCTCCCTGCCACCTTCTGGACAAGGAAGAGAGGAGTCAAGCATTGTGTCAACTGCCTCGTAGATCGTCTCGGCACATTTCCTCAAGCGCGCTCTGTTTCGAGACCTGGTCCTGAAGATCCTGCACGCAAGCTGTCCAGGACTCCAGGTACGTCGTCAAGCTTACGCGCGCTCCCAAGAAAAGAATCAATGATTGCCCTTCCAGACAAGCCGGTGCTCGCCACAGGAAGCTCACTCTGACAGACAGGCACCTCGACACCCACACAAAGTAGTTGGCACACGGAGGGGTAGCTTGCGTAGCACTTTTGACGGTGAGACGGAACTGCAGCGAATGACAGCTCGAGGTTCCTGGGCAAAAGAGTGAGAATCCTGTGTAGGTAGTAGATGCGCCGCAGCGGCACGACGCGAGGCAGCCTATTGATGTGGTCAAGAAAGTCTTTCAAGCCTCAAACGGCAGCTACGCCGTAATAAGCGGGCTGCAATATGGGTGAGCTAGGTGGGCACGTTTTGAGGCTTGCCAATACCACCCACTCGCGCATGGAATTCGCAGGTGGCGCGCGCGGGGCCATTAGCATAGATTGGGTGATATATGCGAGCAAGGCACGCCAACGCGATGCAATCCTACTATCATGCTCATGTACGGAGCCATCTCCATTCAGCAGCAGGAGGAGGAATGGTGGAGGCGGAGGTGGAGTGAGGAGAAATGGGATCTCGTGACTGACCAGCTCGTGATCCATTTGCGGGTTCCCCAGTATCATGTAGAGGAAGAGTATTGTAACTTTGCACGGTGCCGAGCGCCGATGGAGGTCGTAAAGCTGGCCAGAATCCGGGCGGCAGGTTGATTAAGGTGTCGTCTGTGCTTGTCCGTTGGTTCCGGTATCCGAGGGCATGGCAGCTGGGCAGGGCAACATTCAGCGACCGTTCTCACTGTTTTGTGAGTGATGATGGATGCGGTCTGCTACAAGATGACAGCATGTGTATAGCCACCGTCAATTTTTTTTTTTTTCACTATCGAAAAACAAGATCGCGATGGCTTGCGTATGTGATTTCACTATAGCGTGCAAATTCGGCGGGGCGATGGGCGGGTGAAAATAGAAGATCCATAGTTGAGAATTTATCGCCGATTATGGGCAGCAGCGAGCGTAAGCACAGCGTCAGACCTTGGACGTGTAGTGCGTATCGCACAATTGCTATCAGGAATGTGTCAACGCACCATGGTAATAGTGCACAAGCAATTGCTGATCTTGAGATATGTACCCCGGGCTGGGCCTGTCACCTGTTACCAGACCCGGTCACTCTCTTTCTGACTCTGAAATTGGGTGATACTGCAATCTCAACCTTGCTCTGCTCTGCAGGCTCACGGAAAACGCTCGAGCCACAGGTTTGGTTGGGCGATTTTTGGCGCAGTCTTGATCTGGCGAAGCTGGTGGTACGCGGCTCCGCAGGACAATTTTCACGACTTGCCGCTTGACGACGTGGAGGGACATTTTAGCCTCGGTGTCATCCACACTTCTCCAGTGAGAGTATGGCCGAGATTGGAGAAATCCCCAAGTTTGGAGATGGTGGATCTGGAGACTGACGCCAGCAGGTGTTGGTGATGAACAACGCAGCAAAGAATTTCTTGCTTACTGCCAGGCCACAGCGCGCCAATGCAGCCAATCAAGCCACGCTGAGACACACAACCGTTGCGCCCCACGCTGCTCGCTCTCTCAGCATGCACGTCAATCGACTTCGATCTGTGGCGCGGGTCTGATGTGATTTTTCAGAGCCGTGGTACACAACGCACACACACACACAGACAAGTCGCAGTCCCTGAGATTGCAGAGCTGTGGTCGACAACGTTTATCACAGACCGTGGGGATTATTGAAGGAAGAAGGTAGGCCGTGGAGTTTACTACACTTCGGCGGCGGCTCTGGGTGCGAGGTCGATATGTGAAGCATGCGGCTGAGAAAGTGGTCGAGAGTTTAGGCGCGCGCTGGGGACGGGCACAGCAGCACGGACAACGGCAGCGAGTAAGAGTATGAGTAGTAGCGTGTAGGCAGTTGGTCGAGGGGGATTGATGGGATTGCGGGCGTGCACAAGCACCGGCTGGGGTGAACGATGTTCGCTGTGGCTGACAGCTGGCGAGTCGTGCGTGTGGGCCAAGCGTCGCGCACCGTTGCAAGTGTGTGCGAACGGCAATCGAGAATGAGGGATGTCATCGTGGGTTATTTAGTGAACTATGACGCTTGTTGGCGTTTCATCGAGGGATGTTGCAAGCGATGGGAGATATACGAGATTGAGGCGGGCTGGTATTGAGAGACAGAGAGAAAGAAAGAAAGAGATAACACGGTGGTGACATGGTACACAAACATAAGAAGCATGTGGACAAGATAGGTAGGCATTGGCAGGATAACCTCCAAGCAAGAGAAAGTTGTGCATCTCATTGTGGCTTGTCGCAGCTGTACCCCCGGTTCGTGGCAAAGGTTCCTCGCTGGTATCGATCGACATCCTCTTGTCTTGGTAAAGTTGAGCCGGCGTACCCGGCGTGCATGCCCGCTATCGTGTCTGTGTCTGCAATCCTCCCCCAACGCAACCTTCCAAGACTGCCTGCACGCCTGCAAGCCCCCATGCATGGGTGTGTGTGGAGAGAGAGAGGATTAGTGAGAGAATGGGTTGTGGTCGTCTTGTTCTGTCGCAGCCTCGTAGCCGTTACTACTCGCCCTCGTCTCGCCTCTCCTCGCACATCCCGGTCTGTTGCTGCACGGCCGACTGCGTCTCTTGGGTCCAACCCTCCACTCGCACCTCTCAACACCATCTGCATTTCCGCCAACCTTCTGGCCCGCCATCCTGAGACCCTCCCATCCCATCTCCGACTCCTCTCTCTCTTCCCCGGCATCTCATCCTCCTCTACTACTACTACTACTTGATAATACTCCCTTCCCGCCCGTGCCCGCAGCTCGTGTCTTTCCCACTTGCTCTTCCTACACCACCACCATCTTGCCTGCCTGCCTGCCTGTTTAGTTCTGTTGTTGGGTCGAGCCTATAATCGCTCCCCAGACAGACGAGACGGACACGGACACAGACAACATATTATATCACCATCCCCAGCAACACCTGCAGGCTGCCTTCCAGCGTTGAAATTACACCTGGATCCCTCCTGCCCCGGCTGTTACCAACCAGCACCCATCACCACCTACCCTGCCAGTCCAGGTTCTCCGACGACGACGACGACGACTCCATCCACCCATCGGTTTGCCGGCATTCACTTGCTGCGCTTCCATCTTCTCGTCCTCTGATCCTATTACATCGCCAGGCCATTGCGTTGCCTGTCTCGTGTCACTCAGCGTCTGACGCCACTTTTTGTATCTTTCTGTACGACTCTTGCACCACCGGTCAATGCATACTAATATTCGACGCCCGCTGACCAATCCTCCTCGCAGTGCTTGTAATTACTGTTGCGACCTTTTAATGCGCCTCTCCACACAAAGGCTCACTCCTACCAATTCACCAGCCACAACACCCGCCAACAATCACAAAGGATGCCTTACACGCCTCCTTCTCAGCAGTCACCTGCTTCATCAAAATCCACCAGTCCCGTCGTCAGCCGGAGCTCATCCATGAGCGAAGATGTCCCTCGATCACCCATCACCGGCCGGCCACAGCTTCCCCGTTCCCACTCTTCCGCTTCATATATGAGCCGACAGAGACGTTCGCCTTCAATCAACAAGTCCGATGGTCCTCCCACACCAACAGAGACCGTCTCTTCCGCCGTCCAGGCAACCGATTTTGCTACCCGAAGCAGTGTTCGACAATCACCACCACCTGTTAACGACCTGATCATGCCCACCGGTGCCGTCATCTCACCTCCCGAATCCGACAACTCAGATGTGGAAGAAGGCAAGGAGCGTGGCCGTGAGCTTGAAATTGCAGAGCTTCAAAAGGCCGTTCGATCAATCGACCTGCGAAGGGAGGGTTCGCCGGACAAGGTCGGCAAGCACATCCAGCACAGCGAGTCTGAGCCTGTGTCTCAGATGACCTCACCAACAGCCCTCACTCCGGAAGCCCGCAAGATCTCACACTCAAGATCGAACACCGCCGAGATTGTCATTTCGAGACCCACATTCGCCGACTCGCCCACCCAGAGCACTGACGAGAGCGATAACGAGGACGATGATGGTCCTCTCAGCAAACCATCACTTGTGAGGAAGAAGTCTGGAGAGCTTGTCAAGCCTGCATTGAGACCCTCGTCGCGAAGGAGGTACTCCAGCATGCCTGGCACGCCTACCTATCACAAGTCGGTTCACTTCAATGATAATGACAATCAAACCCGTCACTTCCTGCAAGTCGACAAGCCAATGGCCGTCTCAGCTGGTTCATCGCCTGTGGAGACTTACGACAGTGAGTCAGAGTACCCCTTCGAGTACAACGGCAAGTCGGCACGTGAGATGAAGCTCGCAAACTTCCCGCAAGACACATATGAGCGAAAGCTCAAGCCTGTGCGTGTGGAACGCCTCTTCCTTTCTCCCGACAAAGAAACTCTTGTCGGTACGGTTGCTGTACAGAATCTCTCATTCCAGAAACTTGTAGTTGCACGCTTCACTTTGGATCACTGGAGAACTACTTCCGAGGTTGTTGCGGAATACAACAACGACCGACGACAGCAGATGGACGACAGCTGCGACAGATTCAACTTCAACATTAAGTTGTCTGACTCGGCTAACATTGAAAGCAAGACCATGCTTCTGTGTGTGCGCTACAATGTTAACGGCCAGGACTACTGGGATAACAACGACGACCGCAACTATCAGATGGACTTTGTCAAATCTGTTAGGAAATCCAAGACACTGCCAAACTCGCAACTCGGCGCAAGGCCGCTCAACGCCATCCCTCGCAGCCGCCATTTGCCACCCAGCGCTTCAAACGGCCGCGGCCGCTCGGAGTCGACCGATGATGAGTTTGGCACTCGCTTCGACATGAGCTCTACATACCAGTTCAGCACACCAGACAAGATCATCACCGAGTCTGGTGGATCCATCAAGCTGAAGCCAAAGCCGAAACGACCCAGCATGCTGCCCACCGGTCCCGCACAATCACACAACAACCTCGGCGGTCGTTACGATTTCGGTGCTTCACTCTCAGCCGCACTGTCGACCGCTCAGGACAGGATCGGCCGCAACAATGGCTTCACGAACGGCGCCCCTCAGAAGTCGGACGATGGGTACTTCGGGCTCCAAGAGCGCAATGAAGGACCCCTCGCTACGAAAGATGAGAAGCCTGACTTCAGCGTCAGTGGTGGCAGCAGCGATCGTCCAGCCATGGGCTCGGCTCAGTATCGTGACCTTGTCCAGAAATTTTGCTACGTAGGTTCCTCCAATAATCGATCACTCTCGGCAGGTGTCAGCTCAGCCAGCGTCACCACTCGAGTCGCACCCGCAGGGCCCTGAGCTGACCGTTCTATCCCAGTTCACTTCCTCCGGGACTGGGAAGGGCACCTCATCGCCTCAGACCAACCGCAACGCCAACAAACCGGCCGCCGCCGACGGTACCGATGACGATGCTTCCATCACGACTGCATCTTCTGGATCATGCTCCCCGCAGACCCCAGTGGACGAAGTCACCGAACGCAAAGGCGCTTCCGCCTTTAGCCCTTTCGTGCAGCACTCTAGCTCCTCATCACCATTCGCCGGTCAGGATTACACTCATCGCACAGCCTCACCAGCCAGCTTTGGATATCCTTACCCCAACAGCATGCGTGATGGCTACTTCGACTCGCCGCAGCCGACAGCCATCCGTGGCTAAACCATGGCACGCCTAACTCGCTTTCGTTCTTAATATGAACAGCATTAACCACGATCGCGACTTTCTACCTACACGCAACATCTTCCAAGGTCCTTCTTCCGGCAGTGACTATCAAAGAAGATGTTCCCGTTAAAAAACAACGCAGTCCAACCTACCTTGACTGCAGACAAACCGGAGCATAAACCAACCTAAGTTTTCACTCCACACCTCAAGCTGGATTCAGATTCATTGATATTATTCAATCCTCTCCACTTACTCTGGGTCTTTTTCTGGCACGACGAAAAGGCGAAGCTTCTCTCTACCTTTTGCTGCAACTTGATTACCTCTTTATTTCTGCACTTCTAGCGTATCCTGCGTTTTTCCGGTTTTCCTTCCTCGACTTCCTGCGACGGCGCTTAATCTGGATGCTGGGACACGGGCTAGGATCAAATCACATAGATCGGGGCTTGTTTTTTTGGTTTTGGGCTTTTCGGTTTTCTCGGCTCTTGCAATTTGGGCGACTTGTTTTCTCTTTCTTTTCTGCGACGAAGTGTTCGTTCGCGAGAACGTGCGCTCTTGCTTTTTGCCTTTTTTGAGTTTCCTTTTCTTGCGCACGAGCATACGAGAACACACACCAAAAAGGAAAAAAAGAACACGGGACTTTGGGAGTCTCGCTTCTTTTTGGCTTGCTGGGCATGAAGGAAAATGGATTTGTCACGTCCACACCTCTTTCTATGCTTTCGTTAGGTTCTTCTGTGGATGCAAAATTTTTGTTCTTTCTTCTCTCTCATGGCTCTTGTTTCGGTCTCTGGTGTTCCTGTTGTTTCCTGTTTCCTTGGACTTGTGGTGCGCTCTGTTTCTCCCTCCTGGCCTAGGGTCATGCTCGGATTATGGATCGGGAAAGGAATGGGATGAGGGGCTTTTTCCCTCGCTATCGCATCGGTCGGGTGGGTTGGGTTGGTTTGGGTTGGTGGGAAGGCATTCTGCTGGGCGTCGGTGGCTTCTGACAGACAGACAGGCATGGGATTGATTGGGATTGGGATTGGGAATGGGACGAAAAGCGGGAGAGCTTTTCTTGTTCTCCTTGTTGCTTGCTTGCTTGTTGTTTGGGTCCTTAGCTCCTACTCCTACTTCTTCGGGTTCCTCTTCCTATTCATCATGCTAGTTCATGGGAAAATGACAATTTGATTTTTTGGGAGTATCTCTGTTCTTTCGTGGTGATTATCATGTGACTTGCAATCACACGTCCACTTTATTGGTCTGTGTACAAGGAGGAAGAAGAGAAGACGGTTAAGTCCGAAAGTCGCGGTGTCTTTTGTCCGGTGCTCCAGTCCGGTATCGGGACTTGTCGCTTTCTCCGGTTCTTGTAAGTGGGTGGCGATCGAATAGTCAGACGAATTGAAGTCCTCAGACGCTTGCAAGATTCGGGTAACGGCACTCGCGGCATTGGAGGAATGAGGGGGTCGTTTTGGTGGATGAGGATGGGACTTTGGTCATTCATGATCTTGGTGGTGAGCGGAAGAGAGATTAACAAGGCAGTAACTAGGTAGCTGGTTCAATTGTTCTTGTAACCGGGCCCTTCAAATGTAATCGAACTCCATGATAAGCTCTGGTCAACTCTCTAAGCTTCTGCCATTGACAACATCATCGTCTTCCCAATACTGCTGCTCGAATTTATCCACTGGTCATATAACCGCAACCACAACATTGCCGATTCTACTCCGACTGGACTTAGAAGTGGAATCCTAGGGCTGACACCACTACTTTATCTCTTTCGACATCGCTCTTGGCTGGTTGATCCACGGGAAGTCGTTTTCCACGGGATACCGTGAGATTTATATTATCACTAGAAGGACCGCGACGCCGTGGAGACGACTTTTGAACGTTGGATACATCGCTATCTTCATATCACGGAGGAACCTCTCTGGCAGACAAGGTTTTGTTTCGCCACGCCTTGTTGTGAAAGAGTAAAAATACCAGGAAAAGAGTGCCATTGGACCTTTGAGCCCCGAGTGGAAGAACTACGCTTCCATCGACAGAAACCATTACAGACATTCTCGTCCATTGCCACACAATCGGAAACCCCAACCATGCAAACCTCCAACACCACCGATCCTCTCCACCAAACCTGGGACATCATAATCCTCGGCTCCGGCGCCGCAGCCCTCACCACGGCCCTAACAGCCTTAACCTCCACCAACCCACCACCCCGCGTGCTCATCCTCGAAAAATCTCCCAAAACCTGGGCCGGAGGCAACGGTTACTTCACTGCCGGCGCCTACCGCGTCACCCACTCGGGCCTCCCGGACATCCTCCCCCTGGTATCCAATGTCCCAGACTCACTGGCCTCGCGCGTGGATCTCGAGGCGTACACGCGGGAGAACTTTCTCAGCGATTTGCAGCGCGTGACGGGCGGGAAGAGTGATGCAGCGCTTGGGAGCGTTGTCGTAGGTGAGAGTTTGGAGCTTGTCAGGTGGCTGAAGGAGGCTGCTGGGGTGGATTGGCAGATGTCGTTTCGGAGGCAGGCGTTTGAGGTTGAGGGGAGGTGGAAGTTTTGGGGCGGGCTTTGCCTTACTGTTAATGAGGGTGGGAAGGGTTTGTTGCGGAGTTTGCTGGAGGCGGTTGAGGATGCGGATGGGAGGATTGTGTACGAGGTGAAGGGAAGGGATGTGCTTCTCGATGAGGCGGGGCGGGCGTGTGGTGTTGTTGTTGAGAGGGGTGGGGAGGTGATTGAGGTGAGAGGTGGGAGTGTGGTTCTTTGTGCGGGTGGGTTTGAGGCCAACCCGGAGTTGAGGAAGAGGTTTCTGGCTCCTGGGTGGGAGAGGGCGCATACTAGGGGCACGCCGCATAATACGGGAGATATGATTCTTGCGGCGGAGAGACTTGGGGCGAGGTTGGTGGGAGATTTCAGCTCCGGGGGTTGTCATTCTACGGCTTGGGATGCGGATTCGCCTGCTGATGGGGGCGATAGGGAGAAGACAAACGAGTTCACAAAGAGTGGGTATCCTTTGGGGATCATGGTGAATGCGGAGGGGGAGAGGTTTGTTGATGAGGGAGTGGATTTGAGAAATTACACCTATGCTAAGTTTGGGAGGGCGATTCTCGAACAGCCTGGTGGAGTTGCGTGGCAGATCTGGGGCAAGCAGGGGCAGAAGTGGTTGCGTGCTGAGGAGTATAGGGATGAGATTGTGAGGAAGACTTGGGCTGGGAGTGTTGAGGAGTTGGCTAGGAAGCTTGGTAGGGAGGGATTGAAGGATACGGGGAAGTTTGTGAAGACGCTGCGGGAGTTTGATGAGGCCGTTGATGCTCACCAAAAGGAACATCCGGATACGCAGTTGAACCCGGCTGTCAAAGACGGCTTGTCCACACAATCGTCTTCCAAGGCTCTGCAACTGCCAAAGACCAACTGGGCTCTTCCCGTCACTGAAGAACCGCTCCTTGCTGTGAAGGTGACTTCTGGCATCACTTTCACATTCGGCGGTTTGGCCATCGATCCCAATGATGCAGGCGTACTGAGAAAGGATGGTAGCAAGATCGAAGGTCTGCACTGTGCTGGTGAGATGGTCGGTGGGCTGTTCTATGGAAACTACCCTGGCGGCTCTGGTCTGACGGCTGGAGGTGTCTTTGGTAGACGTGCAGCGAGGGCGGCGGTGGAAAGGTGGCAAAATGCCGGAACACAGGCTGAGAGCAAGTTGTAGTCGTGAGGTTCAGGGTCGTAGTGGACCTTTGGTAGAAGCTGATGATACTACCATTTCATGAATCATGGTCGTATTCCCTTGGTACTTCAGGTGATAGGTGAAGAGGTCTGTTCTGGACGCCCATTAAAATCATTTGGTAACCAGTTAGAAATTATGCCACTCCAGTCTAGACCTTTGGAATATCCTCCAACGATCCATGCATTTGCACGAAAGACACCTTGCTCAACCCCTCATCCACACGATCGAAACCAAAGATCTGCTCTCAGATGAAAAGAAGCCCCAAAAGCCGCCGTAGACTTTCCAAGTCCATAATGTAGTGAGTTGAACATCGGTGTAGAAAAGCTCATATCTCCCACGTGCAAACTGCAATTCATGACACACTCTCTCCGCCCTTTCTCGATCTTCCGTTTCCATTCTCTGGCTTGTAGTACTCGTCAAATGGTTTCGTAACCTTCCCGCATTTATCAGTCTCCCATTTCCGTCTAAAGCTTGTGATACTCGTCAAGGTTTTGTGATCTTCGACCGCCGGTCTCAATCTTCCATCTCCATCTCCGGCTGGTAATACTCGCCAAAGACCCTCATGATCCTCGAAAGACGCTCCCACTCAGCGGTATTGGCCTGCCTCAGAGTTGTGAAGGCTTGCAGCACCTGAGTGCTCAGATGGTAATTGGCACTGTGGATGAGCTGGAAAAAAGAGCGTGCATCCCTTCACCCCTCCTCGCTCAGACGAGGGTCGTCCACGAAAGCCTCAAGGGCCAAGGTGGGTTGCACGCCGGCTCCCACGTGCTTGAAAGTCGCCTCCATCGTGTCGTTTCGCTCTACCTCTTGGGCAACGCGGGCCCTCAGCGGCTCGAAGACGCGCTCGAGCCTCTCTACGAGTTCGGCCACGAAATTGTCGGTGAAGTCATGGCGCTCGCGGAGGAGGTGGAAGGCTGCGCAGGCGGTTGCGGCCTCTCCTGGATTCAGTTCTTCGACTAGGGCTTCGAAGCTGAAGATTGCTTCGTCGAGTTCATCGTCTTCTTGGTCTTGCTGCTGCTCCTCGTCATCTTCGGTCATCTCGAGATCCGCTCCGTCTTCGACTGGGGCTTCGGGGTCGAAGATTGATTCGTCGAATTCATCGTCTTCTTGTTCTTGCTGCTCGTCCCCTTCATCTCCGGTCATTTCAAGATCCGCTTCCTGAATCTGAGTAGATGGGCGCAGCAGGAAAGAAGGGTTCGCAGACGAGTGAACGATCTACCAGAACAGCTCAGACGTAATAACAGTAATGCCCAATACGTTACCGTTCTCGTCGAGGTAATCGAATCTTTTGACAAAGACATTGCCTGGCCATTTGAAGTGCCCGCGAAAGGTGTCTTGAAACGCAGTAGCCTCGGTCGAATCGCCGAAGACATCTTGGGGTATCGCATTCGGGCCCAGCTGCAGACGCTCTTGGTTGTGGTAAAAGGAGACCCTCTTGCTGTTTGGGGTATTCTCTGACTCGCCGCCACCGGGAGCATTTTCAGTGTGGTCTTCGTCGGTAGAGTCTGCTTCGGTGGGCTCTTTTTCCGTTGGGCCTTCTTCAGTGATGCCTCCTTCAGTGATACCTTCTCCAATGGGACCTTGTCCACTAACGGGGCGATGCTGCCTAGATCGAAGGTTCCATCCATGCGCTAGAGTTTGTTAGTTTCTTGATCACGCGGACATGTAGAACCCATATCTTACCTTTAGCACGTTGCTCGATCGCAACGCCCACCTTCCCGTATGGGCTCTTGGCCCACTGTGTAGCCTTGTTAGATTGGGGCGGGCGAATGATGCTGGTACGACCGCTAAAGATGTACGCATGAAGGAAAAGGAGGAGGTCGTGTGCTAGTTTAGCCTTGGCCAAATCACTTTGGTAGCTAGCACTTCCAGTTCCATCGTCGCCTGAATCGTCGCTGACTGGGTCACTGCAAATTTGCTGGACAAGCTCGAGGACTGCCTTTATGTAAAGAGTCTGTGCATATTGCAAGTCATCCCGCTGAGCATTCGAGGGAACGTTGTCGCTAGCGTTCGCTTCGTGCTCTTGGCCAGGCAGCGTCAACGAACCGTCAAAATAACCCTTGATGCCTGGCCAGCGGCAAGCGTAACCGAGACGCTTGAGATTCACGCTCGTCATCCGGCAAGCAAACCAGGTTTCAAGAGGCTTATTACCTAGGATAATCCTGATGATTTTCTCGTCAAAGTCCTTGAGAGAGATGCCCAGTGCACCACAGAAGGATTCTTTGTTGCTCGTAGCGAACGGAGTCGGCACAGCAGTCTTGGGCAATCCTGCGCGATTTGGGGGAACGCAGCCCGAAGGAGGCGGTATACCGTTGTCATCAGAAGGACCGGCGTCTCCTTCAACTTGCCGTCCGTCTGTTCCGGACATGTTGCTGAGTCGTGCCGAATGTGATGATCGTTGCCAGGCTGTAGGTAATAGCCCACGGTATAGCTGTAGTTCTTTAGTCTGTATGGTCGAGGTGTGGTGTCCAGGTGTCGGGTGTTGTGATAGATGCAATTTTGGTGGTTGTATGAAGAAGCAGAAGGGCGAAATGCAGGCAGAAGGATGGTTTAAGTACCCATCAGGTGACCCCTATCTTGGCACTATCTCGCAAGTGAGTAGCATGTGGAAGATGGTTTAAGTACCCATCAGGCGACCCTATATTGGCACATCACTTGCAAGTGAGTAGCTCTCATTTAGTTCATAAATGCACATGCGACATGTACAAACCAGTCTTCCGTTGTTGAATGAACAAGCCATGGTCCATAATCAGGTATCATTCACATGAAAGTTGCCTTGCTCCAGAGTGAAGTCAACCACGTCGAAACCCATCTCTAAGCTGCGCGAACTCGACGCACTCCAGGCCATTCGAAGCTCCAGGAGATGCTACCAGCAGGTCCATGGTTCCGGGGAGGACATCTCGCGAAATCGTTGCTAGCCGCCAGACTCTCAAGCTCTGCTCCGACTCTCTGACTTTGCTCCGAATCCACGGTCAAATTTCTGGATGTGCGTATAATGTCGGAAGCGATTAGAGATGCGTCCAAAGTCCGTGGGAGGGTTGTGGAAAGGCTATGCCGACTTAGTTGCCTTCATTGCTGTTGCAACAGCCAAAGTGTCCAGTGGCGGAGATTGAACATCGTGCTTGTGGCCAAGTTGGAAGACCTCACGCGCATCTTCTTGGGAGTCTTCGCTTTGCTCGTCCGTTAGAGCTTCAAGACTTCCCATAGCAGGTTCGTTCGTCTTGACTTACGCTCCAGACAAGACATACCGCACCTCATCTTTACTCTTCGCAAATTGAAACCCTGTCAAACACCTCCCAGCACATTTGCTGTAAGGATAACAAGGCCCCTTGCCGAAGTATTCCACAATTTCAATCCCACCATCAGACTCATGCAAATACCTCGCGCAAATCAACCGACAAGCCGGCCGCTGAATATCACCGCTAGCAGCAGCGGTGGCGATATCAGCAAAGCGTGCCGCTTCGGGAACCTGATGGCTGAGCAGATCGCCGGATAAGTTCTGCATTATGCTTTTTGTGCGATCTTCTTCCAGGCGTGCGATGTATTTGCCGAATTGTGCTATGATGGTGCTGGATGCTAGGCCTTCGCGTCTGTTGGCATTGCCTAATGCCTCGACTGCTCGACGTCGGGTGGTGGATGTGCGGCTCTTGATGGCAACGAGGTAGAGTGCTGAAAGGATGCCGTCTTCTAGGCAGAAGACGTCGTCTTGGCCGTTACCGTAGATCGAGCGCGGTTTAGCTGGGCCATGAGGAGTGGTGGATGAGTTCAAGTATTTCTCAGCAAGGCGGAGGATACGAACGAAGTCGCTTTCGAATTGATCAGTGAACGTTTCTCTTGTGTCTCGACAGGTTGCGAGGGCAAAGTAGGACTTCCAGTGTCTGATTTGCAGGAGTATAAAGGCGCGAGATGTCGTCGTGTGGTGGTCTTCGAAGTAATGGGAATATGTGGCTGTCCATCGGTTGTGCGCATCGAGAAGGTGGTGCATCTCCGCGAACAATATGCTGTCGTTTGAGAGCTCGGTAGATTTACTAGCACATGCTGCTAAGCAATATCGTGTTGCTTGATCAATTGAGCTTCCGTAGGTTTCTATCACACGCTTTTCTGCAATCTTGAATAGCCTGGACCGTAGCTGATGAGCAGAGTGAACAATGCTGTCAAGCTCAGACCAGGCAGTCGAGAGGGGACTCATATGGGGTGTTTGGGAGATGTATTCTGATGGTTGGCTCCAGGCCTTTGTCGCAGCATCAGCAACACTATCATTCTGAATCAAGGTTGAGCCAACACTCAGCGTATCGAACGCGTTCATCAGGCTATGCAGAGAATCCGAGCTATGTAGGGTGGTGGAGGAGTCGCCATGTCTGTTGTCGAGACACTTCCTCGCAATCCTGCGTCCCAGTAGATGATGTCGGATGGCCATGCTGTTCTGCTCTGCATGCAGTTCGAAGAGTAATAGCAGAAGGCATGTCAAAAGGACAGATGACAGGGACCCTCTTCCATCCATGACGTCTCGGATCTCACGGTACAGAGAAGTGATAGCTTTGCTATACTGGAGTAAAGCTTCGGCATATTGTTCCGGCTTGGAGAGGCCAGTGAAGGTGGCATGGCTAACGCTGGCAATTGCAAGATTGGCATTGCTCAGAGCAGCAATACCATGGAAGACCGCTTTCGAGTCGAGACTCGTCTGCAAAGCTTGCTGCACCCAGCCTTTTGCCGGTGACATGATCTCTATTGGGCCAGCCATGCGTAGACGAAAGAAGTCGAACGCTCCGCGCTCGGTGTCGTTGATCAGGAAATGCAAATTGGCAGGTAAGGCTACAGGAGACGGGGTCCTGGATGCAAACGATACTACGGTAGATGACGACCTGGTTCGCAGAGATAATGTGGTCGATGAGGCATCTTCACTGCCTGCTGACGGACTCCTGGACGCAGCCGGCAGAAGCGGGCGGGAGGTTACATTGCGACTGGGTGGCAACGTCGTATATCCAGTGCACTCCCGGCCGGCAGAAGAGCACTTCATACACACTGGACGGGTCTCGTCGCATTTTACACGTCTCAACCTGCTGAGAAGTCAGATTCGTATAGTAGCAGGCACCAGAGACACTTGGAGAATACGTGCCGACAGGTTCTGCAGCCATCCCTCGTTGGTTTTGATTTTACGACACGTCGTCTTTTTGCTTTTGTCTGAGCCGAAGCCTCCATTGTAGCGGGGCACGCTTTTGCACATGTGGCATGTTGTGGGAGGGACGGTGTCACTTTGGTCGCATTTGTTTGGCTTCAGCTCCTTCGTTTAGCGAGGTGCTGGAAGTTGATTGGCGATGCATGCGTAGGGTTAGGGTTGGGGTCAACACCCACTGTTGAGTCGACATCTCTTCGAGGCGGGCGAGTGGGCTTCTTTACAACCATTGTTAGACTCAATGCCGACAATTGTCGGTTTTTGTTGTCTCATGATGGTTTTTACAATGACTCCCACGAGGTTACGGTTCGATCGTGCTCGCCAACGCGTAGGACAAGCCATCCACCGTGAAGTGACCTCGTCCCAGTGAAATGCCAGTGATCAGTGGGGTAGTTGCGATGCCCCACCGCAGCAATAACTTGAACAACAGACCATATGAATGCTTGTCTCGAAAAGTAAGTTTATATGTGATTCCCAAACCTTGGAATAGTTCCAATATTAACTAAGACATGATCACATGAGTGATCAGCAAACTCACAAGCAGCTTACGGAGATGGAGCTTGACGAGCTCCATTGAGCTGCACCAGCCTCACAAGCAACAGCTAATATCGCAGTTGATGTGTTACAGAATCACGTGTATCAGTCGTTGTTGCTCTCTTCTCATGAATCGTTCACTGTAACGTGCAACGCCTATGATCCATCAATGCGTGCGAGTCGCACCTTCCTGCTCTTTGCTCTGTCACATAGCTCATCTGCGAACGACCAATTTCGATAGCAACATCAAGCAAGCTCTCACTGGACTCCCTCAATTCATCATGGAGATCTCGAAGATATTTGATGGAGATATTGGTAAGTTGCAACTCACACTCAAGTGATCAAACCATCGAAATCCCCACCAAGCTCACCACCAGCATCCATCGTAGCAAACGCCTCACCAACCAACAACCATCAGCCAACGGATAACCACAGACCCAGCAAAGCCACGCTCTTGACAATCCCAGGCGAACTACGCAACATAATCTACCATTTATACTTCCATTCCTTCTTCTTCCCCAACCCCACCACCCCAATCCCAAATCTGACCCAAGACGTCGCCATCCTCCGCCCCCTCCTCCCCCTCCTCTCCACAACAAAACTCATCCGGCACGAAGCCGCCTCCATCCTCTGGCAAGACTACATCCCCCTCACGCACTGGAACTTCGGTGCCAAACGCGAAGACACCTCTCGCTTCCTAGGTTTCCTCAAAGCAATGCGACCCTGGACTCTCAGCGTAGACCTAACCTTCCAAAAACGCCTCCTCAACACCACAAACCTCGACCAAAACCTCGCCTGGATCCTCGTCCGCTCTGAATTCACGGACGAGGAGGGAGAGGAAATGAAAGCGGAGAGGGAAAGGTGGGAGGCAGCGCATGGGTCTGGCAATGTTGGTGGTGAGCAGGAGTTTTTCTATGGGGGGTTTGTGGGTGTGGAATCGTGTGGGACTGTGGTTGCGGTGAAGTATTGCTATTGTGCGCCGGAGTTCTCTTGGGTGCGTGTGAGGGGGGAGTTGGGACGGCTGGATTGGGAGGGGATTTTTGAGGAGGTGGGGGTTGAAATGGGGAGGGGGAAAGTGAGTAGGTATGTCTTCTGTTTTTCTCGATCTCTGTTTCTGTGGCTCAATAGGGGATGGGGATGAGTATTGGCTTAATGCTTTGATCAGATATCGTATCGATGGCAATTGCGCGCACCAAGACTTTCTCAAATATCGACAAGGAGTGTACGATCAATCGAAAAACCACTTCCAAATCCCTTCTCACAAGGGAAGCAATGAATCGTCTCAACAGACATTCACAATTTACAACAGTAGCTCTCACCTCCTCCCCAACTTTCCTGAACGAATGACTTGGAAAAATAACAAATCGAACCAAACCGCGACTTCTCCCCCTCCCCAAATCCTCTCCTGCTTTCAAAAATCCTCAACCCTCTAAGAAGGCGGGCTACCAGAAGGCGCTTCACCCTCAGGCATAGTCCCATTCTCACCACCAGGTCCATCAGGTCCACCGCCCATACCCATAGAATTCTCCCTCGCCACACCACCATCCTTGTAAATCGTCGCGGCCGAAGAAATCTCCTCATCAGCGGTAGGATCGACACCAATACTGATCCAAGCCATGATGCCATCGGTGATATCGTCGCTGAGCTGCACCCACTCGACAAAAGGGTCCATGTCCGCTGCTTCCTCGCCGAGGATGGAGTCGTCGGCGTTGAGCGTGAGGTCTTGCGTGTTGGTGTTGTAGGGGGCGGTTTGCTCGACGAGGGAGATGAGGTCTTGGTCGAAGAAGATTTGGCCTACGTGCGAGGAGTGCGTGGTGCCGTTGGAGGCGGCGTCGAGGAGGGTGCCGTTTGTGCGCACGATGGTGGTGTTGGCGTTGTGGGCTAGGACGTGGATGTGGGTTGCGCCTGGAGGGGGAGTGGGTTAGTTTGGTGGGAGGGATTGTAGAGGGGGTTGTGGTGGGGGGTACTTACGGCCGGTGTAGTGACCCGGGACGATGGTCTCGTACTGAGCTACGCCGTTGACGTCGGTTTGCACGATTCCGCGGAGGAAAGTGGCATCGAGGTTGCTGGTGTCGTTGGAGTTTCCGTTGCCGCTCGCGGAGACGCCCGAGTAGACGCCGGTGGCATTGCAGTGCCAGAGGTCCATATAGACGGCTGGGACGGGCTCGCAAGTGCTGGTGTCGACGAGCTGGATGTCAAGATAGAGCGGCACGCCTTCTTGGCCATCAGTGATGTCGCCGCGGATCAACTCGCCGTCGACGTAGTAGGGTCCCTGGGTGACTTCGGGCTGCAGGATGCAGGTCGAGTTGTCGGTGAAGAGGGACGTTTCGTCGTCGCCGTAGACAACGCCAGAGGTCGACTCGTGGGTGAAGTTGTAGGCGGCGAAGTCGCGGCGTACAAGAGGGCTGTTGAGGCCCCTCTTGACGCGAGCCTTCTGGCTCATCTCTTGACGACGGGCAAGGGCGGTCTTGATGTCGCCGCGACGAGCAAGGTTGGACTCGCATGAGCGAACGGACTTCGGGCTTCTCTTCACGAAATCAGCACGCTCTGCAGCCTCCTCAGCCAGGTCGTGGCCAGGATGAGCCAGCACGCTCGGAAGCGCAATAAGACCCAAGGTCAAGAGTTGGGAGATTGGTGCCATGGTTGATCGTTGATTGGAAAGATGTATTGCCAGAAGGGAATCTTGAACGAAGGACTGCTTATCAAAGCTTAGAAGTAGTTGATGATAATTCGATCGACCATATCGAGGGACATGTCGACGACTTATACCCTCGCCTTCCAAACCAACCCCATCACCGACCAAAGCCTGTCACTGTCAACCATGTTTCAAATCTCACTGCCCCAGCAGCCCACGCGGCGAGTTGAGCAAAGACCCCAGCGCAAACCAACAAGCCACTGGGTCCACGACAACAACTTCGGCGAGTCGTTTCCAGAACCGGAGTATACCGCCGCAGAAAAAGGCCAGTAGTAGGTATAACGTATTAAGGCCGCGCCATGACTGGGCGACGAACTGCGCCTGCGAAGCCAATGGCGAGGATCACAGATATGCTGATGACGAGGCCTGGAGTCGAGAAGGCTATGGTTTGCGGTTTTGGAGATAGTAGCTTAAGTCGTTCAAGCCCTAGCTAGCCACGTCGGCGCGCGAACATAGTCTAGTACGGTTTGCTAGTAGGCTGGCTCAGCTGGCTGTGGAGCGTCGGTATAACGATGGCGCTACATGGTATGAATTTCTACCTTTTGTTGATGGAGATTAGCTGATGTACTGCACAACACATGTTTGATGGTATGCCAGCAATGCGCATCCCGGTCATATTCCAACAGTATGGTATCAAAAAACATATTTCGCAAGAGTAGGCAACGAGATAGGGACGAAGTCTCATTGCGGTGCCAAGAGGGCACTCGGCCATTAGGGTGACGCGGCAGTTGCACCGATGAAGCCCTAAGTGAAATGGGCCCCATCACGTTTTCACAAAGGAACCGAGCGTTCTCTCTCTCGATGGAATAGCGGAATCAGCCTTGCTTTCGCAGAAGGGTAATCAAACTGCCGAGATATGTGGCGGTGAAGGCGATGGGGAGAAGGACTAGGGATCCAAAGTATGTTGACTCGAGAGAAGAAGTGCGTCGTGTTGCTCTTTCGTGCCATAATACATGATTCCATTGTGAAAAGTCGCCGTTTACATGTAGCAGTCAATGAAATACTGCAAAGCCTCAGCCAGTACAATGTAGTTTAGTAGGATCTCAATCATGGTATTGGCAAGCAATTAATCAAGCAATCAATCCGTCCATATCTCCTACCCTTTTTCTTGTTCATCGACAAGCCAGGCCAGACGATCCAGTCGCTATGTCTATCATTCTAACAAAGGCTGCGTCATCCTTCACCCAAAGAAAACCACAGCAAAGGTAAGCCTCACTTCCCCAAACCGCCAGAGTTCAGCCAAGAGAAAGCACTAGCGCCGCCGACAGGGTTGGGGCGAGTCTTCGGCTGCGTAACACCACCACCTGAAACAGAAGGCGACGAAGAAGAAGCCAGAGCCGAGGCGCCATCCTTTCTCTCCGCCTCAGAACCCTTCGCATCGGGTGCAGCGCCACTTCGTCGCAGGCCCTCGTCGAAAAATCGACTGCGGCCGTCTGCTGGACTCGCAGAAGATGGGGCAGTGGATGTGCCTGAGAAAGTGCGTGTGGCGGATTTGGGTTTGAGGACTTTGATGCCGGTGTCTTTGCGTTGGTACGCGGCAGATGATGTGGCGGCATCGGAGCGAAGCTTGCCCGCGTTGGCCCAGTCCAGGGTGCCTGTGGGAGTTGCTACGGTGCTGGCAGTTGTTTGCGGAGCGTCCCGACGCCAGTTAGATGAGATTGCTGGACTGTTGACTGTGCGTTGCGGAGGTGTTTGTGTAGTGACTTGGGCTGGAGGGTCGACCTGAGATGCTGGAGTGTCTGGCTGAGTGTTGATCGGATTGAGCAAAGGACGTGAGAGCCCGGATTGCCGGCTCACTGGGCGGCTTGCTGTGTCAGAGCTAGCGCCAGGACGCACTGCTTCTGCACTCGCAGAATCTGCAGTCAGGGTGCTTGGTGTACGGTACTTTAGCGACGGCGGCGGACTTGCTGCTGCCGATGTCACTGAAGCACCGGAACTACCCTGACCCACGCCATTGAGGTAGGGATTCTCTTTGGGCTCAATCTTGGGATGATTGGTAGAAAGAGGGTCACCACTGCTGACGTAAAGGCTCTTGAATGACGCTTCATTCTCAGGGCGCACGAGTGGAATGCTGAGTTTGCTCCGCTCGTCGTCGAACAGCGTCAAGCTATTTGACGAGAGAAGAACGTCAGCGCTGTGTGCCCTGAGCGTATCACTGCCGATGAAGATCTGTATAGCCTTGGTATCTCCTTCGTAGGAACTAGCATCGACGACCTGAAAATTGACCGTGAGAGTTGGCAATTGTGGCGCAGGACTGCTGGATCGAGAGGAAGTCGGATGTGGCACTGCTTCAGGGAAGTACACTGGTAACTCAACAGTCGGAACGCCATCAGCGTCCCTGACAATCTCATCCTCAAAACCCAGCTTCTGGATCAATCGAATGTCAAGGTAAGACTTGTATGAACCGGTGCACACAGCGGCGTAGAGCAGCGCATTGTGCTTGAAGTTCGTGTTCATCCAACACCGAATGATAGCAGGAACCGAACCCAGCAGCAACAATCCCGGAGCGAGTGCAGGCGTATCCAACGGTGATCGTGAAGCATCGCCCATGCCATAGGTTGTCTCAAAGTTCAGACTGTTTGCGCGTCCAGAAGCGGCCGAGCGCATTGAATGAACAGAGCTCGCCCTACCCTCCGACTTGTGCGAGGTGGTTCTCTCGTTCATCGAGAGGCCACCGAGACCACTGCCAGCTCTTGGCAGGTAGTCCATCGAAGGCCTCGACGAATGAGAGAAGTGATTTTGATTCGCCGTCTCGTCAAACCGGACGCTGTTCGCCCGCGAAGCAGCGCCCGCAGCTCTGCTGCGCGGCTCCTCCTCCGCGTCAAGGTGCAGGCTGCTCATGAGGTTATTTGCTTCGTCGTCAAAATTGCGAAACTGGTCAGTCGCTGGTTGCTGATACGGTGCTAGAAGAGAAACCTGTCAGCTTTCGTGTTGTGTCAAGACCAAACAAGACCTCGATACATACTTTGTTGCGGCGTCCCACTTAGCACACTTGGAAACGGTGAGCTCTGACCCCATACACTCTTCATGCGCGCATCGTCGTCCTGCCGTCGTTCCAAGCGAGCAATGCGCTCCGCGTGCTCGGCCTGCACCTGCTGCACACGCAGGACGTCGGACTGCAAGCGCCACGTATCGTTGTTGCTACTGTATGGGGTGAAAGCCTGGCTTTGCGGATCCATCGCTCGTTCGCACCATCCGATTCACCCGTTATAACTCTTTCGAGCCGGCTTTCGGCTACGCCCACCTTGTCGATTGACTCCCAACTCTTCCGAGACCTACTCTTGTACCGATTAGGCCCTCCCTCTCCTCCCCGCAAGCCGAGCTCTGTACCCGCTGCTGTTCTCTAATAGTGCGCTGTGCCTATCCTTGTTTCGTGCAATGATGGGTTGAGAGTAGTTTGTGCGATCGATCCCGAGATGACGGTAGGACTCCTTGGTCGGGGGCAGACAAGTCAAGCCAAGAGTGTAGGCAGCCACAGGGTGGTGAAGCGTGACCCAAGCAGAGGGTTTCAAGAGGCCAAAGAAGGTTGGATAGTCGGCGCAGATTCGTGATCGCTAACCGTACCAGTGCTTGATTGAGCGGGTGAAGAAGTAAGTCCAGCGGTCTGCTCTTTTCGAGTAGGAGAGCGTGGTGGTAGCAAGGTGATATGTCGTGATGGGAGCGGTGACGCCACTTAACTGAGCGAGAATAGAAGATAGGATGAGAAATTCGATCGTCGGTTGATCGGAGGAGGCGCTTCTGGAGATGAAGTCTTGGAGTCGCAGCGGCGCCCACACTTATCACAGCGGCGGCGGGCACGGGTAGCGCCGCCTAGCAAATCTGGGGCAAGCGTGCAGGTGGCAAGAGACATGCAGAAAGTGCCGAAAGGAGTCCGGGAAAAGAACTGAAAACAAACGACTAGAGAGGCGATGCTGTTTTTCTTGTATATACTCGTTTTAATGTGCAAATCCCCCGGGCGTTATCTTACTTCATTCATCATAAACACTAGTTCAAGTCGTTCCCAAAAGAAAGAAACCTCAGGTCATGGGAACACTCCCAGGGATCGAGACCAGTCCAATCCATCATGTTGCTTCTCCCCTCAACAACTGCCAGTCTACAGTCCGCACTTCTCAGGACGTCAACGCCGCACCGCCATCCTTAATAGTGTCATGCATCCTGAACGCTAGCCATGCTGCACCTGCGCCAACCAACACAGTCAAGCCGATGCCTAAAGCACTGTTGAAAAGCCCACCGAAAAAGCCTGTTCTCTTAATCTCCGCCTCTCGTTTACTCGCTGGCTTGCTGCCATCTTGGCTCTCTTCACTCGGTCCTGCATCTCCGTCCATGCCAATCAGTCTCTCCGCTGACTTAGCTCGCTTATGCTCGTGTTTGGACTTGTGGTGTGTCACATCGTGTGTTGCCTCTTCGTGCATATCCTTCTCAGAAGCAGGTTTGTGGTGATGATCGGATGAGTGAGCGGCCGTGTCTACCGGAGACTTCGACTCATCTGGCGTGCGTGGCGGAGTCATGAGCGCAGCAGGCCTCTCGCTGGCTCCCGGAAGCGTATGCGAGCCTGCCGCCAGACTGTGCGCTTTTGGTTCTGACGTAGGCTTGCTGGCGTCATCTTCGTGCTGCCTGTCTTCATGCTCCTCTTCATCTTCGAGCACGCTAGGCAATGACGGAGACTGAGAGGAAGCATGGCTCATGGTCTTCGTCACCGGCGATGTTGAGGTGACAATATCATGCATGGCCTCTTCTTTTGACATCCGCATAGATGAGCGACGAAGTGACTCCAAAATGCCCTCATGATGAGTGGGCAGTACTTCGAGAGAGGGATCGTTCGGATCAGCTTCAACAGGTATGTGATTGCGTGATTCGGGTAGTTGCGCTGATGAGGCGGACACAGGGGACATCAAGACGTCTGAGTCGTAATCATTGTGCTGATCCTTCTCGTGAGCGAGACGTGGCGCATGGTGTCGTTCAGAAGGCTCTGGTGAGAGGGTCTCGTGTCTCATAAGCGGCGCTTCTTCCATAAAGTCTTCATCCTCGTCAGTCCCAGGAGTAGATGCCCTCATCGGTATATCTCTCTCGTGGGCGAAGATAGGGGACTGAGGGTAGTGCGAGGGTTCAACATCTCCATCATCGTCGTCGTCGTCCGCATGGATATCCACGGGTCTATCTTCCGGTGGCACATCGAGTTTGCGATGAGGTGAGCCATTCTGCTCGTGTGCAAAGAGTGGAGCGTGATGGCCATCAGTATGGTGCTCCGCTTGCGAATCTTGAACCAGCTTGGTACCAAGCACATCATCCCCGAGACTATCGCGCTTGGGATTACGTTCAAGAGGATCCCGCTCGTGAGGGAAAGTCGGTCCAGATTCAAGTTCATTTGAAACAGCATCATCATCGGCCAAATGCTGGGCATGCGCGGCAGTCTTCTTCATCGCACTCGCAGGCTGATCCTTGACGACAAGAACATTGTTCCTGTTCCCCAGACCATCATCGAGCGTCGGCTTGTCTTCATCACAAACCCACCAGTCTCCCGGACCCAGCCGGAATTTGTACTGGTATTCGCCCTCGTCTGCCAGGAAAGTCTTGACGAACTCGCGTTCGCCACTCGGTAGCTCAGTGCAATCCATTTCCAGCAGATCCCATTGCGGGTCGCTCAGACTGGTCGTAATATATACCGGAGGCTGTAGACCGGGGGAGGAATACTTGATGGTGACTGGTTGGGCCATGGTGGCGATGGCGCTGTGTGAAGCAAGACGGGGAGGTGGCGGAGGGCCAATCCAGGAAGATTTCGGGCGCAGCTGTTCGCGCGAAGTGGGCCAGCGATGATTGGAAGAGGCTTCTAGGAGGGCGTCGATGGTTTCTTGCTGGTCTCTGGACGTTTCTCTGGAAATGAGGTTGGTTACTGGGTTGGGTGTTTCGTCAGTAGGAGTTCTAGGACTGGAGCCACGGGAGAACGGTCGTGGCGGTGGAGAGGTGACAGCATCGGGCTGTTCGAAGACGGCTTTGATGCTTTGGAAGCGTGGACTGGCGCTGCGGTTGTGGCGGGAAGTCATAGGGTCGCGGTAATGCTGGATTAAGAGTGCACGTGCTTGGGTTTAGATAGGTGGATTGGAGATGCGTGCTGCGGCGAGTTTGATGGAACCGCAGGCAGAGGCCGTGTGTGTGAACCTGATGCTGGATAGGTAAGGAAATTATTGAATGGCTCACCTTGGACGCTATCACTCTACAGCTCTCACTTGCCGTGGCGAGAGCAGAGAGGTTCAATGGAGGTATAGGTAGGAAGCAGCTGTGGGGTTGGAAGTTGAAGAAGCATGCACGGTTGATGGCTGCCGTCAGTATGAACTAAACATTGGGCAATACAAGGGTAAGAGCGATGGACGTCGATGGCGAGTGGTAGAGAAAGATAAGAGGCGTCAGTATGATACCTTACTCAACCGAGGTGGAGAGTGAAGTCAGGTGTGGTGAGGTGAGGTGAGGTTAGAAAACCAAGAGCAACAGCAATAGCAGAGTGGTGCAGCTCTGCCCAGCTGTCGTTCTTCGCCCACCCCATCGGCTACCTCCTACCAAGTACCAAGCAAGCATGGCGAGCGAGCGGGCAGACAGGAATTGCCAGGGATTCTGCTGCGCTCAACGCATGCAGCAACGCGCCATCCGTCTTACGGTACTTACGCCACCGCACAACTCTGCCCCAAAGCTTGATGTCGAGTAGACACTGTACCTTGTCACCGCACGGCGGGTGTCACCAACGATCGTGCGCAGCATACATGATGCACCTTCACTTACGACTGTGTGATGGCATCGCCTTCCGCCACCCCAGGAATGGAGCCACGGATATCTTAGCTCTTTGGGGAAGTGACGTTCGCCTGTCTTAGCGCGAACCCGTGGTTCCGTTCTCGACTCCGCGACTTGAAGGCAGTACTCCACATTCACTCGGAGATCACCGACTTTTGTGCAGATCGAAAGGGCAGGGCGATCAGTATACCGCAAGAAATAGAAGAAATAACGTTTTGTGTCGTCTCGAGCAAGTTCTCATTTATGGTCATTTTCCATGTATAGCTAATGCCGTGTCTTTTGACACGGTCTTTTATCCTTTCATAGCGCCAATGCTCTCCCAATTAACAAGGCCACCCAAAGCGCCTGCGAATGCAACGAATCCAAACCATCACCCATTCCAAGCACACATCCCAGCCGTGTTTTCCAAACATTCAGACGTTTTACAGTACAAAAGTGCTTGTACGTGGATGTATTACATTTAAGCGGTGCCGTTCACCTTGACGTGGTCGATGCCAGTAGGCAGACCCTCGGTGGCCTGCACGCGCTCTGCCTTGGTCACCTCGTCCAAGATGCCAGCCGAGGCGGCGATGAAACCAAGGAATGGCTTGCTGGGGACGAGTACTCTGCTGAGGTACTCGGGGTGGTATTGCACACCGACGAACCACGGGTGGTCCTTCATCTCGATGATCTCCATACGGACGCCAGTGTCGTCCTTGCCGATGAAAGTGAGGCCGTTCTCCTGAAGCTGGCCGATGTAGTCAGGGTTGACCTCGTAACGGTGCCTGTGACGCTCGCTGATGCTCTCGTTTTCCAGACCGTAAAGTGCGCGCAGCTTGGACCAGTTGGTGTCGGGCTGCCACAGAGTAGGCCTCAAACCAAGACGCATGGTGCCACCAATGACACCAGTGTGGTGCTCCGGCATGGAGATGATGATGCGGTCCTCAGACCTGTTGTCGAATTCGTGGGAAGAAGCTTGGGGAAGGGGAACGCCGCAGACTGAGCGGGCGAACTCCACCACGGCAATCTGCATACCAAGGCAGATACCAAGGTAGGGAGTCTTGTTCTCACGAGCCCACTTGGCTGCAGCGATCATACCCTCGGTACCTCTGGTACCAAAGCCACCGGGAACCAGGATACCAGATGCAGTGCAGACCTCGTGCCATGCCTTGTGGAAAGATGCAGGGTCGGCCTTGTTCGCAGCTGGCTCAAGGTGCTCAGCATCCACCATCTTCACAACAAGCTTTCGCCTGCAGCGCATGGCGGCGTGCTCGAGTGCCTTGATCACAGAGCAGTAGGAATCGGGGCATTCGAGGTATTTGCCAACGAGAACAATGCTGATGTCCTCCCTGAGGTTCTCGAGTCCCAGGCACAGACCCTTCCAGGTGTCCCAGATGTCGAGTCCCTTTGCGCGAAGGGCGGGTGTGACCTTGATGTCGTCCAGACGCATTGTTGAGGTCATGTTCTGCAGCATCTGCTGCTCGTAAAGCAGGATAGGGACCTGGTATGTGGAAGGCATGTCGCGGACATTGAGCACGTTGGGAACAGCAACCTGGCAGAAGCGGGCAATCTTCTCAATCGCACCCTCCTCAAGAGGTTGCTCGCAGCGGCAAGCAATGAGATCCGGCACAAGACCAGCAGAGCGAACGGATCTGATGGCCATCTGGGTCGGCTTGGTCTTCTGCTCGCCGTGCACCATGGGGACGTAAGAGACGTGAATCTGCATGAAGTCCTCCCTGGCGCAGTTACGCCTCAGCTCGCAAAGTGCCTCGACGAAGGCCATGCTCTCAATATCACCGACAGTACCACCGAGCTCGATAATACAGACATCTGGCTCCTCTCCCGAGTCGTCGACAGGCACCTTTGCGACCTTGGTGATCCACTCTTCGATTGCTCCAGTGACGTGGGGCACGACCTGAACAGTCTTGCCCAGGTAGTCTCCTCTACGCTCCCTCTCGATGACCTGGGAGTAGATTTTGCCGAGAGTGATGTTGTTGTCCCTGGTGAGGGTGACGTTCAGGTAACGCTCGTAGTTACCAAGGTCAAGGTCGACCTCTCCACCATCGTCCAGAACGTAGACTTCTCCATGCTCTTTCGGGTTCATGGTGCCAGCGTCGGTGTTGATGTAGGGGTCGATCTTGATGCTCGAGACCTTAAGGCCCTTGGTCTTGAGCAGCAGGCCGGCGGAAGAGGCTTTGACATGTGAGCTACTGCCGAGTCCATCTCATCCATCATCTCGAGGGATCGTACCAATAATGCCTTTTCCGACGCCGCTGATGACACCTGCAGAGGTTTTGTCAGTACTGGATACTCAATTTTTTTTCGAGTATTTGCAATCCTTACCTCCGGATACAAGAACGTATTTCATGTTAGCGATAATTGCACCTTGCAGTGGCCTACCTCAATATGGAGAGGGGGAATCAGAAGAAGAGAAGGACGAGCCAAAAGTTTGAAAGTAACCTGTCGCGAGATTTCGCGCCGAGTCTTCTGATTGGCTGTGGTTCATGCTGCGGGCCGTCGCCAACATCCACTTTTCACTGACCGCTGCCTAAGACTAGGAAAATGGCGGGGCATATTAAACGGCACACAACATCAAGCAAACATCTCATCGTTTTTTGCATTCACAAACACATATGTATGCATGTGAGGTACGTTCTGCGTATGATTCCGCATCTGTGCGGAAGGATGTGTCGAACCTTTCCGCCTAGCTTCGGTGCCGCGTATGCGTAGACAAGCCTAGATCAACGCGCGACGATGACGAAACAAGGGGTTTTGTGGAGAAGTGTGTAGGAGGTAGGTTGGCAGGATGGCATTCCTTTGGGCGAACGATTACATGGGAGGTAAGATGCTGTCTTCCTGTCGATTTCCTTCCCTTTCCCATTCTCTATCGAGTCATCAAATATGAAGTTCTTCACTTCGTTACTGGCATTGCCAGTCGTTCAAGTTTTGGGACAAGGGCCAGGAGCTCAGATCCCCATCTCACCAAACACCATCTTGACACCAGGACAACCTCTGAGACTAGACTCGATTCCATTGATTGGATTCGGTACTTGGAACTTGGATCGTGAGAACGCCACCGAGGCTGTATCATGGGCCATTCAAGCTGGCTACAGACACATTGATTGTGCTGCAGCCTACAAAAACCAAGATTTGGTTGGAAAGGGCATAGCCGATGGACTGGCGAAGACCGGGTTAAAGAGGGAAGACTTGTGGATCACCAGCAAGCTGTGGAATGACCAGTACGACTCTCTGCCAACATAGTTTCAACTCTGAGAGCTAACATCAATCAGCCACGGCGCCAATAAAGTCGAAGAGGGCATTAACATCGCTCTCAAAGACCTCAACATCGACGAACTCGACCTCTACCACATGCACTGGCCAGTAGCAGACGGGCATTTCGGTCACAAGATCGAGTATCTTGAGACCTGGACAGCGATGTCCGAGCTAGTACGCAAGGGCAAGACCAGGCACATTGGCGTCTCGAATTTCTCCCCGGATCAAATGTCATATCTCCTCAACCACACGAGCCATCCACCAGCAGTACACCAGATGGAGTTGCACCCTTACCTGCCACAGCGAGACTGGATCGCCTGGCACGAGGAGCACGGCATCCACGTCACTGGTTACTCGCCATTCGCCGGCACCAACCCGACATACAACCCCGGAGAAACTCCACAGTTGCTCAAAAACGAGGCGATAGTCGACATAGCCTCCAAACGTGACTGTACGCCTGCACAAGTAGCGCTGGTATGGGGCATGCGCCGTGGCACAAGCGTAATCCCAAAAAGCAGCCACGCAGATCGCATCGCCGAGAACTTTGCAGCTCTGAAATGTGAGCTGAAGGACGAGGACTTCGGACGCGTAGACAACCTGGCTGAGTACCATACTCGGTTCAACAACCCTAGCAGGTCCTGGGGTGTTGAATTGTACAAGGGTCTTGAGGATTCGCGTGGCAGACACAAGAACCACTCATGAAGGCTGTGCGGGATTTTAATTATATTTAGTAAATAAGTACATACAGCGCAAAAAGCAGATTCGAGACTTGCCATTGCTTTCGACTTACAGACAAGGCAAGCAGTCTATTTACATTCCATTTTCAGAATCGTATATACTGGCACATCACACATTTCTCCAGACAGGGTACCCCAGCCGATCATCGCAGTGAATGCAACATTTGGCGTACACCCGTTAGTTTCCGCCGCCACCATATTCGTCTCATTCGCTCCTAGGTATATTTTCTTAGCCATCTGACAGACGCTGCAAACCAAGTCGATCAAACAATCGTCATCGTTTCTGAGCAAAAGTATTGCAACCAACAACCTTAAGACCGGACCTTGTGTGATGTGGTACACGCACCAATACGAGATACGGCAACTTGCCGCTGCAGACACGCCGACTTGGGATGTCGATCAGAAGCGAATGCGAGCCGGCGCAATCCTCCCCGCCACGATACACTCCTCCTTGCTCGAAACATACACCTTTGCGAGAGATGTATTAGACCGCGTGCCGTGTTCGTTGCCTGATGCTATGAAACAAAGATTAACATAAGTACTCAGTATCGCATACCTAGCCAGCAAAAAGCGTAGGAGAATTCACATTCCATCATCCTTGCAAATCGATTATCCACTTGACATTGCCAACACACCACCAATCACCATCTCAACATGAAACTCATCATAACCGGAGCCACCGGCCGCATAGGCGGCGGCGCTTTACAAAACGCTCTATCAAACCCACGAATCACATCCATCATCGTCCTGAGCCGGCGAGAGCCAGGCATCCAGCATCCCAAACTAAAGACAATCATCAAGAAAGATTTCCTGCACTACACGCCCGAAGAACTCTCGCAGCTCGAAGGAGCCGAAGCTTGTATCTGGTGAGTCTCCGACCCACTCTTGCTTCGGAAAGCATCACCATCTAACAAAAGACGTTTCTCCAAAGGGCCCTCGGCGCACCAACAAGCAGCCTAGAAGTGCACGCCCAATACCCACACGCCGCCCGAGAAGCCTTCTCAACCACCCTCGTGCCTAGCACACCCAGTAACAAACCCTTCCGCTTCATCCTCCTAAGTGGCGGTGCCGTCATCCGCGACCAAACCACGCGCCTCCCGCCGGGTCTGGGGGCTCTAAAGGCGCGCGGGCAAGTGGAGCAAGAATTCGTAGACTTCGAAGCGCAGAACGGGAAGATTTGGAAGTCGTTTGTGGCGAGGCCTTGGATGGTTGTTGGGGAGGGGAGTTGGGTTGGGTGGTTTGTGCCGGGGGTTTGGAAGATTCCCGTGGAGGTTTTGGGGGCTGCTTTGGTGGGTGTTGCGCTTGGGGGTGGGGGGAGGGAGGTACAGACGCTTGATAATTCTGAGTTGAGGAGGGTTGGTGTGGAGGTTTTGGGGAGGGAGTGAGGGATGGAGGTGTGGGTGGTGTGCGTGTTTAGTTTCAAGATCTCCTTAGTTTCGAATATGGTATGAATAATGAATAATGAAGACATCCAAAAGGTTTAATGTTCGTGGCTTAATTTGATTTCAGCCTCAGGCTTGGGCCGTATCCCTCACGAACGATAGTCGGTCCATCTTGATAATATCTCATAGGTTAGCCGGAGGCTTACTGATCTATAACGAAACGGCACTCTGTCGAAAAATTGCATCATATCTCCTGATAGTGAAGGTGGACAAGTACAATTCCACGTGGGCTACAATCAGCTCTCTGCCGTCATAGATCATTACACTTACAACTTCCTTGAGCATCCGAACCAAGCCTCATTGACAATCATAGAGTGGACAGGGATGGCCCATGTCGGCCTGCGGGCGCAGCGGCGGTACTGTACCAAGTGAGGCTTGAGCTTGAACTAAGCTTATGGCAGCAGACTCTTGATATTTCGCAATACAGGAGCATGCCGATCAGACCAAGGACTGTTGGCTCGGTCAGATAACATCTTCCATCATACATGGAGGAGGAAGGTCAGTTATCAGATGACTTGTCTGATGAGAGAAAGTCAGCGTGCCAACTCATTTATACTTCCGGATGGAAGCCATGGTGATCTCCCTTGATCGCCAGAGATCATCCTTCTCCGATAGGGCTGATGTGGACAACAACATTGCGTGTTATGTTTGGGTACCAGATGAGTCTAGACACGCAGTAAGACGCGTGTGTAGCAGCTAAATCTAAGCCACGGCTATTAATTAATGACAGGAGTGAAGTCATGCTACTGGGGGGTTGACTGGTTCTTCAGCTCCATGCGTTGTTCTCCACTACGCGCGTCGAAATATATGATTGGTCTATGTCAGTACAAACCGTCAGCCCTATGCACGGTCTCACAGCAAGTTGTTAGTGAGAGTGGGAAGTGGGAGTAAAGTAGAGTAGCGCAGCGCAGCGCTCAAAGAACATCAGCCTGGCCAGCCAGCCCGAGCGGAGGACTTTCAACGCTCGCAATCAAACGCCCACCACCTGCTTGCTACACCGAACCATTCTCTCCTCCTCCCTCCTCCTGTCTCACCCAACCCCCGCCTGCCGCTGGCATCGAATGAATTGCCTATACCACCACCATCACTGACGCTCGCGCTGTGCGCAAATGGCCTCGACACCGCTCGCTTCGTCCTGAACACCCACCTCCGCCAAATGCTCATTTCCTTGCCTGTGTCCCACAAGTAGCTGCGCATGCCGGTCATGCCTCTGCTCCATCGCCGTAGTGCTCTTCACCTAAACCTCAACACCGCCGACCACGACTCCTCCAGCCACCGCGCCGACGAGGAACAGACTCCGAGAATCAATGCTCCCGCTCTTTCACTTCCACCCACCTCTCCACGCCCGACTAGCGAGTATGCGATGCCAGCCTCCCGCATTTCCAACGATGCGCTCTCAGCAGATCGCCCGGTCTCACCTCCCGTGCAGCCCGAGAATTCCAGGACCAAGAGGTTCAGCATGCTGAAGTTCCGCAACTTCTCCGAGTCGCATCTGTCTGCACGCGCCAAAGAGGATGCCGCGAAACAAGAGACTGCTCCGCCAGTGCCTTCGCTCAACAGAGGTGGGAGATATGGTGATGCTGACGTCGGAAAAAGTAGTACTGACAGCAGTCCAGTAAACACCCCTACCATTGTTAAGACCGCTCCGACTTTTGATGACGGCCATGTCGACACGCTAGACCACCAGCAACCGCCTTTCACGAAACAACTCGAGAAAACCAGAAGCGAGGCGTCGGACATGTCACGCTTGTCGCAAGATCACAACAGAAGCAAAGGGAAGAAAGGAGGGAAATGGCGAAAACTACAGGGCAG
The DNA here is from genome assembly GCA_030772445.1 of Cladosporium sp. MBC 237. Taxonomy (NCBI): domain Eukaryota; kingdom Fungi; phylum Ascomycota; class Dothideomycetes; order Cladosporiales; family Cladosporiaceae; genus Cladosporium; species Cladosporium sp. MBC 237. Next base: position 137,432 of record JAPHCH010000141.1, read on the forward strand.
GAGCACAGGATTGGAAGATTTGCAGCGGCTCTCCGCGGCAAACGCACACAAGAACCAGGATGCGCCTCCCGCGTATGGTCATGAACAAGATTCTGAACTTGCCCTTCCTGCAACACGTTTCTCTGAATCCTCGCGATCCGATGGCAGCCGAGGCAGCTCTGGAGATCACATCTACGGCAGCACGACTACCACGACTCATACAGTATCTACACACACCACATTCTTTAGACTTCCACGGAGGAACAAAAACCGCAACTCGCTTTTCCCTTTACCCGTCAAAATACCATCACCCGAAGCCTCGCGCTCACCAGACGGATCATCAACACCACGCGCGTCCGAAAGTGGCAGCAGGTCTATTGCAAGCCAGCAGTCGTTTGATCTGCGTGGTGAACCCACGCCTCTTCGCAACCGGAGACACACAGAGACGAGCCCTACGAGACGTCAGGCCCACCAAAACCAACTTGCCTCCCCACATGCATCAGTTGCCAACAGTTCCTTGCTGTTCGCAGAACCTGGAAGATCTTTCGATCAAGAAGAACCGCAGCGATCACGGGACTCTTCTTTCTCCTCTCCGTTGATGCCACCCATGAGGTTTGGTCTAAGAGACCGTGCATCTACCACTAGCTCTTGGGGCCGCGGATCAATGGATACACCCCCGCAAGGTGGAAGTGGGAGGAACTCGACCTCAACTACTGGAAGGTCAAGCTTTGGTGGGCTACTCGGCCTTTCATCACGATTTCGACATGGCTCCGACTCTCACTCTCCCAGAAATGGATCGCCTTCATCTAGGAGCAAATCGAATTCGTTCGCTATCAGCAGAGAGGCACTTGTTGTACCGGAGCGTGAAGAAGGAGATACCCCTGGCAAGTATCTAGAACGACTGGAGGCTGCAGTAACTAGAAGCATGATTGCAGGCATCCTTTCAAAGTCTTCAGATCCATTTGCGCAAGCAGTGTTGCGTAGCTACACACGACGCTTTCCGTTCTTCGGCGAACCAATCGACATGTCGCTACGCAAGTTTCTACTCGAAGCCGACCTTCCCAAGGAAACACAACAGGTGGATCGTGTCATTCAAGCTTTCGCAGACAGATACCACGAGTGCAACCCAGGAATCTTTCGAGCGTCTGATCAAGCATACATCATAGCATTCTCGATTATGATGCTGCACACAGATGCATTCAACCGGAACAACAAGCGCAAGATGCAGAAACATGACTACATCAAGAACACTTCTGGACAGCACGTGAGTGAAGATGTGCTTGGATGCTTCTACGACAACATCTGCTACACGCCCTTTGTGCATTACGAGGAAGAAGTCGATATCAACGGCGAGAGAGTTTTGCCTTTCAAGACGAAGAAGAGTAAGCTCAAGGGCGCCATTACCGACTCTGGAAAGAAGGTGTCTGGGCCAGTCGATCCGTACAATCTGCTGGTAGATCAGAAACTTGACATCCTGCGACCACCGATCAAAGATTCGATCACATTGGAAGACCCATACAATTATCTTGGTAGCCAAGCCTCGCTGGATATGCCATACCTGCAGCGGGCATTCACCCATACAGGAACACTGCAGATCATCTCCGCTCGTTCACGACCTGCAGCATACGAGGGACAGGCCAACAACTCGGACCCTCACACCGTCGAGACCCAGCAGGGTATTGTGGATCTCAAGATTACAAAAGTTGGCACGCTCTGGCGAAAGGCTACCAAAAAGAAGAAAGCGCGTTCGCCATGGCAGGAATGGGGAGCGGTCTTGACGGGATCGCAGTTGTATCTCTTCAAGAATGCGTCATGGGCAAAGGGACTGGTGCACCAATTCATGTCTCACCAGCGACATGGAGCTCCGAGGATGCCTGTGGTGTTTTCGCCCCCTCTGCAAGACTTCAAGCCCGATGCATTGATCAAGACAGATGATGCAGTTGCTCTGGTAGATTCTACCTATACCAGACACAAGCATGCGTTCACATTTGTGCGTCCAGGAGGGCAAGAAGAAGTTCTGTTGGCCGATAACGAAACAGAGCTGAACGATTGGCTTGCATTGATCAACTACGCCGCAGCTTTCAGAGCCGCTGGAGTGCGAATCCGCGGCATGATTGCAGGCAACGATGAGTACACCCGTTTACGCGACCAGAACCGACCAGGGTCTTCACAAACAACCCAGTCATCAACCGGTGACAGTCTTGCCAAGAACCCTACGTACGATCCTGGCCTTGCTCGACAAGTCATGACCGCCAGGCGTCAGATCATGTCACAGAAGATCGGAGAATACGAGAAAGAGCTTACCAACATGCAGAGACAACACGATGACATCTTGCGCAATGCTCGCCACCTCCTGATTCTTGCACCAATTTCGCAGAAGACACGCGAAGAACTCATGTTTGCTGCCGCAAGGGCTGATGCAATGCTGACATGGGTGCGCCGAGACATCTGGAAAATGCGATGCCATCGCGACATTCTGACTCTGGACATTCAGCAAGACGGTGTCAACGCTGGCGATGCACAAAGCCCCACAGACAAGGGTGCTGCAAAACAGTCCGAAGCGCCCGACACCGCAAAGAAAGTTCTCCCACGACTAACTTCCCACGCAAGTTCGCGTCACGCCCAAGGTCAACCGTCAAGCCCGAAATCGCCTTCGAAAAGTGAGAAGTCGCCGACAAGCTTGCACCCGCGGCCTTCCACTACCGACTCCATGGACACATACGTTGAGGATGTCTTCCGTAGCACGGTCGACAACTCGGCCTTGCCAGGTGGAGATGGATGGCGTCTGCCGCCCCTGCAATTTGATGTTGAACAACAACAAACAGATAGGCATCGTGGCTCTATCGCGAGTACATTGTTGACAGCGGCTTCTGGCACATCGCAACGTCAGCCCAGCTGGTCTGCGTCTTCGACTTCCAGCCGGCAACCCGGTCAGCTAAACTCCCCCAACAGCACATCCGAACCCATCCAATCTATAACACCGACAGTCAGCGTGGGCGGCGATGAGGCCGCCAAGATGGCCCAAGAAGAAGTCCGCACACCGGACTCAGGCATCCAGCGCGCAATGAACCTGGACGGCATGACATCTACACCCGAAAGCAACAGAACCGCCAAAGGCAAGCGCCGCAGCCTACAAAAGACTTTGCGCGACGTACACCACGGCTCCATCTCCCAGCGTCACCGACGCAACAAAGAAAGCGAAAGCACCGTCCGCTCAGGCGACGTCGACACATCAGAGCATCCCGAAGCCACACCAGGACTCGAGCGCGCACAAGGCCGCTTCATCCTGCACGGCAAGCAAGCGTCCGTCGTCCAATTCGGTGATGACTGGCCCACGGAACGCATGCGCCAGCGCCGCGAGAAATGGCACAGAGAACACTCCGCTCCCAGCTCCCCCACAATGGAAGAAGACAGACGTCCCTCAACTTTCGCGCCCGGCAGCCCTGTCGTGCAAGAATTCGAAAGCGAAGTGATCGAAGATGACGCCGCATCAATAACGGGTCGCAGCGCTAGCACCGCCGACAGCTTCGTCGACGCAGCTGAGACGACGCACGGCACCGCTCATGAAGAGGGTGCGGCGCAAAAACAGCCCCCAAGGAACAGCACCGACGGCTTCGACCCTTACGATTTAAGTTGGGACCCGCGCAGCGAAAAGAGAGTCACCGTTATTGGACCTAAGGGCGGCGCGCCGCAGGCTTCTACTATTGCTGAGCAAGCGGCGCAAGCTGGTGGGAGTAGAGTTCCTGAAGAAGAGGGAGAGGGCGAGGATGAAGACGAGAATGCGCGGGAGAATAGGCGCACGATCATTGGCCCTTCTCCTTTTGGTGCGAAGGGTTCTGGCGAGGCGAAGGGGTAGATTGATGGCGTTTTGTTATGAAGGATGAAGGAAGGAAGGAAGGAAGGAAGGAAGGAAGGAAGGAAGGAAGGAAGGAAGGAAGGAAGGAAGGAATGAAGGAATCATCAGTCACAAGACGATGAACGGATGGGGTGTTTTTCTCGGTGTTGGTGTTGTAAGAGTACCACTTTCGCCACTGACCACTAGCTAGCGACATGACTCTTTTTTTCTTTTTGGTTCTTAACTATAGTCATCAATGCCATCAGACTTCTTTTGTTAATTTGGAAAAGATGTGTAATTTCGCTTGCTCAGTTTTCCGCGTGGGATTTTCTTGTCGCTTATGGCGCTTCGTCCGATAATTAAGCTGGTAGGGAGGTACGCAATTCAACAAAATACCCTGGGTTGGCAGGCGAGACTAACGAGACTCGGGCTCCCAAGACTTAGGTGTCCGAGGGTCGTGCCTCTCTCCTGCATGAAGCTAGATGGGCGGTTTTCGAGCGAATAATGCTGTCGTTGGGCTACTACTCGCCTTGCCTGATCGGTGATGTATGACCGGGCTGGGATGGGATGGGACTTTTGCTTGGGCCGTTTGGGGGCGCATGTCATGTTATGGGATTTTTTTTGTGCGGATGCGCATATCTGTCGTGGGTGGGTTTGTTCTTTGGCGGTAAAGTGACTTGCATAGATGGATGATCGTGATCGTGATCTTGATCTTGATACACGGAGAGTCGCATGCATGCGTGTAGGCTTGTGTATTATGCATGTGAGGTCTTGTGTTATAGGTAGGCGTTTCACATTTCGGATCGTATATTTTGGAGGTAACGTATTTTACAGGAATTATGGTGCTTCCATCAATTCAAGTCACTCATTACTTGTAGGTAACGTATTGTACGGGAACTAATCATTGCGGTGTTTCCCATCGAACCGAGTCACTCATCGTACAATACTCGTACTACACGCTGCCGTAGCTCTCGTGTGAATCTTCAAGCTTGTCATCAGGCAGCAAGTGCATCAGGTAAGGTACTCGCTAAACTCCAACTACTGCATCCTTCGCGAGCCTTTGCCCTCGTCAACCTTTCTCCTTGTGTCGGAGTGTGGACTTGATTCGCGCGAGCATAGCCGGATGTGGTTCCTCTTGCGTGACAATACCTTTCCTCCTGTCAAAGTCACCTCGCTTGTCTGTCCCACCAAGTCACCCTCTGCCGCGTGAGCACTTGGTCATTGTCTTGGATTGATAGACACACTCGGTGATACCCTGAGACCGAGGGGCTAGCACCACCGCTACGGGCCGACCAAACGGCAACGTGACGAGTGTTGCCTCCCACGCGGCCCCGTCCTCGCACATCCAACCCAGCACAACTTCTTTGATTGGACGTGTGACAGACGCCAGTGTCACTGGTGGATGTGTGATGATGCCGTCTCGCAGTACTGGCGGCATCGATTATGCGACAACAACCGCCGCAGCCTCCCTACCGCAGTCACGCTGCTGCCCATCTCCTCCCGAATATGATGCCCTGCCCAGCAGCAGCAGCACCAACAGCGCCGCGCTTGCCAGCTCACATCTCCACTCCTCACCATGCCTGGCCGGTGCTGAAGCTGTCGCTCCGCAATCGCATGAGCTTTCAAGTGAGTCCCTCCCTGACTTTTCCCGCCCGTTGCCCGCCCGTTGCTTTCCTTGCTCTCTCTTAAATATCTTTATCTGATCCGAGAATCTCGCCTCGCTCAGCCCCCACCAGACGCTCTCGGAAAGCGCAACTCTCGCTATATTCACATTATCCACACGGCAGCATCTCTCGAGCTGCTCCCTCATGCAGCATCGCTTCTCGTGGCCATGAGCTACGGGACCATCACTAACAACAATGCCCTGCCAGACCTGGACCCTTCCACGTCCGCCGCGCGCCCGACGGCGAGACGCCCAAGTGGCGTGCCCACGGAAAAGCTCAAGATAATGAGTCCACAGGGCGCTGTTGCTAGTAGCAGCAGAACCAACGACGACGAGTCCGACGATGATGATGACAGTCATTACTCTGCCCAGGTTGGCGTCAGGAGACTCGAGGCCATCTCTTCCACCTGGTCGCGCTGGGGTTTGTTCGCCGCCTACTTCGGCGTTTGCCTCCTCGCCTATGCCACCTCCCTCGAAGGCCTCACCACAGCAAACCTCACCATCTACGCTACCAGCGCTTTCAAGGCACACTCTCTTGTCGCGACTGTCCTTGTCGTCCAGGGCGTCGTACTCTCCGTGGTCAAGCCGCCCATGTCCAAAATCGCCGACGTCTTCGGCCGATTCGAAGCCTTCACGCTCTCCGTCCTAATCTATTCGATCGGCTACGTGCAGCAAGCCGCGTCTGACAACGTCAAGACCTATGCGGCCGCCCAGATTTTCTATTCGGCCGGCAGCACCGGCCTGCAGATTCTCATCCAAATCTTCATCGCCGATACCAGCGACCTGGTCAACCGCGCATTGTGCTCGACGCTCCCTGCCCTGCCGTTCCTGGTCAACGTTTGGATTGGCTCGCCGCTGGCTGACAAGCTGATCACCAAGGCGAGCTGGAGGTGGGGTTACGGAATATGGGCCATCATACTGCCTGTCGCGTACCTGCCTTTGGCTCTTGCATTGTACACCAACCAGCGCAAGGCTGCGAAGCGAGGACTTCTGCCGCCTTCACCCTTCCGCGGTCTCAGCAAGTGGAATATCGCAAAGCACCTTTGGTTCGAGCTGGATGTATTCGGTCTACTCTTGCTGTGTGCTGCCTTCTCGCTGCTGTTGATCCCGCTCACGCTGGCCGCGAAGAATGGCTGGGACGACCCTAGTTTGCTGGCTATGCTGCTTGTTGGGGGTGCATGTCTCGCTGTCTTTCCCTTCTGGGAGAGAAGCAAGAAGCTGGCTCCTAAGGCTTTCTTTCCTGGTACCCTCTTCCGAAGCCGTACAGTCCTGGCTGGCCTGGGAATATCTTTCTTCTATTTTAGTAAGTGTCTCTAGTCATTTGCTCGCCGAATTTGCCTTTTTGAGACTTTCTGCTAACATATCCATAGTGGCCTACTACCTCTCAATCTATCCCTACTTCCAATCATACCTTCTCGTCGTTCAAGGTCAATCCATCACCGGCGCCGGGCGTATCGTGCAGATGTGGACCTTCGCTGCGACTATCACATCCTTCTGCGTCTCGATCTTGATCAAGTACACCAAGCACTACAAGTTTTTCGTCACTCTCGGCGCTATCATCAACTTCCTGGGTCTTCTCTTGATGATCTTCTACCGTGTCGAAGGTGCGTCGACCGCTTCGCTCGTCGCTACCACGGCCATTGTCGGCATTGGTGGTGGCATGCTCAATGTTCCAGCTCAGCTGGGCGTACAAGCATCCGCGAACCACCAAGAAGTGGCAGCCGCCACTGCCATCTTCCTCACCTTCCTCGAAATCGGCGGTGCCGTCGGTTCAGCAATTTCCGGTGCGATCTGGACAGCCAGCGTACCCAAAAAGCTCGCCCTGTACCTTCCACCAGAAACCAAAGACCAGGCCATGGAAATCTACTCCAACATCGGCCTCGCCTCCACCGGCTGGCCCATGGGCAGCCCGACGCGCATAGCCATCAACCGCGCCTACCAAGAAACCATGACCAATATCCTGATGGTCGGAGCCTGCGTCGCCGTCCCAGTCATCCTCCTCAGCTTCCTCATGGAAAACTACAAACTCGACGAAATGGAACAGCACGTCAAGGGCGTCGTCATCGGAACCGTGCAAGAACCCACCTCCGCCATCAGGCGACAGAGCAGCGTGTGTTTCGAGGAAGACGCCCCGGCTTTTAGGGAATCTATGGATAGCGCTATCGCGGAAGAGGAAGAGCCTATGCTGCATCGGACGGTTAGTAGGGGCTCGAGACGGAGTGGGAGTAGGAAGGGATTGTAATGATTTGATTGATTGGATTTTATACGGGTACGGGTGTCTGGCTGCATGACATAACATGACAAGCATGATGAGAGTGCACAGAGCAGCCTGGACCTGGAAGATTCTTAGACGAAGACACACGACAACGACTTTTTTGCATGATGAAGAAATTGGGATAGATTTCTGGGAACGGTGTTTTTTTGGGGGCGTTTTCTTTTTGGGTAAATTCGGCGGGCGTTGCATTGCGATTTTTCCTATCTTATTACGGGCTATTCCTACTTTTGAAGAGAACCTATGCGGCTGCGGCGGGGTTTACATTTCCATCGGCGTTTTATTTCTTTTCGGAATGTTTTTTTTCTCTTTCGGTTTCTGTGTTACAAGCGAAAAGCGATACGCGCACATCATGATGAAGAGGAGGGAAGGGCCACTTGAATCTGACTCTTGAACTCGAAAAACTGCGCTCGTCGGTGCATTTTGAGCGGCGGTGTAGTGTGATGTGGTCTTTTGATGGCGGTATAGATGCTTGATGAGTCTTGACTCGCGAAAGGTGTTGTTGTTTGAGCTCCTGGTGAGCTCATGGTTAGCGCCTTACCTTCTCATCTTCCTAGGTACCTACCTACCTTATATATACCTACTCTACTGTGAGAAGAGAGATGACTCTGGGATTTCTCGAGGGATGTATGAGTTATGCTCGTTGCCTTGGAGTGAGGTGCAGTTGATAATTTGGATGTTTACACGGCGCCTGAGGCTAGAGCATTCCTTTTCTATCGAAGCAAAAATATATACTCCAACACCTTCGGTTTCGGACGCCCTCCTTTCTTTCTGCTAGAGAAGATAAAATACCCCCGAGTGAATTTGCAGCTCATGGCCGTCGAACGGCGGATGAGGAGGTTTTGAGCTAGAAAGGTTGCATGTAGGCGACCGCTTTGAATGACACTTTTTTTCTCGAGAGAATTCATGCTCTCTAGCATCATCTGTTTGGATGTTCTATTATGACCGCGAGCCTTGTACCTAGGTCGCGAAGTACACGATATTTAGAGCGGCATCTCCCGTTTTGCTGCTGTGCAGATGAACCTTCCTTCAGTCAAGCATTCGTTCAGTGACAGGTGACAGGTACATGCAAAGTGAACCATAGCAAATCAGTGAATTTCAGCTATAAGAGATACCCATATGGAACAATGATGGTTTTGCATACATTTACCACGAGGCTCAAGTGATGCCATGCTCCGACCCCGAGCCCTCTCTCAAGAACGATCTAAACTAGGTAGATAGCTCAACGCCTCGGCCAGACCACCCACTTGAACCGTGCCATCCATCCTCTGTCCTCTCCCAAGGGTGAGCGGGCTTGGGCTTTGGGCTGTCTGTCTGGCCCTTCCGCTTGCTTGGTGGAGGTGGGAGAGGGCAGAAGGGAGGGACGGGGCTACCCGCTGCCGCCGCCCTCGCCTTCGCCCACCTCATCTCGACTCGTTCGTTCGAAAGAGTGCGGAAGGAAGGGCTGTTGCTGAAGTCTGGCCAATCCAAGTCTCACTACCACTGAGCGAAACCAGCCAAAACACTCAGCCAGAACCTCACCTTCGCCTTTGTCTTTCACTCCCCCTCGAGGAAGACCAAGACATCCTCCCGAAACCCCTCGTCTTCACACCTCCTTCCACTCTCACCGCGTTCGCCCGTCACCGTCACCGTTACCGTCACGTGAAAGAACGGAGCCCGACAACCCACCCACCCCAGCCCGCCTTTCGCTTCGAGGACCGCCAACCCACCTGTCAAGCAACCGACCGCTTCTTTGCGACCGTTCTGCACTTCCTGCCTGCCTGCCTGCTGCCACTGGACATTGCGCTGCAAGCCAGAGGACCTCTGTGCAGCTTGAACCCACTTGGACGAGAGCGGACCTGCAACGCGCATCAACATCTGCGACGGGAAGAGTCTCGGGAAGGAAAACACAAAGCAAGCCACGAGAAACATTCGAAAGGGCGCTCCAAGCTACCCCTACTACGGCCGTCAAGTGAACGGGACCGATTCTTGAGGAGTCCCCAGCCAACTACAACTAAAGCGACAAGAAGCACCCGCCAGGAAACTAGCCTTGCTCGTCCATTCTTGTTGAATTCCGACATTGGAAAAGAAGTGCGCGCGGAATAGAAAGAGTCTTTTGGACGGAATTTGTATACTCCCCCTTCTCAGGAACCTCGGCTTTTCGTGATCAAGATGGTGGTCGCTACTATTAAGTACGTTTAACCCTTATGTTTACCATCGGTGGATGCGAGCTAGTGTAGAGTTGAGTGGGTGATGTCGCGGACTTGCTTCAATGCGGTGGAAGAGCATTGGGAATGGCTATTCTTGCAGGTGCATGGGGCACCGGTTGGCAATGATGTTTTACTAACACTATTCGCCTTGCAGATGTGTTGTGGTCGGTGACGGTGCTGTCGGTAAGACGTGCCTGCTCATCAGCTATACTACGAACAAGTTTCCTTCGGAGTATGTGCCGACGGTCTTTGACAACTACGCGGTGACGGTCATGTAAGTAATTCCGATGCGGCGCCACTTGATTCTGAAGCTTGCTAACAAAACATCAACAGGATTGGCGATGAGCCTTACACACTTGGCCTCTTCGACACCGCCGGACAGGAAGACTATGACCGTCTGCGTCCCCTCTCATACCCTCAAACCGATGTCTTCCTTGTCTGCTTCTCCGTCACCTCACCCGCCAGTTTCGAGAACGTGCGAGAAAAGTGGTTCCCCGAGGTCCACCACCACTGTCCTGGCGTGCCGTGTCTGATTGTCGGCACTCAGACGGATCTGCGCGATGACCCGCAGGTGCGCGAGAAGCTTAGCAAGCAGAAGATGCAACCTGTGCGGAAAGAGGATGGCGAGAGGATGGCAAAGGACTTGGGCGCTGTCAAGTACGTCGAGTGCTCTGCTTTGACCCAGTTCAAGCTGAAGGATGTCTTTGATGAGGTAAGTTTGCTCTTTTCCCGTGTTTCAATCTTTGTCTTGACCATGTGCTAATGTCACTCCAGGCAATCGTGGCAGCTCTTGAGCCTCCTCAGACCAAGAAACCTAAGAGTACGTACCTCATTCCTTGCCTTCAAAGCTGAGTATTCTTGCTGACACATTTTAAAGAGAAGGGAAAGGGCTGCATATTGCTGTAGCCGCCTTACAAGCATTAGACACAAGCCACACGGAAACCCATCAACATCTGGTCGTTCAATAACCTCCAGATGTATCCGTCCCTTCACCAGCACACCAGCACCAACACAACAACAAGATTACCCCTTCTGCGCGGCGTTCATTAAGCGAGGACGGCAGTCTGGCCGAGAAAAATCGGTGCAGTGCTGTCTCGTCCCCCATTTTTGTTTTGCCTTCTTGATCTCTTTTATCCCCTTGAGTACTTTTGATATCACCCCCCTAGCAGCCAATTGAATGGGAAAACGATTACTTTTGATTACACGGATATCCCCGGCGCGATTGTGTCACGTTCGCATTGTTCAGGAGTCAACAATAGTAGGTTCGCATGCATTGAGGCCTGAGGCCTGCTCGAGGGGCTCGAGGGCGTCAGTGAGGTTCGAATGAGGCTTGACTTTCTTTCCTTCTTCCTTTCCCTTTTTGTGAGCTGCCTATTCACACTGCATTGTTGGATCTGCCTTTGTCCGTGGTGATCCCTCATCTGCCAGTCTTATTGTTCGTGATTGTCACCGTTGAGAGAGTCGCTAACATCTTCGCAGTGAAGTGACATTCCCGCCAACCCCAACTTCACCTCACCATGGCGCGCGCTCGCCCCAACACCAGCGGCAGCAACAACAGCAGCAACACCAACAGCAGCGACGGGAGGGGCACTGTCTTGCCAGACATCCCCGAAGAGACCATGGAGCCGCCGCCTGCTCCCAGACTCACGCCCACTCGCCTGGTTGTCCCAGGCCCGAACGCGTTTGCACAGCAGGCTGCCCGGGTGGAGGAGCACCGGCTCCGCAGCAACGCGTTCTATCAACAACAACACATGCGCAACATGCAGAGACGCGGCTTCACTCCTCCCACCACACAACACCCCGCGAGCCGCACTGAGTTCGACATCAACACCTCAATGCCGTTCACAGAGGACGCCGACGTCGCCGCCATGGCACCACCTCCCATCAACGCTGCACACACTCCCACTTCCCCTCGCCCCGAGTTCGTTCCCGAACAGTCATCGCAAGCCTATCCCACTATCCGCGGCCACATGGAGGGTCAGCGCGAGCATGCATCGGAACTTCAATCCATGAGCGACTCTGAGCACACGCCCGTCTACAAGTACACTCCTAAGATCGGCGGCTCCGAGTTCAGCAGATCAACCGGCCAAGAAACTCCCAAGAAGAAGAGAATTGGCTTTTCCGACACGCCTACTATCAGCAGTGAGGCTATCAAGAGCCCAAAGAAGAGTTTCTTCGGCAAGCTAGGTTTCGCGAGCTCGCGCGCTGCTACCTCGACTGCACCTACTACACCCTCGACTGAGCGCTCTTTCAGTGGTGGCGAAGCGATTCCACCGAAACCTAAGGCCATTTTGGGCAGCTCTGCACAGCCAAACATCCCTGTTCGCTCACCTTCAAAGAAGAATCGCATCCCTAATTTCGAGAGCCTCAAATCAAGCTTCTCTCGTAAGCCGGCTCACAGCAGCGAGCCTGTCATCAGCACGCCCTTCGACTTCAGCACGGATATCTCAGTCACTAGGCGCGCAGACCCAGTTGATGCTGCTCCTCACACCGCTACCACGTCTACCTCTGAGCCGACTTACAACGTTCGCATCTCGTCGAAGCGCACCGTGTCTTTGAACAACCAGGAGCAAAGCGGCAATGATGACAAGAAAGAAAGCAGCACCTGTGGCGTCGGTCGCTCGCAGAGCTTGCAGTACTTCGACCGTACCATGCCACCAACCCCGCCTGCTAAGAACACTCCTCCCCAAGAAAAGGAGAAAGAGAAAGAGAAAGAGAAAGAGAAGGCTCTCGACCCGCAGGAGAAGGCTCGCATGATCATGAAGCACCACATGCAAGTCTCAGAGCAACGCTTGAAAGACGCACATCACAAATTGACACCAAATAGAGTCACCACTCCGAAGAAAGAGATGGCGCAAGTCTCGCACTCCAAGCTCCACTCCCCGATTCGTCCAAAGATCTTCGACGACGATGCCCTTACCAGCGATGATGTTGTCAAGCTGATGGGCGAAGAAGACGGCCGTACCAGCCCGACGAAGTTCGGTGGCGTTGGTCATAAGAATGTTGCTACGCTCGTCAAGCAGCCTAGCATCTACTCCATGACGGGCGCTTTCTACCCTGACCTCAAAGAGGAATGCTCATATGAAGAGATGAAGAAGGTCGCAGATGAGTTCGGACTTGAAGGACTCTCTCAGGTGCCGGAGAACTACTACCGCAAGGAAGATCCGAAGATCGTCTACTCCCCCAGCGTCTACTCTACCACTGGAACCCAGGAATCGCCGGAATTGTATCAACACACTCCAGTCTTCCCGTCCACCACTAAGCCTTCAACGCAATTCACCTCGCCTTATCAGACCAAAAAGAGCGAAGTGAGCAAGAGCAAGTTGCCAGTCTCCCACCCTCGCATCCCACGCACTCCCTCAAAAAAGGCCTTCACTGGCAACACTCTCACGCACCACAAGACAGAATCAACCTACCAACTCCCCATCCACGCCCAAACCCACTCCCGCGACCACAGCAGCGACAACTCCCGCAACTCCTTCACAAACCTCTGCGCCAGCTTCATAGGCGACATAGACCTCTCCAAACTTTCGCCTCGCAACTACGACGACCCCGGCAGCGCCAGAGTCTCCCCTCTCCACTTGCCCACCCTACCGGCCACAACGTACATCCCACCTTCGCCGCGTCGCAAGAAAACCACACAGGCTTCGCCTCCAGACACTGCGAAGACCATCACGCCTTCTCGCAGCCGTGCTCGCATAGAGGATTTCAACAAGAGTACCGGTTCGCCCGTCTCTCGCAAGCAGAATATTTGGGAGAATCTCCCGAATATCCCTCCGGGGACTCAGCGTGAATTCTCTGGTACTATTCCGCATGACATCTTGTACACTCCGATCAGAGATCCGCGGAAAGCTGATCGTGGGACCACGGGAGGCTCTGATGAGGCTTCGCCTGGCGATACCCAGCAGGACCCCACCCAGCAGAGCCCTGGCCCCAAAGCAAGTCAGCCAGCTACCGTGGGCAGCATGTACATGATGGAAGAAATCGCCCGCCTGCGCTCCGAAAACGAAGCTCTCAACGCCCGCCTCACCCTCCGCCCACCTTCAACCCTCACAACCACCATCCCAAGCCCCTCCACCTCCCGCCCCTCCACCAGCCTCAGCACCGAGCAAACTGTCCACACAGACAGGCTCGAAGCCATGTTCCGCCGCATTGAAAGCCAGCAGGAAGAAATGGCCCAGTTGCGCCAGGACTTGCAGGCCGTCTTGCACGCAAGCAATACTCCCAGCGCAACTTCGCAACCTCTCGCAGCTCCGCAGACCCTCTCACGCTCTCCAACCGACAACACCACCGCTCAGCTTTCCACCCCGTCGCGGCCAGCTTTCTATGCCCCAGAAGGCTCCCTTACCCAACTAAGCCTGCACCACCGCGCGAATCAATCCCGCGTCGACGTGGCGTGCACGCCGGGGGAGATTTCGGGCGCGAGGCGCTTTGTGAGGGCTTATGAGGGGGCTGTGGGGAGGGATTCTCGTGAGGGTGAAGATGAGGGGGAGATGCAGGAGGGGGTGCAGGAGGGGGAGAGGCAGGTGGGCGAGAGAAGGGGAGATGAAGAGCAGGATCGCGCGTTGGCGCTTGAGACTGTTATTGGGATTTTGGGGGGGTTGAGGTTTGGTGGTCGTGGTGGGGAGAGGTGAGTGGTGGTTTTGTTGTTTTGTTCTTCTGCTTTTTCCCTTTTTTCCCCCCTCTAACTTTTTCCTTCTGGAGATATTACGAGGATTGGGGGTTTGAAGAGTGATTGCTTTTTTCTTGGTCGTTTGGATCGAGTTCTGGTAATGGGCTTGATGGTTGAGGAAGTTTTGAGCGGCTTTTTTCTCTTTCCTTTCTCTTCTTCTTTTATTGTACGAGTAGATGTTGGAAAGGTGAGTGGTTTCTTTCTTGGTTGGGGGAATTGGGAGGATCGAGGCTTCTTGGGAAATGGTAGGTTTGCTTTGGGGAATCGTTTTCTTTTTCTTTCTGTATGATTAGGTGTTGGAGACAGGTGAGTGGTTCTTTTTTTCCTGGTTGGAGCGATTGAGGAATTGAAAGCTGGATTGTTTTTGATCGGTCGGGTGGGAAGTTGTATTGGAATCGAGGAGAGTACTGCGAGTGTTTGTTTTGTTTTGTTCTTCTTTTTGTATGAGTAGATGTTGGAGAGATGAGAGACTTGATGGCTTTTGGCTTCTGTTCTGTGCTGGATGGGTTTGTACACTAGGATGAATAGAAGGAGTTGGTGCATCAAAATGAATGAATGGATGAATTGCATCAATGAACCTGAATTTCTTTAATCTCTTAAGTTCACTGATTGTATTTGATATTGAGGGTGCCTATCCTGCTTGTTTGACCGCTAAATGAAGATGGTATTTCCTCGTTCGAGGGATTGGTTTTGACAGAATGATTCTCGATGATACCAGCCCGCCAGTTCCGATAAATGCTGTATCAACTAGATGGCCTGGCATCCACAACACGGCAGTTAAAATCTTCACATGTGATTGTTATCTTGAACCCTTCCAAGGAAGCCTTTCCATAGCCCGGAGGCAAATTAGGTTTGGTTGCAGGCAAAACGGCAAAGCATAACAAGGGCTCTGGGTGGTGGTTTCGCTTATTAGCCTGATGTGAACCCAGCCATCCCGCCATCCAGCCCTTGAACCCCACCATGCCCACCCCACTCTCCTCGTCTCGTCATGGGTCATGGTCCATCTCTCCTCTCGGTATAGACCCACCCGAGGCATTCTGGTTCTCCTCTTAGGGTCCATCTGGTCTGGGAATATTTCCGCTCTCATCAATCAGCCGGCAGTAGTTGTTGACCATTGCCAGTCTGCCTATAAACGCCGCAGGCGCCGGCAGAAACAAGAGTTAAAATGCCTATTTTGCTTGCTTCCCCATCGTGCATGCTACCTTACCGTAGCTCCTAGCCCGCGTCATGTCACTCTCGAGGTTGTCTTTGCCATTCAGGTACGTTTGCTCCGGCGCGCGCAAGGTCTAGACTTCTTTTGGGCTCCTGTCCGGCTTTTGGTTTTTTTGGCGATGGATAGTAGTCTATAAGAAACATTTGCCGTCTCGCCATTGAACCGCCCTCGCCGCCGCTGTTCGTCTGCTGACCTGCTTGCCCTTTTTCTTACTTCTATCTAGATCCGCCGCCTTCCTCCCTCCTCTTCGACTTTCCACTCCCATTCGACGTACCGCCCTCGTCCATCACCACTTGCAATCCGCACCGGCTGCACTTCTCCAAACACCAAACACCCATAGAAGCTTCGCTACTCCTGCCTCTGTCAACATGTCAGTCCCCAACGTCAAGCTCAACAATGGCCGCGACATGCCCATTGTCGGCTTCGGTCTCTGGAAAGTCAACAACGACACCTGCGCCGACCAAGTCTACAACGCCATCAAGACCGGGTACCGCCTCTTCGACGGCGCCGCCGACTACGGCAACGAAGTCGAAGCGGGCCAGGGCGTCAAGCGCGCCATCGACGAAGGTCTCGTGAAGCGCGAAGACCTCTTCATCGTCTCCAAGCTCTGGAACTCCTTCCACGACAAAGACCGCGTGGCACCCATCTGCAAAAAACAGCTCGCCGACTGGGGCCTCGACTACTTCGACCTCTACGTCATCCACTTCCCCATCAGCCTCAAGTACGTCGACCCCTCCGTCCGCTACCCGCCGGGTTTCTTCTACGAGGGCGAGAAAATCGAGCTCGGCAACGCAACCCTCGAGGAAACCTACCACGCCATGGAAGACCTCTACACCGCCGGGCTCATCAAATCCATCGGCATCAGCAACTACAACGGCGCGCTCCTGCTGGACCTCTTCCGCTACGCCAAACACCTTCCCCAAACCCTTCAAATCGAACACCACCCCTACCTCACGCAGGAACCGCTCGTGAAACTCTGCAAAGAGCGCAACATCGCCGTAACAGCCTACAGCTCCTTCGGCCCGCTGTCCTTCCTGGAACTCAACATGCAAAAAGCGCACGACACGCCGCTCCTATTCGAGCACGACGTCGTTAAGCGCATCGCCGACGCGCACGGCAAGTCGCCCGCGCAGGTCTTGCTTCGCTGGTCGACTCAGCGCGGTGTGGCGGTTATTCCGAAGAGTAACAACCAGGCAAGGTTGGCACAGAATCTGGACGTGTGTAGTTTTGAGTTGAAGGAGGAGGAGATCAAGGAGATTAGTGCGTTGGATAAGGGGTTGAGGTTTAACAACCCGACGAATGTGAGTTTTGCTTTTCGTTTTCTTGGTGGTGGTGGGGAGGGTTTCTTGTGGTTGAATGATGGTTTGCTGACTTGTCTCTGCAGTACGGTTTCAACATTCCGATTTTCGCTTAGAGGGTTGGTAGATTCTCTTGTATGGAACACACGAATAAATTTTCCATGGTCGTCTGTTGGATGCCTCTTGTCTTTTTGTCTCTTGTCTCAGCATTTTTTGGAGCTATGTTATTTTTTACGTCCCGGTGTGATGTGACTTCATGCCATGATTTTAGTGATACTTTCGGTCAATACGTCATGTGTGAAAACATTGCAGATGTGTTTTCAACCCACGAATAGATGTTGTCAATTTTGACAACCACCAAGGTGCTCGTAAGATCGCGATCGTTCTATTATTGCAGCACGCACGCACCCCTGCAGCGCGCGCGGCAGGGCTGGAGATTAGGCTTTGGCGATTGCGTAGGCCCCGTTCAGCCTTGGGAACTTCTAGGCAAGCAGGTTTCAAGTTGCATCTTCGCGACAACAATCCACTCAGGAATCCTTCGTCGGCGTGGATTTGGATGCTGTGTAACACATCACAACATGTCTTCCAACTACCGCTATAGCGACGCTGCTGCCGACGATGGCGACGACGAGGATGAGACTCTCCACAATATCCAAACTCGCCTTCTGGCCGAACACAATCACTCCGATGCGATCGACAGGGCAGCGCAACAATCGCTGCCAACACACCCATATCTGGCCAAACAGCCCCTGGTACGCCAACCACTCTTGAACCAAGTGACTGAGGAGTACCACGATGAGAAGTTTCCACAAAGCTACCACGATGATGATGATGACGATGAGGACGAGTCGGACTACGAGGAGGATTCCTACAACTGCTGCACTCTGGATGATGAGCGCAGTTTGGTGAGCAGAACAAGAGCATATGCGCGATCACGGCAGGGCGTGACCATTCTGGCCATCTTTTTCGCGCTCGTCTTGCTCTTCCTCTGTTTCGTCAACTGGATGCTTTACCCGGAGATCGTGGACGAGAGAATGCGCGGAGGCTTCATCAACCCCGTCGAGGACGGCCAAGTCAAACTCAACACAGTCGGCATCGCAAAAGGAGGAGACTTCCAGCACGGCGCCATCAAAATCCAAGACTTGGACGAACGACTCCTCCCCGGCGGCAAACACGACCCTCACGGCCAACGACGCCTCATCTTCGTAGGCGACATCCACGGCTGCAAAGACGAGCTCCTCGCCCTCCTCGACAAAGTAAACTTCAACCCCTCCACCGACCACCTCATCGCCACCGGCGACACGATCAACAAAGGCCCCCACAGCGCCGGCGTGCTCGACCACCTCATCCACATAAACGCCACAAGCGTCCGCGGCAACCACGAAGACCGCATCATCCACACGGCCAAATCCGTCTACGACACCTTCGCCCAAACCCCCTCCACCTCCCTCCCCACCCTGCAAGACACCGAAGCCCTCGCTTCCCTAACAAACATCGCGCACCGTGACGCCCGCACCCTCAAAAAACTCCACGCCCGCCACCTCCGCTACATCCAGAACATGCCCTTAATCCTGCGCATCCCAGCCCTCCCCCTGGCCTCCAAACCCTCCGCCCACCCCACCTCCCCCATCGCCGAACCCATCCTCGTCGTCCACGCAGGCCTCGTCCCCGCCCTCCCCCTCGCCAACCAAGACCCCTACTACGTCACCAACATGCGCTCCCTGCACGCCAAATCCCACGTCCCCTCAGCAGACCGCGCCGGCAAGCGCGGCAAGAAAGTAGGCCGCCACAACAAACCCTGGCGCAATGTCTGGAATTGGTACCACGATCGTTTGTTCCTGCACAAATCGACCAAGGGGTTCAGGAAATTCGCCCAGTCGCCTGCGCAAGGCGCTGCTGGGACTGTGCTGAGGGGCGAGCAAGCGGAGGAGACGAGTTTATGGGCTGGGATGGTGGATTCGGCGAAGAGTAATTTCAACGCGTATACGGGCAAGTATCGCAAGGGAGAGGAGAGGCCGATGGTTGTTGTTTATGGGCACGATGCTAAGGGTGGGTTGAGGATCAAGAGGTGGACTAAGGGGTTGGATTCTGCTTGTGTTGGGGGTGGGAGGTTGAGTGCGCTTGTAGTGAATGCTAGGGGGGAGGGGGAGGTTGTTGATGTTGGGTGTCCTGGATATTGGTGAGGAATATTTGGGTTTGGCTTTTTTTTTTTTCTTGACTGTTTTTATTGGATCTTGTTGGGGGGTTTACTTTCTTTTCTTTTGTTTTGGTTTTGGTTATGCGTTCTGAGCGATTGTCTACGGGTTTATGGTCTCTGTGGATCTCTTTTTCTTTTTCTTTTCTTCTTCTCGTGCTGTGTTACAAGCGCCAGCGAGCGTTGGATCAATTGCATCGGCATCGGTATCGGCATTGGGATATAATAAGATAGCATACACGCATACATGCACGTCCATTTCGGCCTACGTCGTCCTCTCTCCCCTCCCTTCCATGTATCTTCACGCACCCGCTCGAGTCCTCAATCTTACAGATCGCAACCTCATGTACGTTGAAAATCTCTACACCATCGCTCCTCATCAGTCTACATCCTCCCATGGCATGACACAGTCAGCACATCGACACTAACACCAGCACAAGCGTGAGATCAGTCCTTGCGTCTGAGGGATATCTACTAAGAAGATGGTCACGTGTCATCAAGCAAGCCTGGTCTAGCGGTTATGATTTCTGTCTAACAATCAATTTGCAACATTGCGCTGAATGGGCAGCACAGAAGGTTCCCGGTTCGATTCCGGGGGTTTGTAACTGATTCTTCTAAGATATCTTTTTTGCGGTCGCTTTTTGGATGTTCTGTTGTGGGTTTCGTTCGGGAGGTTGGAGGGTTGGAGCGCTGATCTGTTTGTTGGCGGATCGGATGGGAGGAGAGGATGGGTGTGAGTTCTTCCTTTTTTTTTTCTTTGGAGGTTTGAGGTGAGACCTGGTTGACGACTGATGCATGACATGGCAGACGGGAACGATGCGCTTTCAGAAGGAATTTTCCATTGCATGATTCGAGATGCGTTTTACTGTTCTTGACCACTCGTTATCTCGGCTCGTGAGCCTTGAAGCCTTCGAGCTCCTGGACCTATTGATAGGATGACGTCGGAAAGACAAATGCCCTATGATCATTCAGAAAGGCACATGACTTTTTGGATCGTGTGGATTTCCAGTAGACATGATCTTTTAGTCCTTGTCGTTCTCTCTCCCACCTTGACGAGTTCGCAAGACTTTGATCTCAGACTCGTTGTTCGCCAGATGCACGAACGATACCCACGCTGTGCGCCAGAAATTCATTGTGTAAGAAGAAGAGAACCTTGTTCACCAACGCTTCGAAGAACAAAAAAACAGGTCCAATGCTGCGTCTTTCCTCCTTGTAGAGAGCAAAAGAAAGGCAAAAGAATGTGGTCAATACGAGGGTCGAACTCGCGACCTTGGCGTTATTAGCACCACGCTCTAAACCAACTGAGCTAATCGACCAGGTTTTATCGAACGAATTCGATGGAATATGCGGGTACTGGTGTCAATATGATCGCTTAACATCTGACATGCGCTATTGCGATAGCGATTGAGAATGCCGATAGCCTGTGTTTCTATTCTCTCGTCAGATGCTGAGACTGAAGTTGAACGTCTTCGCTAAGATGCTTCAAGGACTCTATCTTGAGTGCAGATTCCTCCGTTCTCGAAGTCTGGACATCTCACTGCGTATAATACTTCACAGCCTCCGTCCCATACCACCTCTCCCCTACCTCTCGATGACTTCTAATCCACTTTCGCAATTGGCTCTCTCCAAGATTATCCCACCTTGGATCCAGAAACTGATCAACACCATCCTTCTCCCCAGCTTGCTTTCTCAGCATTCTCACCCCCTCCGGAATGCACCGCCTAACCTCACTAACCCTCGCATCCAGCGGCAAGCCCATGAAAAACGGCACAGAATACCTCACCTCCCCACCCGTGCCCGGCGCAACAACACGATGGATCGTAGCTTTGACCGCGCCTTCCGTGGCGGCTTCGAAGGCGTTGCCGAAGTTTACGACGAAGCTGCCAGAAATGGGAGGGGCGCGAATCCATGAGCCGGAGGAGGAGAGGACTTCGAGTCCTTCCTCTTGACCGACTTGGTAAAGAAAGGTTAGCCAGCCGGAACTATCTTTGTGGGGGCCTACGCCTTGGGTTGTTTCTGAGTTTGGGGTGGGTGGGTAGCGGAGGAGTTTGATGCGGTGTTGGGGTGGGAGGTAGGGCTGTTGTTGTGTGTTGTTTTGTTTAATGGGGTTAGGTTGACAGGGGTCCTGGCGGCCGAAGAAATGGTCGAAGGTTCCGACTGCGATTCCGAAGGCTTCTTCGATGAGGTGCACGAAGTTGTAGGAGAGTTGGGCGACTTCGTCGTGGTATTCCGTTAAGGCTGTGCGGAAGCCTGGGAGGGCGGATTCGGAGGGCCATTGGTTGGGACCACGCAGTTTCCAGTAGAGTTGGCGGAAGTCTCTGGACTTGGGTGGAGTTGTATCTCTCGCTGTCTCGTCGTTCTCATTGCTCTTGGAGGGTGTCGCCCTTTCATGATCTGCACTTTCTTCCAACCAGACTTCAGGCAGTTCTGTTGCGAAATCAAATTGCTCTCGCAGGTCTTGCTTTCCGAGAGTCGTTTCCTCGGCAAACCCACTATAGCCGAGAAAATGAGGAGTGCTGATCTTACTCAGTGAAGCCTTTTGCTCGTCAGGGAGGGCGAACAAAGAAGGTAATCGGTCTGTTAAATTGGATATGGTGGTTGGGGAAACGCCATGGTTGACCACGTATAGAAAGCCGACATCGAATAAAGCAGCGTGGAGCTGTTGCAAGAGTAGAGGTTTTTTGTCTGGAACGTTTGCCCAGGAGAGATCTAGGATTGGTATTGACTCTGTCATGCTGGTGATGTGTTTGCCGACTGATGTCCTCGTGTCACAGCAGATGATTGTTGATTAGTTCCGGTAGAGCTTGCGAATCTAGTACAGTCAGTCAGGCAACAGTGGTTGTTCACATACGGATATTAGTATTATTCTAGCCATCCCGCTAGACAGCACATAAGGTACTTTCAAAACCAAGAAAACAGTTGATGTCGTGATCGTCCTCAAGACACTGATGCCTTACAGACGATCAGGCATTCCGCGACCCTGCAGCGGAGCTAAGCTCGATAACCCCACGCGTGCCCCCCGCCTTGATAACGAATGACGAGGTGCAAGGCAGCCGCTCACAAACACATGAGCCAAAGACTCATCCGCGCCGCCTGAGCACATCCTACCACGCTCTTGATTGCCTGACCTACCTACCAGTGCGCCACCGCTGCTCTCTTTCCCCTCTAGCCACTTTCTCATACTCTCTCATAAACCTACTCCCAACACCCACTAACACTTCACTTACTTCAGACAAGCTACTCACTCACCACAACAACAACCATGCAGAACCTCATCCACACCTTCATCGATCCGCTGCGCGATCGCTTCGCACCCCTCAACCACACTTCCAACTTCCGCCAAACCGGCCAGATCACACCCGAAGAGTTCCTGCTCGCCGGCGACTTTCTCGTCTACAAGTTTCCCTCCTGGTCCTGGGCCGACGCCGCCACGCCCGACAAGCGTGTGAGCTACTTCCCGCCAGGAAAGCAGTACTTGGTGACTCGTGGTGTCCCTTGCAAGCGTCGCATCAAGAATGATGACTTCGCTGGCAGTGCCGATGACGAAGATCAGGTCGTCAGGGACATGCTCAAGGGTTCTGGCGGTGAGGCTGGCGATGAAGATGATGGATGGCTGAAGGCTGGTGGGAGCGGTGGAAATGCTGGAAAGGGCTCCGAGTATGACATTAGGACTGTCGACGATGCGGGCGAGATTGGCGAGAAGCTTGAGGATGATGAGGAAATCCCCGACATGGAGGACGATGAAGACGACGAGGAGGCCATCATCCGCGACACCAAGGGTAGCCAGGGCGAGAAAGGGTGAGCTTCTTGATTATACTGACTTTTGTTGGATCACTATCGCTAACATATCTACAGCCTCCGCACCTACACCCTCTACATCACTTACACTCCCTACTACCGCACTCCCCGCCTCTACCTCTCCGGCTACGACGGCGTCACCAACCAGCCTCTCCCTCCCATGTCCATGATGGAAGACATAGTCGGCGACTACAAAGACAAAACCGTCACCCTCGAAGACTTCGGCTTCGCCTCTCCGCCCATCAAAACCGCCTCCGTCCACCCCTGCCGCCACGCCAGCGTAATGAAAGTCCTCCTCGACCGCGCCGACGCCGCCCTAAAACTGCGCCTCAACAAACTCAAAGCCGGCGAAAAAGCCTCCAGCGCCGGCATGGAAGGGCTCGTAAGCCAAACTTCCGCACTCGACATCAACAAGAACTCTTCCAGCAAAGCCAAAGAAGGCGGCGGCGGTGGCGGCGACGGCGAATGGGAAGTTCTGAGCGACAAAGACGGGCAGCACGAGGAGGAAGAGTCCGACGTCGCCATCCGCGTCGACCAGTACCTCGTCGTCTTCCTCAAATTCATGGCCTCCGTCACCCCGGGCATCGAGCACGACTTCACCATGGGCGTTTGACCACGCTCGGGCACGAAAATCAACTGGGCCGAATGGGTCAAACTGTATCCTGGCATCGACTTTCCGCGCGAAATCGACTGGTTGGAGGTGAAGAAGCTGTTCGGGGGAGCGCTGATGGCTGTGGGCTTGGATTGAAAGTCCATTTTGATTCATCAAGCTTGCTCCCCCGTCATGAACACTCACACTTCTTGCGTTCGCTGGGCATAGATTGGAAGGCGTTTTGTTGATTTCCCGTCCTTAGTTGACTTTTTCTCTTTTTCTCTTCTCCCTTTTTCGAGTTGTTTTTTCCACAAATTCCCGCGGAAATGGAGTTCTACTTTTTCGGCGTTTCTGCATTCGCCACTGAGGCCATCAAGGTCACCGAGAGAGAGAGAGAGAGAGAGAGAGAGAGAGCATGGACAAATTCGGCGTTTTTTGGGACTCAGAAGAACTGGGTTTGTGGTTTGGGTTTAGGGGAGTTTTACTCTTCTTTTTGTGAATCTTGGGTAAGGCAGGGAGGGAAGGAAATGGAGAACAGAATACCAAATCAAAGCTTTAGCTTGTCGCCACGAGAATTCGTTGCTGTCACTCGTCATTGGCGTTTAGTATGTACCAGCGAGCTAGGAACTATCTCCTGGGCATGCCTACTTCATTGCTTCCTTTCTCTCTTTCGTGAATTTTTCGATGAAACGTAAATGCGTCTATGTTTTTTTCTTTGCGTCTGAGGGCTCATCAGAAGTGAAAATCCCCTGTCTTGCCCTAATCTGCCCAATCCTTGGTTTCAAACCGCTTGTTCGTTGCAGCAACGCCCGAGAACGCCATCCATGCTTTGATGAGAGCCCTTGGCTCGCTCGGCTCGTCGTGTATTGCCCGTCGATCAGGTTTATCTGACCACCGACTCAATCGCTCGCTCGCTCCTGACAAGAGCCCGGCGTGGTTCAGCTCGCTCGAACGTAAGCTGTGAAATCTCATTAGCAAAGGACATTTACAAAGCGAGAAGGAGGAAAAAAAAAAAAAAAAAAAACTCACAAGCGTCAATCTTGCCCACCTGCGGCAGCGCCAACCTAAGCTTATTCCTATACAGCACTGGCTCGCGCTTCTGCACGGGGTTTCCCTCGAAATACACCTCTTCCAGCTTCTCCTTATCGCGCAAAGCACGTTCGATTTCGCGGAAATCGGCGACCTCGCAATTACTCGCCCAGACGTTTTCGAGGCTCTTGAGCTCCTCCAGTCCCTCGAGGGAGGAGATGGGGTTTGATTGGAAGTCTAGGATTTCGAGGTGCGTGTTTTGGGCTAGGGGCGCGAGGGAGGGGATTTTATTGTCGGAGACGTAGAGTTCTGTGAGCTGGGGGAGGGTTTCGATTCCGCTTAGGCTTGTGAGGCGGTTGGCTTGGATGCTGAGGGTGCGGAGGTTTGTGAGGGTGGAGAGGTTTTGGAGGGTGGAGATGCGGTTCTGGCCGAGCCAGAGGGAGGTAAGGGAAGTGAGGGTTTCAAGGCCTTCGATTTCGCGGATGCGGTTGGCGCCGAGCTCGAGGTAGGTGAGGTTTGTGAGAGGGGCGAGGTTTTCGATGCGCGAGATGCGGTTTTGCACGAAGTAGATGTGCGTGAGGTTTGTGAGGGTGGAGAGGTTCTTGATGTGTTTCAGTTTGTTGTAGCTGAGGTCGAGGCTGGTGAGGGAGGTGCAGGCTTCCAGGCCTTCGAGGTGTTTGATCAGGTTGTCGTAGAGTTCAAGGTCGACGAGTTGGGGCGCCAGGGAGGCGGGGAGTTCGATCTTTTGGATGCTATTTTGTCGGAGGCATAGTCTTTTGAGGTTCTTGAAGCGTTCCAGGCGGAGGCTGGGTATGCTTGATACGCGCGAGTGTTGGGCGTCGATTTCTTCTGTTTCCGGGTCTTCTTCGTCGAGCAGATCTTGTAGAGGAGTCATCGTCAGTTTCTACGATACCGTGTACGTTTATCCTCATGGATAACCACAAACCTTCATCCGCCGCAATCTCGTCTACCGGCGGCGCATCCTCATCCTCATAATCCGAATCTTCCAGCGCTTCGGGATTGGCCAACACGGCCTGCTTCTCGCTATTCACCCTCAATTTCCCATCCCATCCCGTGCGATTGCTATGCGGCGTGCTCGTTTTATCATCTGACAAGGTGGTGGTAGTGGTGGTAGTCTCCGGCACAGGGTCTGGCGCTGCGGCGCCGTTGGGTTCAGCCATGGCTGAGGCGGCGGCGGCGAGATGGGGTTCGTCTGGTATGAGGTGTGAGGTGTGAGGAGGCGCGGAGTAGAATGCTGTCGGAGTCGAGCGAAGAGGGAGGATGTATGTATGTATGTAGGTAGGATGCAGGGCGAGCTTAGTCAGATGCGTAGTGTGCCTGGCGCGGTTGACCGTCTTCACGCCTTATCCTTTGTCTCTGGAGACTTGCGCTGGCTGGCGTGGCGGGGTTGCGGGCAAGGGAAGCAAACATTCATGTGGGGCATTTGTTGATACCACTCGATAAGATACCTTATGATTTAATTATCATACATGCGACATGCGCTTTATTAAAGAAAAAAAAAACTACTTTATTACTCGATGTACAGCACTAGATATACAAGCTCCATGGAAAAGCTAGATGAGAATCATGAGAGTAAACGCAAAAAACAGCGAAAACAGCGAAAACAGTGCATTCAAATACATCATCGAGAGAAAACAAACAAGAAAACCCCTATTCGAAAAGCCACCAAGCATGTTAAATAATGCAAAAAAAGCCCAAAGAACAACCGTTGCTTCTGTCCACCGACGCTTTTCCATGCTTTGACTAAGGTATGCCCGTTTTGGTGATAACGCCATCGCTAATAATCGCAGTCAGGTCGTACAAAAAACCCACCACCGTTGCCTGATGAAAAAGATGAGCCAGGTCGGTGAGTTTTTCATTTTCTTGTTGTTGTCGCGCGGAGAGCCCACAAGGCTCATTCTTTTTTTCCCCCTGGGTCTTGATCAACTCGGGGCGCGGGCAGAACTCCCACGTAACGCCGAAAAAGTGTTCTCGTCTTTACTATGACCTGCCGGCGCCGGTGAAGATGGGTTCCAGAATCCGCCAGCTCCATTCGGCGATGCCGTCGACTTGCTTGACGTCTCTCATCCAATCTAACATCAACACCACAGTGCGGTTGATGTCGTCTGCGTTCACGTGCTCTTCGCAAATCTGCCTCAATACCGCGTTCTCCCGCGTCATAAATAGGATCAGGAGGATGCCCATGAAATTTTGCGTCCACGCGAATAAGTGCGGAACTAGACGTTTCTTGTTCTTAGGCGGAGCCATTGCGAATGGCCACAAGCAGGCGGACTGGATTGCGAGGGCACAACAGCTGGCGTCGTCTGCAGTCATCAGTTCAGGGAAGTGGAGAGCTTTGTAGACGAAGGGGCGGAACATCATGAAGCGAGCGTAGTAGAAGCGTGTGCGCAGTTGCGCTGTCACGATGTCTAAGTTGTATCTGTGACCAATGGGGACCGCGCCTTGGTCGGGAGAGAAGAGGGGTTCGTTGGGTCGTCGGCTGGTAGGGTCGAGGCTGGGGAAGTCGAACATATCTGTATCCAGCCATTGGAGAGGCCGCGGGAGGAGAGATCGCCAGGAGTCTAGCTGGCGTGCCATTTCGCGGATTACAGGAACGGGTGGACCGCTGTAATCCTCGGAGGTCTCTGCCTGTGAAACGGAGGCTGAGAGTTTGTTAGCGAATGCTTGTTCATGCGCACAAACTAAGACAACTTACATTGGTGGATCACACCATGTATACGCGCGATGAGTCGTCTAAGCGCAATCATCGCGAGGAAGTGATACTGAAAGTGTGACCTCTCTTCGGAGACGTGTGTGGTTCTGCCCTGTTGGTCGTGAGCCTCATGGAAATAGGGAAGAGGCACTTCGTCTTCCAGAGTGTGAATGCCGGTCTGAGGCAAGTCAAGGTCCAGATGGTACAAGTCCTCACTAAGAATGCAAGCCCAGTAGGCTCGCTTGATCATGTCGCCATATTGAGTCGACCAGTCGATATTCTTGCATTTGATCAAGACTTGGCAAGCCATGGATGCCGCCACGGTGCTGCGCCAGAAGTCCAGATGCCTGGAATTTGACTCGTAGTACGTTGCTTGAAGCAGAAGGATCTGTACGTTCTCCAGACTGCACAAGGTCCCGACGAATCCCATCCGTCGTCTCGCCTCGTTGAAGATTTCCAGACCAGGTGGCTTGTCCAAAGTCCCACCTCGGTATCCACTGGGAACGCCTCCGTTGACAGAAATGGGATTGCCAAAAACGCCTTCTATTGCCAGCTTGCCCAGAGCAAACACCATAAGCGCCAGGACGGCTTGTGGATCACCATCGGCGTAGCCCTCCCTGAGAAGGCGGGCCACTATGTCATTCATGAATGCATCATGATTTAGGATGGGACATAAGACGTTGAACGTGTTGAAGTACGCATCCGTGTATTCTCGGATTTGCTGTATTGTAAGGCATGGGAAGGCATATCTCGTCGAGAAGCCATCATCTGAGGGCTGTGTGTCGAGTCGGACACCTTGCAAGCTAGGGTCGAATGGCAGAGTATTTGGATGTTTGGCCATTTCCAGTCTGATAAACCAAGGCGTTCCCTCCTGGAGGACATGCTGGAGGTCTGAAGCCGCCTCGATGCCAGAATCAATGAGGTGAATGTATATGCTAGGCCAGAGTATGACTTTATGCGGTACTGTCAAGTGGTCGTGTGTTTGTGATACATCCAGCGGAACTCGTCGAACGAGCGAGCTTTCTCCTGATTGCGGGAGCTTGCCAGACGAGCGGGAACTGGGATATGTCGTAGAGGTTTTGGTTGTTGTTGTGTTGTCGGGCGTCGACGCTGTGCTCTGGCCCAATGCGAGGTTGTCGAATTTGGTTTCTAGTCTTGTTAAAGCATCCAGTATGTGTACCATAGTCTTGTCCTTTCTACAGCATGAGTTAGTTTCAGGCACTGTACGACATTTGTGAGTGGCTGAGGACGCAGCCAGCGACTTACTTGGTGGGCATGGGCTCTCGGTACTGGCACGTCACGTTCAGCCTGCGACAAAGGCCGCCTTGTGGCGCGTTAGTCATGTTCACCATGAATGAGTCTAGTGATACGTACACTTTGGTCGTGCTTCATCGCACTTGCTCTTGCTGAGACGGCAGTCAGCATACTCCTGTAATGGAAGAGTAGATGGATCATCACCAGTGGTCACTTACCGATTTCGACATGTCTGACAGGCCTGTGCCGCAATAGCGGCCCTTTCTCTGCGTTGCGAGCCTTCGCTGGACTCTACAGATTCCCTGAGGGATGTCATGGTGATATATAAAAAGCTTCAAGTCGGGGTGGGCTTGCTTTGTAGGGTTCGATACGCTTGGTTATTTGTTTGAGTTGCTCTCAAAGTGTGGCAATGCATTTGGCGATTTCAGCAAAACTGAAGATGTACAGGCGATTCGATATGTCTTGGGTAAGGTATTAAGCTGGACGGTAACACCCCTTTAGCGCAAATGCTTGTCCGGCGCGTGGGCAGGGAAGGGCTGAAATGTCGTGCAGCGATGTCAATGAGGCGAGGTCGTGTGTCTGGGGTGAAGAGCGACTATGGGGCCTCTCTAGCGGTGGAAGACAGCAGAGCGTCAAAGCCCAAAAGAGCGATCGATGGCGCAGACCACGGCAGTATGCTCGGATGGGGACACTTCGCAGGTGGCGGCGGTGGTAGTAGTAGTGTAAGAAAGGGAGGCTCTTGTGCAAGCCTCAGGCTCCCATACAAAATACGAAAGGGCGTGGGCGGGATGGGTGGAGTTGGCGCAGGCAAGGGTGGGTATGCTACCTCCGGAGGCAGAGACTCGCAACAAGAGGTGTGCTTTTGATGATTATTCCCCAGGTGCTGGCGTGGGCGGGCGTGAGCGAACTTTCAATTGCGGCGGGCAACTCTTGATGCCGATGTGACGTGCACCGAGGCCAGACGCTTGCTGAGCACACTAGCTCCCAGAAGAGAAGACTCGGATTGCTCAGGCGCTGAGAAGGGAAAATGTTGTATGTTATTGGATGCAAGTCTTGGTCGGAGTTACCACCGGTAATGTTGGATCTTCGATGTTTGCCTCTGTTGCCGTCACCACTGCCGTCGTAGCGCTGCTATGAGGACATCCATGCTCGGGTGATCTGAAAGAGAAATAATGTCTATCCGCTGCGGGATATTCGTGCTCTCTCCCCCTAGGGCGCTCCGATGTCGTTCTTGTCGAGTCCTGCCGTATGATGCTGCGTTGTGCGTGGCCAATCCAAGCAAGCCTCTGTGGGCACCGAAGGAACGTTCTAGAGAGCTTTGGCTCTACCAACCTGCTGGTAGAGAGACGGTCAAGGCATCAGCGTTACCGCTAGGACAAGGCAGTCTTTTCAAACCGGCGTGTTGGTGTTTGTTGCGCGAGGGGCTCGGTAGTCACACTCGCGTGTCGTCAAGATGTTTTGCGAATCACGGCACAAGATTTCTCTCCAGAACACTAGAGAACGGCACAGGCTACTATTTTTTAAAAGTCGAGAGAATCCAGGAATTATGCCCACACCAACAGATTCATCCTATGTACATACCTCCTACATATCCGCGATCACGATCATATTCTGGTTGTGACTGCCCAAGCAGAGCCTTACACAAGGCTCGTTGCGTTCTTCATTTCCAAGCGGTGGGCGTGGCATTTTAGATTTCTCGGTAAACCCGCTTTTTCATGAAGGGTGCGGTGCTTCTGTCAATCGCATCACATACCTCCCAATAAGACGTCCATCCTCCTACCTCCCACAGACCCGGCGGAGCTGGTAATCTTCACCAGTCTCTCCAAGTCTATGAAGCCAACCTTACCTACACATGAGCAACAAAACAAAGTCCCATAATGTCGGTGCTGGCCGATCGTCCATGACAAAATCATGAATATGGGTCCCCTTCGTCGCAGAGCTCCGCAAGGCGGACCTGCCTCCGGAAGGATTGCCCATCAGTCCCTGACCATATCGAGTATCGCAGAGCAGAAAGCGATTCCTAGCCCCGAATTTCACGTCATGCCCGTCTTGTGCCATGTGTCCGTAGGCCGTGCGCCGACGGCGTGAACGGGTTTGTGACACCGAGGCAGGCGAGGCGGGCAAGTGCACCTGGGATGTGTGATCGAGGGATATCCGTCCCTCCAGATCGGATTCCTGTGTCCTCCGTGCGCCACAGAATCCGCCTGGAAGCACTGGAAGCACTACCTCCTGCCCACGTGTGTTTCTGCATTAATACAGATGCACACTCCCTGCTTGCTCCGTGGCTGTGTGTCCTTGGTATGCGAGCTAGCCTTCGTCTTAGCAACACGCCAATGTAGGGCCAGCACACCGCACAGTCGTTGTAGGGTAAAGCGCAGAACTGTACCTCTCCCACCACGACTTTCGTGGCTGGTCATACTTTTGGTCAGGTAATGTTTGTTTCTGCGGTCTGGCAGCAAGACGCTGGTACTTGGTCATCTCAGTCGCAGCCGAGACATTCCGTGGCAGCTAGCATTGTCCAGCTGTCGACCGGACACAAGCCAAACCCAGGTGCGCGGTATATGGAACCATGGCCAACTCCAACACAGTCATCATGTACGACAGGTCGATCACTCGCATCGACGCACATCAGCACGCACGCAGGCCTGCCATGGACAGTACTCACCTTACAAACATGCGATATCTTCCGCTAGAGTGAGGGGCAGGCAGCTCAAGACAGGCAAGGCCGGCAAAGAAGCTTTAACGTCGCGATCTGGACCGCTCCTTTCGGGCCCACACGATCTGAATACACACGCGTAGCTGGGGGCTAGGGATTGCTTTTCCTGCCGCCACAGGCGTCAGACTCGCTTAGCTGTGTCCTTCTGCCACACCTTCTTTGCTACTGTCGTTTGTGTCCAGCAATTACGCCGCAGATTACACCGAAAAGAACGAACTCGTGGGCGTGACCGTAGCTCTACCTGTTTGCGATCGCCGAGGATAACTGGCGCCGCCGCCATCGCACAACATCGCATCGCATCGCCGTCGACGACTCGTGGACCCAGTTTCTGTGCCTACACCTCCACGCCTGGATCAGCAACACCCGTAGCAGCAGCCGCACAAGTCACATGTGACTTGTACGATAGGCCCGCCAACTACCATCGCCATGGCTGAAACAGCCGGCCGCGAGAAGCTCGCAAGGCGCCCATCATTCCGGAAGTCACTCGCCGAGGCCGGTCTGCCTCAGGAATACCTCGACCAACTGGAGCAGAAGCGCAAGCAGCTCGACGAATCAATACACAAGTACATTGCCGCTAAGGAGCGCGAGTACCGCCAGTTCGAGAAGGACCTGCGATCACAGCATCGAGCCCAAGCACACACACACCCGGAAGGTCACCAAGAACAAAGACGGGCTTCGGCTGAAGAAGCGCAGGCCAATTCTCCTTTGTCTGCAGTCGACACGCTTCTGCGTAAAGGGTCAAGACAAGATTCGGACAACAATGCGCTGGATGAAGATGCCGGCGCGCCAGCCGGTCTTGTAGGTCCACCGGCCGCAGGCCTGAGTGACCGCCGGACAAGCGATGATCGTAAGGAATTCATCGGTGTTTTCACACCACAATTCTTACCTGCGCTCGAGACTAGCGAGGATGAGCGGGCACGTAATATTGCGCGAACAGCCTCTGCGCCGGAGATGGTCGTGGACAAAGACGTCAAGGCCGTTGAAGAGGCGATGAAGCGGGCAAACTCGGACACCGTTGTTCTTGCGCCGCAGGCTCACGCAAAACGACCCGTGCACTTGCAACTGTCGCACCGCACATCTTCATCTGGCTCTTCTGTGGATGGGAAACTTATATCAGCGATGAAATCACCATCAGACCATGTGAGGCCCAAGCGCAAGCGTGTTTCTCTGGCTGTTGGCGATTCCATTGTTGCGCCTTCGGACAATGTGCCGCTCGTCATGAGCAACAACAGCACACCTTCGCATTCGCGGACTAGATCAACACCTCCATCCTCGCAGGGTTCTTCGCCGGTATCTGGATCGCCCGCTCGAGAAGTGCCACAGCAATTCACGATTGCGAGCCATCCCGTAAAACCCAACACCAATGGCTCCTCAACAAGCGCGCTGAAAGCCCTCCACGAACAGGAAACAACTTCTGCTCAAGCCCGTGAAACCTCACAAGCATCCTCCTTCAAATACCCCGGCGACGACATCGGCGAATTCTGGCACATGGAAGAACCGGACGAAGACGAAACGGAAAAATTCCCCGCCTTCGAACTAGACGACGAATTCGAAGAAGATATCGGCACCGGCATCGCAGGCCGCGTCCCATCACACACGCCCTCTCCCAAACCCACCGAAGCCCCCACCCAAACCGACGAACAAGTCCTCTACGCCACGTCGCCCACACACTCGCCCTCAGGCGAGGCCGAATCCGAAACCGAAACAGAGCACCTAGAATTCCGCCCCGAATCTGTAAACGCCTCCCAACAACCCACAATCCCGGGCTTCCGCCGCCCCTCCGTCGTCCAAGACCCAGGCTACACCGGTAGAGATTACACGCGCGCGGCGCTGAACGCCGAAGAAACGGGGATATATGGGTCTAGTTACGTGCGCCCTGTGAGCAAGGGATCTTTCACGGCGGGGTCACTGGGCGAGAGTTTCATGGCCAGGCATGCGGAGGAGATGATGAGGTTGAGGGCTGCGGCGAAGCAGGATGCGAAGGCGCTGTGAGGCTGTGAGATTTTATTTTGTTGATACCCCCTGGTTTGTTGGAAAGGTTGCTCTTGAGTGGAGCAGGATGGATAGAGAATTTGTACTTTTTGGAAATAAATTAGAAAGCAAGGCTTTTTTTGGGTTATTTGATTTGTATTTATTGTTCGATGCTATTTTTGATGAAGTTCCTGCTCAGAGGATGACTGGCTATTTTTCCACATTGTAAATCAAGGCACATGTTGAACATAGAATGTAGTCCGTAAATAATCGTTGCAAGAACGAAGTTCATCCTCACCTAGTTATTAGTCGTAGTATCATCGAAAGACAGATCTCCAGCCCATCGCCCTCCTCCGAGCGGAAAATCCTCGGCCAGATCTCCCTCCTCATCTTCATCTCACACCATTCCCCGAAACATCAACGACGCCAAAAACCACAAGTCCATTCGCGAAAAAAACCGCCAACCCTCCCACCGTCTTCCCACGAATGCCTACAAACAAATAGAACACCCCCAACGCATGCCATGGCCCAGCGGCAATGCTCAAACCCCCCACCCGACCACGCGCCCCCTCTGCGGCAACGCTCCGCATCCTCTACCAGCTCGCCTACATTTCCTCCGGCACGGCTGTGGGTATAGGAGCGCTTTGTGCGGAAGAACGACGACGGCGCACGCAGACCGTGCAGAAAATCGCGGACAATGCGAGGAGGATTCGCCAGAGTCCGAGGTATGCGCATGGTGCCGCCGCGGTGGCTGTGAGGGAGCAGGAGTTTGAGGATCATTGGACAGTTTATGGGGATGGGGATGAGATGCGGCAAAGGGAGGTGGGGGATTTGGAGGGGCATAGGAGGATGGGGAGGTTTGGGTGTGAGGAGGGAGGGAAGATGCCGGAGTTGCCTAGTGTGGTTGAGGAAGAGTATGGGCGGCTTGAGAGGAAGAGGAAGAAGAAGGCTAGTTCTGCTGGTAGACCGGATTTTGTCGAGGAGCATGGGCAACGAGAGCATGTTTCGAGGACGGAGCTGGAGCGATCACGAATACGACAAGGCACCCAGTTGCCACCGAATCAAATTTCTCAAGCACCAGCGCCGGCGAAGAAGAGTTCCTGGGAGCTGGTGTCTTATCGAAGCATTTTGCGCGACTCTACCTCGGATGAGTATATTCTAGAACGGTCTTCTCCTGGGACGAAACTCTTTCATGCTGGCAAGCAAGGGAGGAAATACCGTAATCCGGAGAATAGCTTGGAACGAACGGTGATACATTTCGCTACGCGGAACTACTGGATATCTAACGATGATGCAAGGCGAGAGCTCTCTTCAAGCGATATTGTGGAGGATGTCAACGTGTTCTTCGATAAGGCGAACATCAACGGTCCTCTGCAAATGGACATGGAGCACGCTTGCGAGATCGCAGACCATCTACTGCGATTATCCTTGGGTCAAGGGTTGATTCAAGAAATTCGCTCGCTCTTGCTGTGGAAGATCGCAGCGAACGTTCTGGATGCCGAAGACTTGTACAACATCGTCAGCGAATTTGCTACCGTGGTTGAGAAAATGGGACCAGAGCCTGCCTTACAGTTCTATTCTGATCTGTTTGCAACTTTTGCCTTTGATCATGCATCGCCTTCAGAGAGGTTCCGACTGGACTTGAAAATACGAGCCGAGGTCTTGAAAATGCCCGACCCGGAAGAGTTCGAGGAGGCCTACAGCAAATTCACGAAAAATATCCACATTCCTGCAAAACTCGAGTATAATGACATGGCGGAGATACTTGGGGGAGAATGCAGGAGGCTTGTTGACCACGAGAACCTTGCCGCTGCGGTCGATCTGTGGTGTACAGTAACTCGAGCACGAGGGTCCTACTCGACCGTGGACGCTTCACTGGACAAGGAGTTATTCGATGCTGCAGTGGAAGCAAAACATCTCTCATTATGTGCGCGCATGCTTAGGCTGAAAGAGTCCAGCAAATTCAGTCACAGTATTCGTCAACAGAAGGACGCTTTTATCAAAATTTGTTTCGAAGAAGGCGCCACAGGGTTGCTACGGAACCTTTTCAGACCTAAGGTCGAGAACGCGCTCGGAACTAGCAAGTTGAGTGCTCACAGCTACAAGTGCTTGAGCTTGTGCTTTGCCGAGGACATCAGAGGCTTCGAATCATTCAGTGTACTTTACAAGCGGGTACCGCCGTCAATACGCGCATCTGTTGCAGAAGCTAGTATTGCCGCAGCAGCATTTTCATTGAAAGCTGACTGGAAGGCTACACGCGACCTGGAAGCCATATGGACAAAGTACCAACAAGCCCTTGAACGCTACGCTCAGGACGGCATTGATGAGCAAGCTCTCCGACCTTTTCATGTTGCAATGACCGAAGTTCAACTTAGCGCCAACAAGCCACTGCAGGCTATGAAGGGCCTGGCAACGATGAAGGAGGCACAGCTAGACAGCAATGTCGCTATCCTCACAGCCTTGGCTCTGGCAAAACAAAACGATTGGTCTCCATTCGAGCGACTGCTGAGTGCGTTGCAAAAGCACCCGGTGGACTGGACTGCCGGCAACAAGCGTGCATTCAATAACGCTTTGCATCTTTTCTCGCGCCAACATACCGTCCAGCAGCTGTCTGATCTTGTTGAGACGGCCGTTACCCGTCTCGACTTCTCCCCCAACAAGGCAACATGGGAGATCCTACTCTCTTGTATCGTGTCCAACAAATCCATGTCACTCCTCAAACACTGGTTATGTAACCCTGGTGTCCTGGGCGGCAGAATCGAACTCGATGCCGACATTGGAGCTGCCATGATGAAAACTTGGTACCTGGATTTCAGACACTCGCACCAGATGGTCATGTGGTTTTGTCGGAACCTTGTGCATGCCGCGCCTTCTTTGTATGGTGGGCAGCTTTGGAATGTCGTGCGTGAAGCTCTCGGCTTTGATCTGAGAACTCTACGTGGCACCAATGCGCCTTGGATGGAACCTATCCTTCGCCAACGAGCAGACTTGCTTTCCCAGGGAGGTGATAATATTCCGAGACCGGGACATATTTGGAATAGACAGTTGTATCCTGGCAATCAGTCGCCGGCTCTTGATCAGAAGACATCTGCTAATTCCAGAGAAAGGGATGCATTGGAACAGATGAAATCTACCGATTCTAAAAAAGACGATGCATCAAAGGAAGATGTATGTTTGAATTCGGCAGTATCTCTCGACCCTAACAACGTGCCTATCGCAAGCCCTGATTGGCAGGAGATTCGTCCTTCATACTCAACAACAGTGCCCAGCGAGGTTGTCGTCGATCAGGATTCTGGAAACCTCGACGTCCCAACACTCGAAAGACAGATGATCTTACAGCTCTCACTCGGACATTACAAAGAGGCATTGCAAATGTATCAAGCTTCACTCGACGCGGCCGCCTTGCCTGCCTCGCCGATTGTGCTCGAGGTTGCCTTAGAGGCTAGCCTGCGCCTGCACAAGGACTCTCACGAAGCCGAACGCATCATGACTACCGCTGCAAATGCCGGAATGAACGTCGCCTGCGCCATGGGGCCTTTGCTCATCGATCAAATGCGCCACCTCAAGCGTATCGACAAGCAAACCGCCTCGAACCTCCGCGCCAGAGCCATCAATTACTACCGAATGAACGAGCGAAACGGCCTACACGTCAAACACTACGTCGGCGTCCACGCAGCCTACGTCCTAATGAACAACGGCTTCGCAGAGCTCGGCGTCAACCTCCTATCCACAATCTTCCGCTCCCCCTGGTCCAGCTCCCAGCCCCTCGACATCGCCGCCATGAGTGTCTGGTTCCTTGGCTACGCCGACCTAGGCCACCTACGAGGCATGCACTGGGTTGTCCAAGAAGTCTCGAGCCGCAACATGAGCATCGACATGGGCTTCATCCGCACCCTTCGCCGCGCCCGAAGGCCCGCACGCCGCCGCGCTGACGGCTCGGTCTCTTTCCGCAGACAAGAGCGCAAAACCACGGCGTACTTGAAAATGTGGTCGGAGGTTTTCACACGCAAGCGGGAAGCGCAGATGCAGGCTTCGAAGGTTTTCGGGCGCAAGATGGTTTCTGTCATGGCGAGGGCGGCGAACGGTGGGGTGGGTGCGAAGAGGACTTTGCCTTATGGGGTTTTGAAGAAGATTGAGAGGAGGAGGAGGAGGAGGGCGAGGGCGTGGGCGGCTAATGGTGGGGTCGTTACGAGGAGGACTTTGCCTTATCGGGGTGTTAGGAAGATTGTAAGCAAGAGGAGGGTGAGAGTGAAGTGTGCTGATGACGGTGGGTGAGTTCTTGGGTATGTTTCAGGATGAAAATGAGTCGGCGTTTGTGGAGTTGTTTTGGATTATATCGGCATAGCGATGGTGTCTTTCATGTTATGCTGCGACTCTTACAAACTTGGACGGACTATGGTTGTACATATTATACATGTATTAGAATTTACAGCACGACGATGGAAGTCCCCGCAACTGCACTTCAAGAAAACACGCGGAAATCGATTTCACAGGACTACAAAAACAGCACAGCTCTGAGATGCTCGGCCAGAAAGAAAAAAGAACCATGCCTAACGTTCTACGATAGATACATGACGGTCCCAACAAAAGATGGCAAGACAGACAAAAACAAAAGAAGCTCGACCCCAGGATCGAACTGAGGACCTTACCCGTTCAAGACGGTTGCTTTCTACAGCTTACAGTGAAGTAGAGCTGTGAAGGGTACGTGATAGCCACTACACCAGTCGAGCTTAGTGAATTCTAATCAGATTGTTGCTTGATTGAATATATACCTTTTTATTTGTTCAGCTTCACGTGAAGTCAACCAATCGCCTATCTCGCGTTCATCGCCTCCATCGCCTCCATCTTCCCTCCCACATCAACAACACCAAACAACGAATGGCATCAAGATACTTCCACCTACGAATCCCAAAACTCACACAGAAAATAGCCGAACTTACAATATCAAAAAGAACATTGACCACAACAACAACACCAACCATGACAACCTTCAACCTCCCCAACACCCACCCCCCATGCCCCGTCCACCTCACCAACAACCTAACCCAAGCCCAACTCCTTTCCTATCCAGCCTTCCAGACCTGGCACAGAACTCTCCTCCACTCCCTCTCCCGGCAAAGCACCCCAACTCACGAATTTCACAAATCCCCTTACACCCTCCGCAGCATCACGATCCAAAGCGTCGACTGGTTCGGCTCAGGCTCCAAACAACGTCTCGGATTCGTGAAATTCACCGCCGACATCTCAAACGACAACGGCGAATCCCTCCCCGGAGCAGTTTTCATGCGCGGAGGTGCTGTGGCGATGTTACTCGTTTTGCAGCCGGACGATGTCCCTGAAGGTTCTGAGCAGGATAAGCATGTGATTTTGACGGTGCAGCCTAGAATCGCTGCGGGTTCGTTGGCTTTCGCGGAGATTCCGGCTGGTATGCTGGATGACGCGGGGAGTTTTGCTGGTGGTGCTGCGAAGGAGATTGAGGAGGAGACTGGGCTTGTTGTGAGATCTGAGGAGTTGGTTGATTTGACGGCTTTGGCTTTGCAGGGGCAAGACCAAAGTAGCGCTGAGGAACTGCAGAAGGGTGTTTATACTACGCCCGGTGCTTGTGATGAGTTTGTGCCGGTTTTTTTGTATGAGAAGAGGATTCCTAGGGGGGAGTTGGAGGGTTTTAGGGGGAGATTGAC
Source organism: Cladosporium sp. MBC 237 (assembly GCA_030772445.1). NCBI lineage: Eukaryota > Fungi > Ascomycota > Dothideomycetes > Cladosporiales > Cladosporiaceae > Cladosporium > Cladosporium sp. MBC 237. Next base: position 176,501 of record JAPHCH010000141.1, read on the forward strand.
GGGTTTGAGGGAGGAGGGGGAGAAGATCACGTTGAAGGTTGTGAGGTTGGAGGAGGTTTGGAGGGTGGCGGGGAGGGATGCGAAGACGCTGGCTGCTTGGGGGTTGTATGTTGGGTTGAAGGGGGAGGGGAGGATTTAGATTTGGGTCGTGGGTGGGTTCGGGAGGGTTGTGGTTTTCTTTTTTGATTAAGGTATTTGGGGGTGTGAGCGTGCTTTGTGGCGGGGAAGTTACAGGTCTTCAGGCAAACGGTCTTAACGGGATTGTGACATTTTGATGGTCGAGAAGCCGTTTGATTTGGATATGAAACGAGGGCAGCGAGACGTCTTGCTCTTCGTAGCCTTCTGCTAACCACATCAAGTGTTGGAATGAAATGCTCCAGAGTTTGAAGCACGCCTCTCACTCAGAAGCTTGATTTGATATATCTCTGAGGTAAACCCACGTGCTGAGGTAAGCGTGAGATATCTACTTCTCTGATCGCCATCTCCATGCCGAGGGGCATCCCAAGTCGAAAAACCATCAATTCATGAAGGACGTCGATCAACCAGGATGGCGGTGATCCTTTGACCAATGCCTAAGCGTGCCGCCGGACATGCTCGAGACGTATATTCCCCTCGCACCAATCGTTCAGTCGGCAAACATGTACACAACCGCGGCGAGCATGCCTCCGCTCCCCGTTGCTGCCACGCATGCATACATGCATGGTTGATTCTTGCACGACGGGCGGCCACGGGGCTGCAGGGGGTGAGCCGGAGTATGCACACATGATGGAAGCAGAGGGTGAAACGGCTAGTGCCAGCTACAAGGCTGAAACGCGTCGACGTTGCCCAATCATGGTGTTCATGTCATGCCAAGGAGATGTGTCGAAGCGGATGCCCGCTTTCACCCAGTAGGAGGTAGCCAGACCCAGCGCAGGAGAGAGAGCGTCGTGTGTGTGAGAGAGCGTCTGAGAGATCCTCCTCCTGCTCCTCCTCCCTTAGTCTCCAATACCACACTTCACCTCGCGAGCTCACCACCTCACTTCCTCCCTCTCCACCTTCTTCTTGTATCATCACCACCCCACCGCCCCGGCATCGTCCAAACAGGCTGATAGCCTTCCGGTGGCGCCGCACCCTCCTCTTGTTTGTCTTCCCTCAGCCCGCGCTCCTGTGCTACACACATCTACGCCCACGGCTCCTTGTCTACACTATCTGTTGCTGAGCGCTGCTCTGGTTCTAGGACTTTCCGCCAGCCTCTCTCAACCCATCGCTCATTGTATCGTTCATCTCCATCGCCTACCGCGTTCCTCTCAGCCTTGTAACATCTGCATCGCTGAACGACTTCACGAAACAAGACGAGGATTTCACGGCCCACGTGCACCCTCCTCAGCTCCCTGGCCATCCCCCGCGGCAGATTCTTTGTCTCCGCTGCAGCCTCCGCAAGATCGAGACAGGTCGCATACCAATTCAGCGAGCACACAGTAACCGAGGCACCTGTGGCTGGATCACATGCCAAGTACATCTTGAAAGAAGCTCTGGATTGGCGCCCAACTGTAAAGAGAACGGACGATACATTCTTGTACCCTCACACGTAAAACCGCACTTGCTGCTCATTCCTGCTCGACGCTACAAGACGCTCTACAGCATCACCATCAGCGCAGCATAATCATAATGGCGCCTACGACCCGACCCGACTACAAAATCAACCTCGAGGGACTGCCGCAGCTCAACATGGGCGGTTCAAGGTCGGCCAATGGCTCGGCCACCAACTCGCCCATCGAGCCTGCCGGTTCAGGCTCAAGATATCCCCTTGGCAATGGCCTTGGTTCCGCGGGCTCCCAGCTGGGCTCTGGAAGAGCGGGAGCTGGGTCTCCCTCGAAGGAATTTGGAAGCCGGCTATTCCCCAAAAGGTATGTACGGTTCTGGAAGCGCAATCGAGATATTCAAGCTGACCTGAGTGATTCTTCCAGAGCCCGTGAAATCCAGGCGCAAGAGGGCATTTCTCCTTCGCTGTGGGGCCCTCCTCCAGCTGGCAGCGGACACTCCACGCCTCTACGCGAAATCATCCCAGAGTCGCCAGGTAGCGACAGTTTCCCCGACTTTGACGCCAATACCGCGCAGACTGGTTTTGCGCCTTCAAGCCAGGGTGCTGCGAATTCCACCAGACGTGGACGCGCGGGTACGGTCCCTTCGCGCCTTCCTCCCATTGGTTCCATGAATGGCCTTGGTGGTGGCTCTCAACCCTCCTCACGCCCCACGAGCTCTCAGAATACACCCCCGGGCAGCGTCTACGGATCTGCATCATCTCCATATGGCGATTCGCAAGCCTCGGCTGGCGCACCAAACTCCAGTAGCCAGGCGCTACTGTCTCGCCTCAGGGCTGGCTCCATGCCTCAGCGCAGTAACATCATGGGCGGCGGCAGTCCTTTCGGCTCTTCCGTGTTTGCAAGCAACTGGATGGCAGGAAGAGAGCGTGCGAGCACATTGCAAAGCATAAGGTCTTCCGACGCACCTTCGTCGCCTAGAGAATCGCCTGCCGACAACGACGTACGCACTCTTGATTATCTGGGCTTGGTGGACACCCCGCAACCTCAGAGAGGAGGCTTGACACAAGCTGAGGCCAATATCCTTGCAAGCCAGCAACGCTCAAGGGGTAACTCTGGCTTCAATGTTGCAGATATGGCAGCGATGAATTCTTTCTCGAAGAATCCAGCAAACAGGTTCCGCTCTTACTCGGTCAACGCTAAGGAGAAGTACGCCGACGGCGAGGATGATGATGAGCTCGCCGAGTACGAACAGCTTCAGCAGATGTACGGAGGCGGTCTACCTGCTTCTTCAAGGGATGCGGCAGCTGCTCAGGCTGCGGCTATTCACGAGGCTGTCCGGCAACACAATCTTGATGTACAAGCCTTTGCTACATACGCGAGCTCCAACCGTCCCCGAGCTCGCACGGCTGGAGTGCTGGACTCTCCTGCAAGCAGGTCTTCGCGAAGCTACCTCCCCACGCCATCTCGATTGGACAACAGCATGAACGCGTCCGATCTGCCGGCTCACGAAAGCAACGACCTCAATGGTCTGACCAGTGCCGTTCAGGGAATGAACCTGGCAGGCAAGCCTTACGATAGCGGTGTTGAGGCTCCGATGGAATCGCCCACTCGCTCGCTTTGGCTCGGCAACATCCCGTCTTCCACTACTGTCTCCTCACTCAATGTCATTTTTGGCCAGTTCGGCACCATCGAGTTTGCGCGTGTGCTTACGCACAAGAGCTGCGGTTTCGTCAATTTCGAGAACATTCAGAGTGCCGTCACTGCCAAAGCTCAATGCAATGGCAAAGAGATCTTCCCTGGATGTGGTCCCATTAGAATTGGCTTTGCCAAGGAGCAAAGCGCATCCAACACTCCTGGAGCCAACGGAATGTACCCTTCGCCTAGCCCGGATCCTTTTGTGGCTAAAGGCAATGCTGCGCCTGGTGCAATTGGTCAACCAAGCACCAACATCAACGCGGAAACTGCTGCTGCTGCACTTGTTACCCCTGACCTGCTTAAGCTGCGTGATGAGGTCTCGACTATTGTGTCACAGTTCGGCGCCTCCGCAGAGGAACAGACCCGCATCGAGGCCAACCTGGATAAGGCAATGAACTACAACGAGTATGCTCTTGAGGTCCCGCCAATTGGCGAGCCAAGCCACAATCGTGTGCATGATGCTCCCCGCCTGCGTGATATCCGCAAGCGCATCGATAACAACTCTTGCACGCCGATGGAGATTGAGAGCATGGCCACGGAAATGCTCCCAGAGATTGCCGAGCTTTCTTCCGACTACTTGGGCAACACTGTCGTACAAAAGTTGTTCGAGCACTGCACCGAGGAGACTAAGGAGGCCATGCTAGCCGAAATTGCACCTCATCTTGCTGAGATCGGCGTGCACAAGAACGGCACATGGGCGGCTCAAAAGATCATCGATGTTGCTCGTACCAACAAGCAAATGTCAATGATTGCTGATTCTCTCAAGCCGCACGCTGTGAACCTCTTCCTCGACCAGTATGGCAACTACGTTATGCAGTGCTGCCTGCGCTTCCAGGCGCCTCTCAACGACTTTATCTTCGACACCATGCTTAACAAGCTTTGGGATGTTGCACAGGGTAGATTCGGTGCCCGTGCCATGCGGGCCTGCTTGGAGAGCCACTTTGCCACCAACGACCAGAAGAGGCTGATGGCTGCAGCGATCACTCTTCACAGTGTGCAGCTTGCCACCAACTCGAACGGTGCCTTGCTTTTGACTTGGTTCCTTGACACCTGTACATTCCCTCGTAGGCGGTCTGTCTTGGCGCCGCGTCTGATCCCGCATTTGGTCCACCTCTGCACCCACAAGGTCGCCTACCTTACTGTCTTGAAGATTATCAACCAACGCAACGAGCCCGAGGCCCGTGATCAGATTCTGCGGGCTCTTTTCGAGGACCAGACCCTCCAGAGCATCGTCAGTGATCAGGCATGCGGCGCGACTTTTATCTTCAAGGTTCTCACTACACCTTTCCTGGATGACAACATCCGCCCGGAATGTGTCGAGAATGTCCGCAACGTCCTTCTTCGTCTCAAGGCGCAGCCTTCTCAGGGCTACAAGCGCTTGATGGATGAGGTCGGACTCTCTACCCGCCACGGAGGTACTCCCGTGAGCCACGATGGCCGTTCAAATTCCAAGAACCGTTCAATGAATGGTCACTTGTCCCAATTGGACACAAACCAGAACGGCTACTCTCGTCCGCCATATGCCAACATGACTCCTCAGCACCCTCCCATGGATCCTGCCATGTCAAGCCAAGGCCTCCAGCGCACCATCAGCATGGACTCCACTTCATTCGACCCTTACGCTCCTAACGGCCTCATGACCCCTCAATACACGCACAGCCCTGCCATGTCGACCTCTGGCGTCTCGCCTATCAGTCAGCAACAGCTTCAGTACCAACAGGCTATGCTTGCGCAGCAACAACAGCAGGTCCCGCGTCCTCCAGGCTTCTACAGCAGCCCTGGCGCTGCTTATGGAAACGGCCCACCCATGATGGATCCCTACCGTCAGGGTGCACAGATGGCTCCTCAGCCTCCACCCGGTATGGCCGGTGGTTTTGGCGGCATTCCACCGCCCCAAATGGGCTACGGTCAACAATACGGTGCTCCCCCACCCCCGCCGCAATATGTTCAACAGGGAGGAGGCGGCAGGAGAGGCAGGGTAGGTCCATAAGCAACCTCATAAATTTGTAACCCTTGACTGACAATGCTACAGCGTTGAGAAAAATTCTAGCCGAAAAAAGCATCGTTCCTCCACTCTCCCTCCCTCGTCCTCACCAAATCTCTCAAATCCAAAACTATCGCCAAAAATAAATCCTTTCTATACAGTAACGACTTTCTCAAAGCCACACTTCTTTTCTTCTTGATTGGCGTTTACTATATTTTCTCAAAACCTTCTTCGGAAACTTTTCAATACTTCAAAATTCACTTCTTGTACTTTGTACCTTTTGTATTTGTCCTTCCATTCTATTGTATTCTCTTGTCTTTCCAACCAGGGGCTGGGGATCCGTGATGATTCTGCAATGAATGGATCAACGCGTCTGTCTGTTTCGGACATTCAAAAATTGGGGAAAAGAGTGTCTTTCTTAGGTGGTGTTGTTGGAATTTGGTTTGGGGGGGGG
>JAPHCH010000142.1:0-37226 GCA_030772445.1 Cladosporium sp. MBC 237
GGGATGGGTGGTGGGGTTTGGCGGGGGAGGGGATGGGGTTGGTGGTGTTCCTGGTGTTGTTGAGGTGGGTTTGGGGGTTGGACGGCGTGGGTTTCTGAGTGGGGTTTGCCGCGGGTTTTGGGCTTGGGTTTTGCTGAGATGGCCAATTCTGTCTTTTTGTTCTCCTTGCTGACGGGCGTCGTGAGGAAACGCTCATATGCTTCGACATCTTCGGATGAGCTCCGTGGTGTCGCTGGCGACCTCGCCGTAGACTCTTCCTTCCAATCCTCCGTGGTATGGACTTTGCTCGGATCGGTTTTCAGATGCCACTCGAGCATGCGAGGGAGGTCCACTCCGAAGCGCCTCATGAGCAAAGCAATCTCGTCCCAGAACTGCTTGAGATCCGCTTCGGCGCTCTGCATTTGCTTGACCGTCTCTGCCGTGCGACGTTTCTCTGCTGGGTAGTGGAAGCGGCCGTCGAGCGGGTTGCCTAGAGAGGGCAGATCGTCTTTGTCGTGGGAGTTGACTGATGTGAGGACATAAGCTCCGTACGTGAACTTTTCCATGCCCGATCGGACTCTCTTGTGATCTTCTACGTTGGCCGCTTGCCATGATCTGCTGTAGGGGTGGAAGGTGGCGATGCAGTGCTGTATGTCGGCGAGGACCGCGAGGTCGAAGAAGTCCGTGAGTAGGCACTCGTCGATCAGGTCTCGTGCCGCCTTGTCATGCTCCAACATGTGGTGTGTTTCCTGAACTAGCGGTCGGAGTTTGTGCAGGTGCAGCGCGTGGGGGTCATCGCCCGTGAGACTGTAGAAGTTCCTGGCCACGCGGAGCTCCGTCGGCGTCATGCAGAACTTGTTGTTCCACTCGCTATCGCAGCCATGGGGACTCGGACACCTGGATTTCAACTCGCATGTGGCGGGATCGTGCGGTGTTTGTAGACGGCCTCTCAAGCCGGACGATTTGGGTATGGTGACAAACAGATTCGTTGCTGATTTCTTGATCGACTCGTCGACGACCTGAGAAAGCAGCACCAGGTCGGTTTCGTCTTTGCTCCTCAGGCGAAGGGAGGTGCTGTCGGCGAATGCGATCTGCTCGTGCAAAGGACACATGAGCTCCAGATGCTCTGCCAGCCAATTCCATGTATACAGCGAGTCTAGCGCGTTCCAAACCATATGCGTAGCAACGTTACGCCAGCCATCTGCCGGGGTCGGGTTGGGGACCCTGAGGTGGTACTCTTTGCATTCTTTCAGGCTGTCGAGGAGATATCCTGGGTCTTCGCGTAGCGACCAGATGTGATCTTCTGCGGCGAGTCGGCGTCCACCCACAATCATTTTGAGCCGGGATAGGTCTTCTTCTTGCGGCTTGCGGTAGTCTGCTTCGATGGTGTGTAGCGTGACATTTTCGGAGTCTCCAGGTGCCAACCACCTCGGTAGCGCAGGTGGCTCGGGTTCCTCAGGAACAGATGCGTGCTTGTCGGTGTTGATGTCATGCAAAACACGCTGCACGCAGCGTAAGACGAAGCGGTAGACTCGCTGTTGGATCTCCAAGATGAGGAGACCGTAGGTAGCGTCAAAGCTTTGGATGGCTGCAACCTTGCTTCTCAATGTTGACTTTTTCGCCACGCTGCCATAATCTTCCGGAGTGCCCTTGCCATAGAATAGCATAGCATATCCTTCACTCTGTGGCCTCTCTTCCCAGCCGAGACCCATGCCTTTTCTGCTTCCGTCGAAGCGAATATTCCAGGCAGGTTGCGACCGCGAGAGTTGATGAAAAGGAGGAGATTGTTGCCCGTGGAGAGGTCTTCAAGGTTGATGTAAGGTGTAAGATGAGCCTCCGCGCCACACATGAGGTCCCGAGCGATTCTGCGATTCCCGAGATTTCTGAACCCCTCAAAATCAGGACGATGTACGCGCGGAATAGCTGGCTCAGCAGCGAGCAAGACCTTCTCCCTCTGCTTGGTGGTTTTCTTGAGCCAGCGCTTTTGGATTATCGGCTCGTAGCATTTGAGAATGCCGTTGAGTTTACGCCAGTCAGCGAAGATGTCGTTGGAGAAGCTCTTTGCCAGCTGTTGAATTGTTTCGACTTCGAGTTCTTTGGGATGGGGTAGGTCTAGGCCGCTTTCCAGGCGACAGCATTTGCACGGTTTGCCACTGACGCCTGCGTGCTCTGGGCGGGGTTCGGAGTAGATGTAGGAGGCCATTGTGCGGAACAAGTCGTGTGGCGAATGTGTCGGTCAGAGTTGTTGGTGTTGGTAAGTCCGGCGAATAGCAAGGAGCAAGTATTTCCTCTTCGATTCTTGTGAACGGGTGTGCGATGTTCGTGAAAGACTTATGTGCTGTGTGTTGTCATGAGGTCCTTCTGTGAGATTCGACAGATTAGCCGTATCTTGCCTGCGTGTACAGCCTCTGGTGACCCGTGACGACCCGCGTGACCTCCTGTGTGCGTGACACGTGCAAAGTGAAGAGAGATGACAAGCTATTGTGCAAGGAGTGCTCTTACCTTCAAGAATAAGTGTTCAACAATAGGCGTGGCAGAGGTGTGGGCTAGCAACAACAGGTCTGCCACTGGTTACTATGCATATGCGTTGTTTGCTTGCAAAGGCCGAGGTCAACGAGGGTGTCGTATGACTTTTGTTATTGTTGCTCCAGACCTCGCTCCCTGACCGTGGTACTCGTTGGGAAGTGTGAAATCAACGTGTCAAGATCGAGGTGAAGTCGGCGAAAGAGGTGAGGTCTGGCTATTCAAGTGTTACACAAAGCTTGCGCCTAGATTTAGGCAGCTTTCGAGCTTGCGACTGGTCGCGTTTCCTACCTTATTTATCTCACCTGTATTGACACGCCACGCAGCTGGCCGTGTTGCTGGGATCGAAAATGCCGATCGATGTCTGGTAACTGTGTGAAAGGTCGGATCTGAGAGACATATCATGTACAAGGGGAGAAACACCAAACACCGAATTAATTTGAGGGGTATACCTAAGCCGCACAGCCTGTATGCATGCCTGAAAAAACAATCGCCAATCACACCGTCATCCGCTCTTTGCATTCCTTCCATGTCGTAGACCCATCGCCAATTCATCAGACGCTAGGGAAATGCACTTGAAACTCCTCATTTCTTCTTCTTCAGGTAGTTCATTACCATCGGCGTGACAATCGGCGCCACAACGCCGTAGTACTTCTGGCCCTTCTCGAGCCACGGGCCAACGTCATACTTGCCCACCTTGATCTCCTTCGGCTGCTTATCGCCCCTTCTGCGGTCGTCGTAGTCGTCGTCAGAGTATCGGCGCCTGCTCCTGTCCCTGCGACGGCCAGGGTCATCGCGTCTACGGCGCGGCTCGTCATCGTAATCGTCGTAGCGGTCGTCACGCCTGCGGCGCGGTGGCTCCTCGCTGCGTCTGCGGCGTGGGCGGTAATCTTCATCATCCGAGTAGTCGTCGTACTTGTCGCGACGGCGGCGGTCTTCTGCGTCACGTTCACGCCTGCGAGGCGGTTCGCGTTCGGTGTTGTGACGTCTCGGCTTAATGGGTTCAGCGCCGTACTCTACGCCGTCTCTGGGGCCTTTGCGGCGGGGTGGGAGGCTTTCGTCGTCGTCGTAGTCCTGGCGACGGCGGGGTGGTGGGCGCCTGCGGTCGTCGTACGGGTCATCTCTTGGTGGCGGGCGGCCGTACATGTCGCCATCTCTGTCTCTTCTTCTGCGGTCTCTGGGCGGCGGCGGCAGGTCGTCCTCGTCGTCGTAGCGCGGTCTGCGTGAGGAAGCCATGGCTCGTCGGTGTCGTTCACCTTCGTCGCTTTCGTAACCGTCACGCTTCTCCCTGAAACGTCGCTCGTCCGGGCGATTCTTGCGCTCGAGGTCGTGCGAGCGGTGGTTGAGGTAGGAGGCCTCGTCGGGGAACTCCGGGTGAAGGTGTGCTTTTCGACTACGGCTGCCGTCACGCTTGATGGCACTGCCTAGCGGAGGCGGAGGAAGGCTGCTGGATGACGAGGCACCGGGCGCTGCTGGAGGAGCGTCTGGAGCGGTTGGGATGTTGCCGGCAGGTGGTGGAGGGAAACCGTCGTCCGGGTAGGGCGGGCGGGTTTCTCTGTGCTGACGGCGAGGGCGGGGTTGGTAGTCGTCGTCGTAGGCGGACATGCCTCTACGCGGAGAGCGAGAGAAATGGGATAGATATAATTGTGTTGTAAGGCAAGAGTTTGCCCGCGGTTGTAGCGGGGGCAAAAGACGCAGGGGTTGGAGGCGCGGTGCAGGTGAATGAGTAGAGTTTCTGTGGATAGCGGCGGTCGGTGAGGGAGCCAGACTGCTGAGAATCACTTGCAACTTGGGGCTGTGCGCTGCTCTGCTGCTGCTGCTGCTGCTGCTGCTGCTTCGACTCACCCGCCCGACGTCACACACTAGGATCTAGGAGGCACTTTTGTCTGGCAACTCCGGTGGCGCAGTAATTGGGTCTGGCCTTGGCGAGCATGCAGGGTGTTCGTGTTCTTTTTTGTTTGTTCAAGATGTTCTGTCTGCCGAGTTTGCTCTCCCTCCAGCGAGTCAACGATCACTGACGAGTCCTTGCGTCAAAAATCAACGAGGTCAAGTCAGGCTGTAGAGAGCTCACTTGAGTGGCAAAGATCACACCATTCACACGCCTCAGTCACGTCTCACTTCACTCCATCACTCACCCACTCAACTGTCTCAGGCCTCGGCAGGAGCGGGTCCTTGGGAGCCACAGGGCAGGGCTCCACAGCGTAGGGCTGTGTGCGTTGGTGGACCAGACCATGCAACTGGACCAAATGGTCTTTTGAGAGTCATCAATCATGCACGCCTTTCCCCCATGCGCGCATTCGGCGCACACTCGCACATGCAGCTTTACTGCCACAATTCCTGTTACTGGCTGAGGACTTGAGCGTCATGAGACCGCCTCGTCAGCCGTACATGGGTATCGAATTCGGCCTGGACCACCTTGAAGTCCTCCGGGCATGGCCGATATGCGAGATCAGTGTTGTACATTGGATCGAGCCTACTTACTGTCAAAGCGACTGGGAACGTGGTCAATCCTTGAGCTAGATCCAAAGAAACATTGCAGGCTCGTCACTATAGGCTGGCATCACATTTTTACTAGCTGATCTCGATCGACAACACTGAGGACTGACGCGTAGAACATCACGATTGCGGCCAAATTATTCGTCGAGCATGTGAAATATCAGTGGAGGGAACTCAGCTGGTACGCAGCTACATGATCGACTTTCAGCCACATCGGTCTCAACTTCACCAAAGTTAGAGGAGCCAGATTGCCTCTGAGCGAGCAGTATCACCCTCTAACCTGTCACGCTTTGTTAAAGATGAGCTTTCTCATTCCTGTCACTTACCAGGAGCATGCCGACTAAGAACATCAGTGCTGGTAGGCATCTTACGTCAAGAGAAGTAATGTATCATCGGAGTGAAACGAGTTCAATGTTGGAACTCTGCTACTTCTATGCTAGTATCATCTAGTCCAGGAAGCCAATATCGGCGCGCTGCTACTCAGCATCAGAAGTTCCTTCGTTGACACAATTCGCGAGAATCGTCAGTCTGAACAAATATCATTCATGATCAAAAACCTCAACCTCGAACTTCAAACCATCGTATCATCACTGACATCACTCTTCTTCCTCCTCGCCTCCCTCCCCTTAGCAGACCAAGGAAAGTGCGCCACCGGAATCACAAAGAAAGAATTCGAATCATCCAGCAGTCCCGCCAGCATATTATACCAAGCAATAAAAGCCGCCACAATTCCAAACGCGCCACCCGCTCTGGTCAACGCAACATTCGGATGTCCATCTGCGGTATTCCTGGCATCGAGGTAGCCGGCTCCAAGGCAGATGAAAGCAATCCAGACCATGAGGAAGAGTGAGTTGAAGGCCACGGTGGATTTTAGTGTGAGGAGCCACATGAGGAAGGTAAAGATGAACCAGCCGAAGATCTGTTGGGGAGAAATGTCAGCCGCGATCTAAATGAGACCAAGACTCAAGGAAACTCACGTAAAGCGCAAACGCCGCGTAGAAATCGATCGTCTCTCCACCATACGCCTCAGCGACTTCGAATCCTCCCGGAATCAAAATAATGGCCAAACCCATCCAGAACCCACCATAGGAAGAAAGCGCAGTACCACCGAAAGTATTACCTACAATCATCCGTTAGCCAACGCGAACTTCCGATAAAAACACCCAACACCCGCACAACATACCAACAGCAATCTCCCACATCCCGGCCAACAGCTGCACAAACCCCCCATACGCCAACGCAGGCGCAATCACCAGCGTGGGTTGTGAAAGATCCCTCGCGCCCAGATTGACCATACTCAGGAGGAAAGTCGTCAGTGCGAATCCAGCCAGACCCAGAGGAACCGGGTTGGCGATGTTGGTCTTTGGAGGCCTGTAGAGACCTGGTTGCGCTGCGCCGCCGAAGGCTGGTAGGCGGGCTGAATCCGTGGAGTGAATGTGTGCGAGAGGGTTGCCGCCGTAGCTGTTGTGGCGTTCTTCGCGGTGCGAGGCCGCATCGGTGTCTTTGGCCATGATGAACGAAAGAACTGAAGTCAAGAAAGTGCTGTCAATCGGAGGGACGATAGTATGCTTAGATGAGAGGATGGTCCAATGGCAATGGCTCGAAATGGTCGAATGGCCAGAGCAGTCAGAAGATAGATGAATAATCTAAAAAGACAAGACTCCCTGGGACGCAGAGGGGGCAGCAATACGCAAGTAAATAGACAAAGCAGAGCGAATACCAAGCTCCGCCCTCCAAGAAACTCAATTGAATAATGACCAAACCCGTCCAGCCGTCCAGTTCTCCCCTCTCCATCATGGCATCCACCTCCCCTCTTCCATACCACCTCCCAGCTCTCCAGTAGTACCACCGCCTAGCACATTAGCACAGAAGAGGTACCTGACGCGTCGCCAAAAGCCATCATCGAGCGACGATCTCCAAAACCCCAAACGTTCCCCAGTCACGATGTCATAGAGGATCATCATCTCCGCGCCCGGAAACAAAACAAGCCGTCTGGCCGTCAGTAGTGTCGGTAGTAAAGTTAAGCAAGGAGACAGCTCCTGCTCTCCCACGTCTTCTCTCCTTGACCAAACCAGCGTGCGAAAAAAGCAGAACCTCATGACCTTATTCGCCTCCGAGACATCTTCGAACCAACCAGATGGCCGGCGCACGAATGGCTTGTGGGGAATGGAAGAGGGAGGACGGCTTAAAGGAATAAGAACAACCCACTAGAAGGTAGCAGACTACTGTCGTAATGGAGACATCTCCACACGATGGTGCTGGTTCAACATCGGTCGATGATGATCTCTTTACCTTTCAACCCCGGGTATGGGGTCCCCGGACGCACCCCGATTTTAAGCCGTAGCGTGCCTCGCAATGCGTGAATCAAGAGTGCGACAAGGTTGTGCGGAGTCGTGGAGAAGTTTTTGATGGTGGAGGTGCCTTCTAAGATCTTCAACCGCCGCGTCGGATGCGGCTATTTCATTCCTTCCCTGGTGAGTTTGGGTTGGTTGGGAAGGTTTTTCTGGTCCTCTGTTGTTAAGCTTGGTGGCTTGATAGCTTGGTACCCCTAAGGAGGATTTGGGGAATTTGTCTAGCCGAGGTCTTATTGATCCTTTTTGTGGGAGGTGGATTGTTCTGGTTTGGGGTGGGAGACTGGGCCTTGATTATATTATGTATGGTGTGGTGATAAGATGGAATTTGTTCTGGCGAGAGAGATGAATCTTGTTGATTACAGCATACAGCATATTTCACACAGTCGTGTGAGAAAGCATAGGAAGTAGGAGGCAATATTGGGCCTTGCGGGCCTGAGTGCGTGCATATTGCTGTGTAACCTCGACTATCCAACGCCACTTATGCTGAGCCATGCCGCTCGCACTTTATATAAATGTCTATTCTGCGCAACATGCTCGATCGCTCCGCATCCAGAGATCTCACTGCTCGTGCTCAGGTACAATCGCAAGTGTGATCACAGCTCATTAAGATAAAAACCTAGAAAGGCAGTTGCCGAAGCATAATGTATCCGCCTCTTTTCACGCAGATACCCGCAGGCATAGCCATGCAAAGCAAATGTCCGTACCACGAGGACACCATCGCTATTTGATTGATGTGTCCTTAGATAGTAAGCTCAAAAATACTGATCTCGGTGTTGTCGTTCAGCCCAACGGACTATCCACCGATGATGCTATCACCACAAGGCCACGGCTGAGTGGAGATGCAGCTCCACAGCCGATGACAAAATGCCCCCTCCCTCCTCCACAGCCGAAAGCTTTCCCCTCGTCGTCCAAAACGGCAGGTCGTCAACATCATGCGAGATACCGACTGGCCCACGTACATAGTCTTGCCATGGAGAAAGACATCCATTCCACTACAACACGGTAGGTCTTTGCCAAACATATATTGAAAACAAAAGCAAGCACGGAACCTCCTCCATTCTCTCCCCACCCATGGAAAAAGGACCCGAATCCACGCTCAAAACACACATCAAGCCCTCCGACTGGCGCAAAATCCAAGCCAACATCCAACAACCAAACCCCTCCAACATGGCAAAAGACTGGCAACAAACCGCCCGCGACAAAGCCGCCCAAGTCCTCTCCTTGATCCCGCCCGAATGGCGCATTCCCGACATCCCCTCAGCCGAAGAACAGCGCGACGTCACAGGCGCTTTCATCCAACAATACCTGCAAGAGAAAGAGATTGAAATCACCGAATCCGATGCCGTGGCGATCGTAGAAAAGACCACAAGCGGACAATGGACGGCAGTGGAAGTCGTCAAGGCGTTCTGTCATCGCGCCGCGATTGCGCATCAGCTTGTCAATTGTTTGCATGAGATTTTCTTCGAGCAGGCGATTTCTGAGGCTGAGAAAGCCGATGCGTATTTGAAAGAGCATGGCAGGCCGATTGGAGTGCTGCATGGGTTGCCTGTTAGTTTGAAGGATCAGTTCCATGTTAAAGGGTGGGTAGTTTTGACATTCTCTCGCTGAATGTGTGTCTGTGTGGCTGACCTTTGGCAGTGTTGATACTCACATGGGCTATGTTGGCTGGATCAACACTTTCGAAGGTAAGGAGGGGACGGGTAAAGAGCGCAATTTCGAGAGCGAGCTGGTGAAGGACTTGCGCAAGTTGGGTGCCACGCTGTTTTGCAAGACTTCGGTGCCTCATACGCTCATGTGCGGCGAGACGGTCAACAATATAATTGGATATACCTGGAATCCTAAGAACAGGAACCTAAGCTCTGGTGGCTCTTCTGGTGGCGAGGGTGCTTTGATTGGGCTGAGAGGTAGTTGTGCTGGATTTGGAACTGATATTGGTGAGTCTTCAAGTCTTCTTTACCCTAGTGGTCATTATCCCCTTCGTTCCTCCAGGAGTGTGAATGATTATCGTGTTGAGAGCATGATCTCCAGAGTATCGACTCTGAGATACCGGGACATTGGTCTATGTTCCTCCTAAATCAGAGCATCATCACTCCCATTCCCAAAGCTGGTGGTACATACATCAGAAGCAGCAAAGATCCCTCCATCGAATCTACACCCACAATCCACTACCAAATAACCAACTAACCCAAACCCTCCCCAGGCGGCTCAATCCGAATCCCCTCCGCCTTCAACGGCCTCTACGGCCTGCGCCCCTCCTCCGGCCGCCTCCCCTACCACGGCATGGCCAACAGCTGGGACGGGCAAAACAGCATCCTGTCCGTCGTAGGCCCTCTCGCAACAACCCCCCGCGCCCTGAAACTCCTCACGCAAGCAATCCTCAGCACCTCCCCCTGGCACCAAGACCCGCTCGTGCACGAAATCCCCTGGCGCCCGTCCGCATCCCTCGCCATAACCGAGCCCCTAACCCGCACACAAACCCCGCTCTCCTTCGCCGTCCTCCGCCACGACGGAAGCTGCGCCGTCCATCCCCCCGTATCCCGCGCTCTAGACCTCGTAGTCGCCACCCTCCGCTCCCGCGGCCACAAAGTAATAGACTGGAACCCCACCCTCCCGCACTCCGAACTAGCCTCTCTGGCAGGTAAAATCTACTCCTTCGACGGCGGCGCCGACGCCCGCTCCGCCTTCGCTCTTTCGGGAGAACCCCCAGCTCCCCAACTCATCTCCGCCGAAAGCCCGCAAGCGAACGCCAGCGACATCATGGCGACAAACGTGGCGAAACGACAGGCGCAGAAGGAGTACTTGGATTACTGGAATTCGACCGCGGAAGTGACCGGTACTGGACGGCCTGTTGATGCTGTCATCAGCCCTTTGGCGCCTTTTGCTGCTGCGAGGCCGGGGAAGTACACGTACCTAACATATTCGAGTTTCGTCAATGTGCTGGACTATACCAGCGTCGTCGTGCCGGTCACGCAAGTCGATAAGAATATCGACACGGAGGTGCAGGATTTCAAGCCTGTTGATGAAGTCGATCGGGAGACGCAGGAGACTTGTGAGTGACTTACCCTACCTTACCTAATCAAACTTGATCCCTGCACGGTGTGCGGGAGAAGAGAAGAGAGACAGACTTGCTGACATGTCGCGACACCAACAGACGACCCAGCCCTCTACGACGGCGCCCACGTCAGCCTGCAACTCGTCGGGCGGCGCTTGGAAGAGGAGAAAATGCTCGCTCTGGCGGAGTATGTGGGCGAGGCTTTGCACGGGAAAGCACAGGCGCTTTAGAAGAAGTTTCGGGGGGAGTTATTCATTAGTTGGATTGCTGGATTTCAGAATAGAACGAAGACTGCCGCGAGGCGGGTGAGATCCGTAGATGCAAATTAGGAGTGGCAATAACCGCCCATCGCAAGAACACTCTTTTTCCTTTCATGACTGATGAGATTCATCAAATCAATCCTCAAGATCACAAGGCAGAAAAAAAAAAAAATCAAACCTTTGAAGAAACACACGCCTCCGCATTGACTGAACTCCCTCCTCCCAGCATTAACAAGATAGTGTCAAAACAAACATTCAAAGAAATGAAAACAATTTACCAAGGAAAAACATCCATATCCCAAAATTCAAGTAAAAAAAAAAAAAGAGAAAAAAAGGAAAAGAAAAAACTCCCTTTCCCAAAATGTATAAGGTAATATCGATTCATTCTATACGGCCCATACGCACGTTCCCCATTCCCATTCCCTTTCCCAAAGCTGTGAATAAAAGTAACAACCGGCAAGACCAGAGAAGGAACAATAAACAAAGCGAGTCTCCATGCAGTAATTGAAACACCTTCGCTCGAACCCCCTGCATCCCTTTCCATTCTTTCCCGTCTGATACCAAAAAAATAAATAAAAAGCCGTCCTCACCGGCATTCACAAGAATCCAAAGTCCCCCCAAAACACCCAAATCAAAAATCATTCTAGCACCCCCCAAAAACCCCATAACTCCGTCCGTAAAACCCGAAAATCTACAAAATATTATCCTGCTGGAAAATAAAAGGCTCATCATCATCACTTTCTTCCTCCTCCCCATCATCCTCCTCATTAACCCTCTCATCCTCCTCCTCGACTTCCCTCTCGGTCGGCCTCCGACTCTTGTCCTCCCTGCTCTCCTCGGCGATACTCTGCGTCGACAAGCGGGAGCGCACATGCGGGACGTGCGGCTGCATGCGATTGGGGGATGAGGAAGTGGAGAGGCCGGGGACGTTGGAGAGGCGGCGCGAAGGGGGCGTGAGAGAGGTTGCTTGCTGCTGCACGAGGCTGGAAGAGCTCATTTCGTCCGCGAGCTCGCTGCTGGCGAGGGTCATGTTTTTGAATCTGCCGAGGTTGACGACCGTGTTGTGCGGGCCGGCGGGTTTGCGGGAGGCGGACGAGGAGAAGGATTTGAGGTCTTTGGCGCGCTCGACGGTGGAGATGAAGGCCGCGATGTCGTCTTCGTCGGTGCGCGCGCTGCCGGAGCTGCCGGGCGTGCCGGAGGCGGCTTGCTCGGGTGCGAGTTGGGTGGATTTTTCTTTGCTGGAAGTGCTGGCTCGGCCGCTGCTGGTAGCGCTTTCGCCGGCGCGGCTGCTTTGCGAGGTGCTGGTCCAGCGCTTGCGGCCGGCGAAACTGCTGCTGTAGCGGTGGACTGGGGCGGGTTTGGGAGAGGTGGAGCCTGAGGAGGCGATGGCGTTGTCGGCTGGGATGCCGCCTGGGTTGCGAAGGGCTTGTTGTGGTAGGGTGTTTAGTGACAGGCGCTTTGAGTGAGCTGATGTGCCGGTGAGAGGTGAAGGTCGGGGAGCGGAAGAGGAGGGTGATGGAGATGCAGCAGCAGTGGTGCGTGGAGAAGAGGCGACGGAGCCGGCCTTGAATGGTGGGTTCTTGAGGTAGTCCATCCTGGCCGACGAGGTTGGTATCGATTGTGGCGTTACTCTTCTTTCCAAAGATGGAGAGTCGTCGCTCACACCAGAAACAGCTCGGTGACGAAGGGCCGAGACAGGTGACTCGCGCTTGCCTGTGGCATGGAAGGTGCCCAAACTTCCGTAGGCGCCTCCTCCTGCCACTCGAGCACCTGCACGAGCGCTCCCAGCAGCGGCTCCTAAGCTCGAACTGCTATCCTCCGTAGTGGCAGGATGGTGATGCCCTCCGGGCAGAGAGCGACCCCCAGCAGGACGAGAAGTGAGACCTGCATCGAGGCCTGCGAATCGTGAACTGAGTAACGCCTCAGCGTCTGCAACAGTGAAGTCTGCATTTGTTCGGTAATCGATGGAGATCTTGAGAGGCCCAGCAGAGCACAGTAAGGGTTCAAAATCGTGGTGTTCAGCAATGCTGCTGTTGTTGAGGTCGGAAGGACAGAGAGGCGTATGCAAGGCATCTCTTGACAGTCGAGCACTATCGCCTGCCCTGCCCTGCCGTATGCGGAAGCGTAGTTTCAGTGGCTGGGCATTGCTGGGTTGTCGACTGAGTCGCTTGTGAAGTTTCCACGCCGGCAGGAAACGTGTATACGTGTACAAAGATCTGAAGAGTAAGACGCCCTTCTTGTACACATTCGGAAGTTGATCGTTCAGCTGAGAAGACTTGTACCGGCCCATGTCGCCCACTTCGATCGTCCAGCGTTCCAGCAATACTTCGTAATAGCGCCCACCAGCTCTGTTAGACTTTGAGCTGGACTCCGCAGCCACAGAATCTGCTACATCCCATCGTCTGCCGACATCATCGACGATGACGAGAGACTGGTTTTGTGTGAGATTTGAGGTATCGACATAAACTTCGATCACTAGGGGAGGTGGTCGCTCGTCGCTAAGATCTGATCGTCTCCATTCCTGAAGATCATCAAGCAGAACATCGGTCTCGTCGAGCATGATATTGAACTGGGAAATGTGTCAGCAAAATTCCACATGCATTCTAGCTATGACGGTCGTGACCCAATTAGATGAAAAGGATTCAAGGACCGAGGTCAGAAGCTCTGCTCCAACAAAGCAGTACCAGGATAGTTGCTCTTATTTGCATGTCCAGGGTAGGCAGCAGCCATACGAAAGTCCGCACCAAGACAGATGATAATGAGAGTCCGGGAGAGATGTCGAAATGTCCAGATCGCCGCACCAGACACTTTGCTGAACGTGTGGACCGAGAGGAAGTCCCGTTCTAACAAGTCTTTGGCCATGTGGAATTCGATATATCGGCCCTAGAAATGTTCGCCGCGATCATGAATATCGTAGCATGGCGTATCGATCAATCCCAATGAACAGCCGACAACAGTCCCATGGTTGCCGTGCATGGTTGCCGTGAAAGATCTCGCGAGAGATACCACTTGACCAACGGCAATCGCAGTCCCATATCCAAAAGCTCGAATCCGGAATCCATTCATCCAAGTTCCATCCAGGATCGCGGTATCTTTCCCAAGGATGAAGCATCTCCTTCGTCTCGTCTCGTCCTGTCTCAAGTCTCGTCCAAGTCCTCCAAAAAAAAAAAAAGACATCGAATATCCAAAAAGGCAACGAACCGAAACCGAAACCAAAAAAACTCACCCATTTATTCAGCCTCAAATCGCCATCCTTATTATACGCGGGCGGCAAATTTGCTCTCGAAGAACAAATCGCCAGCGCAGCTTTCGTGTGGAAATTCTGTCACAAGCTCATCATCAGCATCCCATTCCATTCTCATATAAACCCCCCTCTCGTCCAGATCTCCTCCCTCTCCGTCCCCAAACCAATCGAGAGAATGCCCACCTACCTGAATAATCTGATTCAACTTGGTATGATCCTTCTCTTGCTGCAACGATCCGCCCGCCACCGCAGCGGCTGCCGCGGCGGCCCGTTCGGTATAGGAAGCCAGATCGACGCTGGATCTTGTTCGTTGTGGGGGTTGGTCTCTTTGGTTGTTGGTGGAGCTGGTAGTTCTTTCGGGGTTGAAAGGTGGGTTATTGTTGCTATTGCTGCTGGTGGCGGAGACGCTTCGGGGCGGTGATCGGATGTGTTGATGCATGTTGATGTGATGGGTTGGGGAGGGTGTTGGAGGCGGCGCTCTCGGGCGCGGGGAGGTGGTTTGCGTGAGCGACTGGTTCGGTTGTTTCTTGCTGGGAGCTTTTTGGTTTCTTGTTTGGTTATGGCGACGGCGGAGGATTGCTATGACAGAATGATGCTACGATGGAAGCGGCTTGCGTGCTCCATGGCATCGAAGCGCCGGGTCGACAAGTGCAGATGGTAGTTGGTGTGTCGGAGGAATTACAGAAAAGAGCGTGCCTGAGTTCCTGCAGCAGCTGACCGAGTCTCTCTCAAACCGCACGGCACATGGTGGTGGTCTCCTTTGTGAAGGCAGCAAGGCAAGCAAGTCAAGCAGGCAAGCGAGTCAATCGGTCAGTCAGTCACCAAGGTCCAAAGCCGATGATGGGGTCTAGGGCAAGCTAGCTCCAGCAAGCAAGCTGATAAGTGATGATAAGGCGACGGGCCGGGGGAGGGTCCGATTTGAGCAACAATGATGGAGATGGTGGAGGAGAAGTCGCTGGATGTATAACTTTAGCAGGGTGTTTTCTGATGTTGGTAGGAGACCTTGATGAAGGCCCCTTGGGATATTGGGAGAGAGGGCGCTTGGCTGATTCGGCCTCGTGGTGCGCGCGTTGAGCACTGGACTCCCGGGTTGCTGTCACGTCGGGGGGCCGGCTGGTCGACGCACGCACGCGGGCAAGTGGCTAGTGTATAATGATACTAGTGGATGTGGTGCGATTGATGAAGCTCCCTTGTCGTGTGAGATCCGCCTATCGGATGCGATTGTCTCTTGTTGATTGATAGAAAAAGGGGAGGAGGGAGAAATGATGATGTTCTCAAGAAGAAAGAGAACAGAACCAGAAAATGCTAGCAAGACCTCTTGCACTCTCTTTCTCTCTGATGGCGTGCGTGATCACTGGCTACTGACAAGATTCGATTGCGGTTCCAGCGTCAGTGCAGCGCCGCCATCCCAGTCGAGCCAGTCGAGCCAGTCCATTTCCCCAGGCATCTTTGCCTCTTATGATCCACTTATTACCACGACAGTACACTGCCCGACTGCCTGCCTCGATCCACTTACACTCAAGCGATCGCTGTTCTGCCTTGCTCCCTCGTCTGCCTTGAAAGAAAGAGTCTCATCCCATCCAACACCACCCGATTGCTGCAAAAAGCCGCATGAATCGAACCTGTCAATCCAAAGCAAAGAGAGCCGCTCACGAGTTTGACAACCTTAGACACCCCCGTCGCAAATCGACTTGGCAGGATTCGAATAACAAGGTACACGGGTAGACTCCGGTGCGGAGAAGAGTCGATCTTTTGTTTGCGCGTACTACAGTAGTACGAACAAGGTAACTTCATCGATGGAGGATATCTCCCAAGCAACCGGATCATTCAACTATCCTCCATCTCCATCGTCATCCAACCCCATCCCCCTTCTCAAATCCCGCACCTCCATACCTATTGTAACAGATATAGCACAAGCGCGCACGCGTGGAAGCATCATCCGCCCGGCAAGCAAGCAACCGAATCCCGTCCCATAGACCAGACCATTCGATTGTACGAGACTAGAGACAATGATGGTCCCATGTAAAAAGACACACTAAACAGGAAAACTAACACCGGCACCTCACGCCCGCAAGACTTCCATCGCGAGGTTTCACCCCAGCTCGTGGTCAGAGCGTTCCTGGGATGATGGGCAGCGGAAGAACCGCGTGCATAATGGTATTAATATTGTAATATATCACTTGGCTTGTAATCTTGAGATTTTGCAGTGCAAGTCCCTTATTTAGGCATTTAGTTATATCAAACATCGAATTCATCAAGCGAGCTTCGCGTAGCGAGTTCGGTCGAATTGTTTTGGCTACCTGATTACCTTATTCAAAGGCTTTGAATTCGTTGATGGACCTGTCTTTTCATTCTTTTTTTTCTCTTAAGGATCTCGTGTGATGAAAGATAGACAAAAGGACAGAGATTTTGTATGGCATTGGGATTCATCGCAAGGTTTCAAGTTCGCGTTGCGTCTTTCTACGATCAATTTTTTTTTTTTTTTGGAACGATGATAGCCCGGCTCGATACTGATTTTGTGAGAGGAAAGTTGGCGTAAGGTTCAGTAGTGAATACAAGTTTTCAAAGCATACAGACTCTGGATGGGGGTATATACCTAGCGAGAGAAAAGACTCACTAGTACTGGAAGAATTGTACAAGCAAAGAAAAAAAATGAAAGAAAGCAAAGATCCAAAGTCAAGGACCAACAAAACCCAATCAGTCAGTCAGTCAAAGAGCGCCTGATAGCCCACCTCAACGAAACGAAAACAATCAAAACTCCCACCCAATCTCCAACCAAAAAAAAAAAAAAAACCATCCATAATCAAGCGAACGTACACGCACCCCTGCTTACATCTTACAAACCGACGCCGTCTAATTCCCCAACCCCAGCGCCTTCTTATTCCTCCTCATCTGCTTCTTCAACGACGCCTCCTTTTCCTCCGCAAGCTTCCTCCCCTCCACCAACTGCCTCTCCGCAGCCTCCACACTCGTCGGCGCCGGCGCAGCCTCCGCCTGCACAGCGGGCCCAGCCTGCTGCTGCACGCCAGCCACAGCCTGCTTGC
Source organism: Cladosporium sp. MBC 237 (assembly GCA_030772445.1). Taxonomy (NCBI): domain Eukaryota; kingdom Fungi; phylum Ascomycota; class Dothideomycetes; order Cladosporiales; family Cladosporiaceae; genus Cladosporium; species Cladosporium sp. MBC 237. Next base: position 16,953 of record JAPHCH010000142.1, read on the forward strand.
CCGAATTCGAACCTCCCCCGACGCTCGGCGGCGGCGTGGCGGGCGGCATGACGAACTCGTTGATGTACCGGCTGGCCTCGTCGACGAGGAACGCGCCTTTCTTCATGCTCGACCCGTCCTGCACCATGGCTTCCATGACGCTGACGCCGCGGGCGCCGACGTTCTCGAACTCGCGCTTGAGAGCCTCGAGGTCGAAGGAGGGAAAGCGTGTGTCGTTTTGGGGCTTTGTGGGTCGCCATTTGAGGTCTTCCGGCATGCTTTGCAGCGCGCCTTCGAGCTCGAGGAAGCGGCGTTCGAGTTCTTGGTTGAGGGCGCGGAGGTGCGCGCCGCTGGGCGTCACCATGCCGCGGTCCCAGATGCGGCCTTCTTCGCCGCCGTACTGGATTGCCGGGACGGTGCCTTTGAGGAGCGCGTCGACTTCGTCTTTGGTCAGTTTGATGTTGAAGTCGGTTTTCCACGAGGCAGGGTTGGCGAGGTCTTTGGGGAGGATGGGTTGGCCGGATTTGAGAGAGGCGGCGCCGGAGGTTCGGAAGAGGGAGTCGAGAGCTTTTTGGATCTCAGGCTGGGCGGCGCGGAGTTCTGCGACGATTTGGGCGGGACTCAGAGTCGGTGTTGGTGGTGGCGAAGGCTCGTGTGGGGATTGAAGTGGCGTGGGAGATGTATGAACTGGTCCAGGTGGGGCCGTTTCGATCTTGGTAGGTGTTTCGACTTCCTTGGGGCCAGGAGACACCGGTCGGCTCACAGTTGGAGTCGTATCAGTAGTGACAGGCTCTGGCTTTGGTGCAACCTCCTTGGCCTTGGGCGGCTTCGGCTCCTTTTCCTTCTTGGATTTCTTCTTTCGGCTAACGATTGCCTCCTGAGCGGGCTCTTCGGGGACGCCCTTTCCGTCCCTCAACAATTTGGCTTTCTCCTCTTCCTCCTTAGCCTTGGCCCGCTCCTGACGGTCTTTCTTTTGCTGGCTCTTGGTCTTCTCACGAATTGGTGCAGACCCAACTCTGCCAGCACCAGGCGGTGGAGGGGAGTTTGCGCGTGATTGAGAGGTGGAAGTCAAAGAGATGTTGTCGGAAATCGACACATGCTCACTCGATGGAGTACCTGGTAAGTTCATCGAAGTTACGCTAGGCTTGCGAGACGGAAGCTTTCCTACAGGGCCGGCAGGCGCTGCGGACTGAGCTTGCACTGCTTGAGGTGGAGCCTCGCCCTTCGGTGTTGGCGTCTGGATGACACGTAGGGTCCTGGGTGCATTCTTGAATGCTGGTGAAGAGACACTAGCACTTGGGCTTGCCGGTACAGACGGCACTGAGGCAGGTTGTGATACAGCCCGAACCTGCTTGCTAGGTGTACCGCTGTCCGCGGGAGTGGACGCAGAAGCAACATTTGTGCTGCCCGTCTGCCCTTGCTTTTCGACCGCAGCGGTGATATCAAGCTTGCCAGGATGTTTGCGCTTGCTTGCATCGGCTTTGCTATCAGGTTTCGCAGGAGTGGAGTCATCCTTCTGATCGATGGTCTGGTCTTTTGGCTCAGAAGGCGTGACGGTCTTCTTATCGTCGACTGCCTTACCCTTCTTGGTCTTTGTAGACGCCTGACTGGCGGTGTCTTTGGCTTCCGAGGCGGTTGCCTTTTCTTCCTTCTTCGACTTTACGACGTCTGCAACGCTCCGCGGAGCTTTAATTGGTCCAGGCTTCGCTGAAGACTTCTCATTCTCCTTGCCATCTGCCGTCGCAGGACCAGTAACAGTTTGGTCGTCAATGGTGGTGTCAGATTGATCGAGTACTCTCGAGGCAGCGCTCTTTGACTTTTTCGTCGGGGTGTCCTCAACGACATCATAATCATCTTTCTTGGAAGGCGAGGCTGCTCTAGACGCTGCCCTGGAAGGAGTTGCACTGCCACCAGGAGTACCTGGCCGTAATGGCAGGGCGGGGAGAACATGGCCAGATGCTGCGCGCCTTAAGCTCGCTCTGCTGGAGGGACGAGAGCCAATGCCATCAAGGTCCGGCAGTGCGGTCGGAGGCTTCGAGAAGCCAGGTGGGATTGTAGGAGTGCCACGGCGAGAAGCTACTTCCTGTTCGAGACCTGGTGGGATGGCGGGCGTTGAGCGCCGTGACTCCTGAAGTTGTGGGATTGAAGAAAAGCTGGGGCGTCGAGAAGGTGTAGTGGAGCCAGCTAGCGGGGGAAAATCTGTGTCGTCTTCTATAACAATGTCAGTAATTGTACGATAAAGATGATATTCGACTTCGTGTTTTGGCGGCGGCAGCGGCGGTGACTCCACCTGAGAAGCAAGCGGCGTCAAGTACGATGGCAACAGCAACAGCAACAGCAACAGCAAAAGAAGACCGAAAAAGAAAGAGATCTAAATACATCCAAGTCTCTCGCCACGTCACAGTTGATATGAAACAGAAAAGCGCAGTGATAGCCAAACTAAGTCTTTCGTCAATCTATCAGCCACTAGAGAAAAGAAGCTGTGAGATACGTACAAGGTGTGGCCCATGACGAGAGACAGGATCGGAAAAAGAAAACCTCGCTCGCCTTGTGCTCAACGCAACAACACCCGCTCGCACCACAAAAGCGCCCAACCAGAGAGGATGGGAGCTCGTTGTCCTGAACGCCTTGCCAAAATCAGCCAGCAACCAACACTTGGTGCTGAAGCCAGGATCGAATGCCCGAGACACCTTGCAATAGAGGCCGGAGGTAACAAGCCCGGCCAATCCCAATGAAATGCAAAAAACGGAAAAAGAAAAGAAATGTCATAGCCACATAAGGCAAGTCGAAACAAAACGCATGCTGTTGCTGTTGTGTGTTGCCATTTTATGCCCAGCGTCCGCCGTAGCCGCCGCCGCCGCCATGAATGGCCGAGTTGTACATCCCGCCCGCCGGAGGGGGAGGAGTTCCCATGAACGGTCCAGCGCCTAGTCCGCCATGCTGCATGCGTGCTTGAAGTAAGTGGCTGTCTGCAGCATCAACTAAGCCAGCCCCTCCAGAGGAGGAGCCAGTGTTAGCATGCCTGTGCTTCTTGCCCTTCTTCTTGCTTCGCTGCTTCTCACCATCGCCACCGAAAGATGACATGGAAGATGCATATGGAGCAGACGCGGTACCAGGGTAGGAAGACGTGGGGAAACCTGCGCCAGCGGCGGAGGCGCTTGTGTAGGGGAAGGGGTGTAACTCACGCTTTGCTGCGTCGGAACCAGCAGTACTTGCATTCCGTCCGCGAAGGAGATCGCGCATCATTTCTTCGTTGGCGTTGCGTCCACCGACGTTGCTGCCGTACTGCAAACCACCGGTAGTGAAACCATGACCTTGGCCGAAAGTCATGCCTCCACTGACTGGGGGCGTTCCGCTGGCCTTCAAGCCCGGTGGCGGACCCTGAACATTGCTGGTGAAGAATTGGGAGCCCTGTGTACTCTGTTGTCCAGCAAAATGGCTGCCGCCGTTGGGAGGCATCATGGCGGACTGCTGGTTCATCAATTTCGGATTGGCCACGGGTTTGACGGCAGTCGAAGCGGAAGAGTCGTTTGCGAAGCTGAAGCGAGACACATTGCGTTGATGTCCCGGACCCTGGCCACCTTGCTGCAAGGCATTTGACTGGTTGAGATAGGCTCCTTGGGAGTTCGGTGATGGCGACTTCATGGTTTGGAGGAGAAGTTGCTGGTGTTGTTGAGGCGTCAAGCCACGCTCACTAATACCGGCAGGGCTGGAAACACCACCAAACTGGAAGGCTTGGTCTAATCCAACGTCTTGTCCTGGGCCGTTTGAAGCTTCACCAAGCCCGGCCTGGTCTTCTGGCTCACCACCAAGTTGCATGCTACCGCTCATCTCCGGGTTGTCGTCCGTGTCTACATTCGCGAGTTGGGCAGCGGCTTGCTCTTGTTCGATGCGTCGCTGCTCCTCTTCCTTCTGCCTTCTCTGTCTTCGCTTCGCGCCGCCATCAGAATCGAACAGTGCAGGGTAATTTGTTAGAATATCGAGCTCGCTTTGCGGAAGATTCGCTGTAGAAAACTCCAGACACAGGTCTTGTGGGTGGAACATCTTGAGGAAGTCGCGAATGGGGCTCGGTGTTCGAGGTCGTTGGACCTTGACAGGTCTCGGGGCGGGCTGCTCCTGGGGTACAGGGATAGGTTCAGCTACAGGCTCGGGTGCTGGTGGTTGAGGTGGAGAGGGCTCGGGTTGCGAAGGCACAGGCGCAGGGGGAGGAGCAGGTGCAGGCGATGCCGCAGCGACAGCAGGACTACCCACTGATCCGCTTGCAGCTCGACTTTCAGCTCTACTGGGTTGCGTCTGGGGTGGCCTGGAGGCCCAGCTTGCTGTTGAAGGGAGAGCTGGACGATCGGAGGAAGGACTATGTGGTTGGTCGCTGGCGGTCCGTACCATAGGTGTCGCAGCAGACATGGGTTGCTGGGACTGAGGAGGAGGTGGTCGCGTCGTCCCAGATTGCGTCGATCCAGCATTCATGGAGGAGAGGTCGGCGCGTGAGTAGCTCTCGCCCGCTTCGCCGGCCTCATGAAGGAACATGCAGTTCCGGTTCATACAAGCATCGCCGCGAAGGTAGGCAGAGCAATACTTGGTCGTTCCAAATTGTGCTCGCAATGTACGGTCACCGTTGGGTGAGCCGTCCACGGCCGCGATACAAGATGCTGCATCCTCTTTCTTTTCGTAGGTCACGTAGACACCAACCGAATCTAGCCGGTCCCTAGCCTTGCTGACGACAATCTTGATGATTTTTCCATATTGCCCAAAGTAGGTGTCGCCCCGTAGTGTGTGCAGGAGCTCCTCCTCTTGAAGCTTAGGCGAAAGACCAGTGACGTAGACCAGATTCTTCTGCACCACTCTGAGGCCAGCGAGGTGCTTTCGGCTGAGGCTGTCGGCTTCCGCCTTCTGTTTCTCCTTGAGCTGGGCCTGCTGTGTTTTCTTTTGCTTCTGCACTTGTCGGGCCTTATGTATAGCTGTCTCTTCTGGGGTGATAACTTTATATTCGATATCCTTGTCGTTGTAGGGTCGTCGACACGCAGGACACAGGCCGTTCATGTTGTTCTTTACATTGTTGTAGCAGAACTGACATATCTGCAGCACACTGTTAGGCCTGTCGCACAGAGGTGCGATAGCTGGCGGGGGGAGCATACCTGGTAGCCGCAAGGACAAGGCTTGAAGCCCTTGTCGGTGAGGTCGAACTCTTCCACACAGAGCGGGCAGGTCTCCTCCTCGTCATCGTCGAATATGAGGGAGTCCTGTTGTACACTTTTCGACATGGCGAGTGACATATGACGCGATCGGGAGAGAGGCGTAGGGTGGATATCGCAACCGGAGGTGGAATACAGCGCGAGGCAGCCAGGACTCGGGTCGGCAGGGCGTGAATGCGGGTGTGAATGAAAGGTGGCACAAGAAAAGCAGAAACGCCGGCCGATGATGCGTGGTAGGTCAGGTGATGGAATTAGTCGCGATTAAGGGATGGAAGTGAGGTTGATTCGCGGCGAAGACTCTCCTGCGAACGAAGACAGCAGACTGGCAAGCGGCGACCGGGGAGTGCAGCACAGCGCTGCACGAAGAGAGAGCAATCTTGGCGGGCAGGAGCCCGGCGGGAAGCTCCGCTCCGAAGCAGCCTGCCAGAGCGCAGCTAAACTGGCATGACCGCTGCATTGGAGGATTGGATTGAGAGAGTATACCATTATTATTGGCGTCGTCACCACCACCCTCCTCGCCACCACCACCTCCACCACCTCCACCCACCGCCCACTCTCCGCCGCCATGGCCTCGAAACACGCAATCGCGAGGCCGCTGGGCTCTGTCCTGCGCGCGGCAAAGACCAGCAGCGTCTCCCGCAGCGCCCTCAGGACTTTCGCGACCACCACCGTACGACCCAAGGAGCTGGCCGCCGACGTGAGCGACCTGCCCAACCTCAGACACGCACAGAGAGGCCCTCAGGGCAAGCTCAACCATGCGCCCGTCATCAACCACGCCGACAGGGCCCAGGACCGCGCCAGCGAGCAGCACCGCTACGGCCAGTACCTGCTCTCATGCTTGCCCAAATACATCCAGCAGTACGCCTCGCCTTGTCTTGCTGCAGCAGCAGCAGAGAGAAAGATCATTTAAGCTTACACATACTGCAGGTTCTCTGTCTGGAAGGATGAGCTGACCGTACGCGCGCACCCATTGCTGTGTTGGCAGTGACCCGATTTGCAACCTACCCACACTGACACTACGCCTTAGATCTACATCTCCCCCGACGGCGTCGTCCCCGTCTTCTCCTTCCTCAAATATCACACTGCCGCCGAGTTCACCCAGATCAGCGATATCACTGCCGTCGACTACCCAACCCGCGACCAGCGCTTCGAGATTGTCTACAACATGCTTTCCGTTCGCCACAACTCGCGCATCCGCGTCAAGACCTACGCCGACGAGGCTTCGCCCGTGCCATCCATCACATGCCTTTACGACGGTGCCAACTGGTACGAGCGTGAGGTATACGACATGTTCGGTGTCTTCTTCACAGACCACCCTGATCTCAGGCGCATCATGACCGACTACGGCTTTGATGGACACCCTCTGAGGAAGGATTTCCCCTTGACCGGCTACACTGAGATCAGATACGATGAGGAGAAGAAGCGCATTGTTGTCGAGCCTCTTGAGCTCACCCAGGCGTTCAGAAACTTTGAGGGTGGCAGCTCTGCATGGGAACAGGTCGGCCCTGGTCACGACCGTAAGCCAGAGGACGTGAGTTTTGATAACACCCAGCCTTATATTCGCCACTTGCTGACAATCTGCATAGTTCAAGCTTCCTACCCCGAAGCCGGAGCCTCAGGAGGAGAAGAAATAGTCTGTTTACGGTGTTCGAATTGTATAGACTATCTGTACATACATATCAACTTTCAATACGTTTTGCATATCGACCATACGTACCCGAACTTCCATTCTTGGTATTTCCAACATACATAAAGTATTCACAAACATCCGTTACTGCATTAATACTACGTCTTGCTTGCGTCTACCTCTTACCTCCGTACGCTTACAATCAACGTACATGGCGACTCTCATTGGCTGTTCACCACGGAGACCCACCAAAACGTCCCAGCTCCGCAGGGCCACCGTCGCCCTTCAGTATGCGGTCATTACGGAACACATTGTACCCCTACCTCGTTTATATACCATAAATCATTATCCAGCGATCTTAACACTCACACTCGAAGCCCATTAATCCGCAGAGAACGTCTAAATCCTTAAAACACGCGAGCCAATTTCCATCCGGACGAAAGCCACCACCGAAGAAGACACTTTACTAACAAGGAAATCGACCTTTACATTCTACGACCAAACGCCATCATGTCTGACCGCGACAATCTCACCACGCGACAAATCCCGTTCATGGAGCTTTCGGATGGCTCTGATGCGTCTCTGACTGCGCCTCCTGCGCCTCTTCCTCACTATCTGAACTCTGAGGGTAGGGCTATTGCGCGTTTTGCTGTCGAGGGCAATGTCGTTAGTAAGTCGAGTCGATAAGAGTCCCTTACCTGTCAGATACTAGAAGCAAAGCCCATCGGGTTTCTCAACGTCTACTTCGATTGTTTGTGCTGGTCTCCTACTGCTTTGCAATCTCAAAGCGCTATGATCCAATCGAGAATATTGAAGGATGCAAGCCATCACTTCGCGAATCTACAGAACACCAGCTAACATGTACAACCTCCCCAGTCACCGGCGGCGCCGGCACGCTAGGACTGTCCTGCGCCCGCGCGATGCTCGAACACGGCGCCTCAGGAGTTTGTCTCTGGGATCTGGAAGCAACCCTCCGAAGCTCTCAAGGCGCCATAACAGCACTTGCCGCCGAGTACCCAAGCATACGAGTCTTCGGCATAACCGTCGATGTCACCGACGCCGAGTCCGTGCAAGAAGGAGTAAACTCCACCGTCTCGACTCTCGGTTCCCTCGATCACCTCTTCTGCTTCGCAGGAATCGTCGGCTGCGTGCCCGCCATTTCCATGACGGACGTCCAATGGCGCAAAACGATCGATGTCAACTCTACCGGCTCTTTCCTGTGCGCCCAAGCAGCAGCAAAACACATGGCAGCCAACCCAAGCCCAAACCGCAGCATTACTCTCACGGCCTCGATTTCCGCACACCGTGTCAACTTCCCTCAACCGCAGGCAGCCTATAACGTTTCCAAAGCGGCGATCGTAGCGCTGAAATCTTCCCTGGCTGCTGAGTGGGCCAGCTCAGGCATCAGAGTCAACTCGGTTTCTCCTGGCTACATGGATACGATTCTCAATGCTGGCGATGGACTTGAGGAGATGAGGCAGAGTTGGGCGAGTAGGAACCCGATGGGTAGGATGGGTGCTGTTGGCGAATTGGATGGTGTTTGTGTGCTTCTGGCGAGTCGTGCGGGAAGCTACATTAATGGAGCTGATTTTGTGATTGATGGTGGTGCTACTGTTTTTTGATCTGGAAGTTTCTCAGCGGCATAGCGGTTTTTTCTGGATATACTGGGCCAGATTATACCAGCATAAAATGAGTCTAGATTTTCATGCTACGTGTTCGTTACTTTCATTGGTACAGCGCACTGCTTATGGATCAAGCAAGCAAAAAGTAACAGACCTCTTGAAATCATTGTTTCCTGAAATGGAATACAAAGCTTCACTGCATCTAGTGAATGCTGCAAACTTGCCCTTCCAACGAACACAGAGCAAGGCAACTCAACGATGTCATTGCATAAGTTTGCCAATATCAGCTGCTACGTAAATAATCACATGCATTCACTCCTCGCATGCCGGTGCATATGAACCCATCTGCAAAGCTCCAGCACGGCTTCTCTACCACCCATCACCACGCAACATTCCATACATCCAAACACACCAAAACCATGTCCTCCAAACCCAACGACCAAGCAGAAGCCCCCAAGGCCCAAGGCACCATCGACCAGGGCCTCACCCTCCCCTCCCCTGATCTGACCTCCTCTTCCAAGCACAGACTCCGCAAGCACTGTCGCTACTGTTGCGATTTCTACAAAGTCCACACTCACGTGCACGAGCACGACTGTCCCACCCACGGCCCTTCCAGAAATCCTCACATCTGCAAAGATAGCATTCCGGAGAAGACCAACCAGTCCAGCGAGCAAACCAGCGGGGAGGATCTCTCCTCCTGGTCCCACATCACCATGAGTCGCAAGGGTGCCCTTATCAGCTCTGTTTCCACCGAGGACGAATTTCATCAGAAGAAGGGTCCGTTTTACATGCATTCCGCGTGTTGACGAGCCGTCGGTCAAGATTTCCAAGGAGAGTGTGGCTGCTATCGAGGATGGTGGTGTGGATGTGGAGGGGGTGAAGGGGTCTGAGAAGGACGGGAGGAAGGGATTGAAGGGCGGGGAGAAGCAGGGCGAGGATGACGGGTGGGATCTTGTTTGATGGCTGGAGTCGTCGACGAAGGATTGAATTGCTAGCGGTGCGAAGTTTTGAGATCAGTGGGAAAGTGGGCTTGAGATGTCGACAAGCAGGATGACACTGCTGCTGAAGGGAGTTTGCATTGCTTTTGGTGTTTGTTTTCTTTGAAGCTTGTTTATGCATTTCCACCCCATGCGTTAGGGATTCTGTACTTTGCCATGAAATCAAGCACCGAGTCCTATCAAGAATGTCAGTAAACAGTCAGACAACTTCATCTCTCAAAGTTTGACTTACCCAGTTCTTGCACTGATGCGCAATCCCCCACCCATCAACAGCAGACCTCTCTCCATTCTCCTCCGTCCGCGGCCACTCAACCGTCAAGTCCGCATTGCACATCAAAGCCTGCCTAATGTAATCGAAGCAATGATACACATGATCCTCCTGAGGCCGCAGAAGATTCTCATACGTGTCGCTGGTGGTGTTGTAATCCATTCCTGCTTTCAGAGTGAAGAGGAACGTGCGCACATGGTTGAGACAGTGCAATTGATGGAAGACTGAGATGTCGTAGATCTCGCCCTCGCCTTCTTCGGCGGGCTGGCCTGGTGGAAGGGAATAGTCCTTTGCGTTTGGGATGAGCACGAACCCATCGCCTGGAGGTGTTAGGTCGTTGCCCCACGCTTCGTCGGCTTCTTGTGTTGATGGAGATGCGAAGATGGTTTTCTCAAACCTGACGAGCTTTCTGGGTACTGCAGACGGGGTTAAATATTGTAGGGAGCTGGGTCGTTGGGATGACCTACTTTCTGGGGCAAATGATAGCCGTTTGTTACCCACATGATCCCGAACGACACCTCTGAAGGAGAACAAAATGTACGCGCATGAGAGTCCAAAAAGGATGCTTACTGCAATAAGCCACCTCCGCAGACGCCTTATGGATGCATTTAGAGCTCTCAGCTCGTCGTGAGAGTTGCTTTCATGCCGAGACGGCTTCTCTGTTTGCTCACTGCTATCCCTGTATAAAGGTTCAGCGGCTTCGCTGCTCGATTCACGAGATTCACGGTGAAGAGCCATAGTCAAGGTCGTGGCAATTGTTGGATTATGCGATCTCCTAACGCACAAGAAAGATGGGTATATGAGAGTGATCAAAGAATGAAGTGTACGGAGGATCACGACGTCAGCCTCGTAGCGTTCATGAGGCACGAATTTCCTGTCAGACGAACAGGAAACGCTAGATGCATCAAAGGATGCAGCAGTACAAAACGTTGGTAGTTAGCTGCGGGTCCCCGGAGTTGTAGGCCATTTCGGTTAGGCTACCCATGGTCTTTGGGGATCGACGCCACGGCCCTGAAGCTGTCCACTTGCCTATACTAGTGCGAAGAGATGGAAAGCGGCAGGATTGCCAAGTAACACTTGCGCACGCGGTTCACTCATGTCTCTTCAAAGGCGTTCTGGTGGAGGTTTGTGCCACTTCCAACAACGCAGCCGAGGTGCACGAGGTGAATGGCGTGAGTCGTAAGGTTTGGTCCAGCAGGTTTCAGGAACATTTGCTTGACTCGAGCTGTTGTTGAAGTTTGCCGCTTTCGGGCGGCAGCCGAGGCTTCCTCCTTTCTCCCGATTCGCTCCCTTTTGATCTAAGAGGCGCATATCAAACAATCTATCGACCTCGCTTAGAGACTCATCACGTCCATCCACGGAACCACCTGTATGTTCATGCCAGGCTAATCCAATGGCGACTAGATCGATCATGATGGCGGTCTTCGAACTCGTGAATGTGTGAAGGAGTCGGGGAAGGATGCCGAGAGACGGCACATCATCTCTACGCACTTACACAAATCACTTGACAACGAGGGCGAACGAACACTGACGGTGGCGCCACCGCTACTGCACGTGTGCTGGTCACACCCTTGAGCCATAGGGCTACTGTTCTCCTGGAACGATGATAGATTGAAAAGACGTGCAAAGCCACCTGGAGGGATATACGTTACACGAGATATATCAACATTGAACACCCGATACCTGAAAAGCTTCTCTTTGCATCGAGCACATATTACAATCAGAACTCGAAGGATCATATGGCGCCATGTCTACCATCGTGGTATTTCCATGCATGGGTGTGGCACCTCGCTTCGTCCTAAGTACCGACACGAGAATTTGGAACGGTGGGAACCCGGTCGACCGGCAATAGTGACAAGCAAATTCTTAGTCGCTGATCCGCATTGTGCTAGCTTCTCTTCACCACAGATATCCATACGCCAACCGTCTTGGACTGCCAACGACAATTGCCATTTGGAATGGCGACCTCGGAGCGTCGGTGATCATGTCACAAACGGTTCGCACGGCTCGTAGGATAAGCCTGGAAGGTGTTCGCTTGTACTGATCGCGCCGAACCAGACCGACGAGGGCTTTCTGGAGGTATTGATCACCCGCGCACGGGTCTAGATTGGTCAACATTGTGTGCCTTCTGGGCTGGTGGCGCTCTCTGTCCCCACGGAAAACCGAATGAGGCGTCAATGGAGACCTACGACCCAACGAAGACGTTGATGGCCAGATTATGTGAGCGACGGCGCTCAGGTAAGCCTGCGTATAAATGCTCTTCGACGTCTTCTGGAGAGTGACCGAAAGATCATCAATTACATTCGTTTGTCTAAACCACCAATCTCTCGTTAATCCACCAAACACCCTTCAACAATGAAGATTACCGCGACATTGTCCTGTCTGCTTTACCTGGCCACTGCAGCCTTTGCAGCGCCAACTGGCCTCGAGAAGCGGACCTCTTACAGTGGAGGTCTCACCTCAGACGATGTCAAAAACAAGGGTACGGTCAGATTGAGGAAATGCATGGCACGTTCGAGACTGACGAGAATCTAGCGGCCTGCACCGACCTAACGTTCATCTTTGCTCGTGGTTCGACTGAGCGTGGAGTTCGTACAATCCAATGATCATCACCCGAATTACACTAACATTTCCATCCTCAGACAATGGGAAGCAGCGTTGGCCCAGCCCTCGCCAATCAGCTGATCAAAACCCTTGGACGCGATCGGGTCTCGGTTCAAGGAGTCGACTACACTGCCTCCGTTTCCTCCAACGCCCTACGTGGTTCCGAGGGAGGTAAAGTCATGGCCAGTCTAGCCAACGCCCAGGCTCAGCGCTGCCCTGACAGCAAGATCGCCATCTCAGGGTACTCTCAAGGCGCGATGGTCGTCCACTATGCCGTGAAATCTGCTGGCCTCAACCCGGTCAAGGTCTCTTCTGCCGTTGTCTACGGAGATCCACAGAACCGCGAGTCTGTCGGTAGCCTTCCGGCTTCTCAAACTAAGGTAGGCCGTGTCTCGATCAGGTTCATACGTTCGATTTTGCTAACGATCGTTAGAAATTCTGCAACCGAGGCGATGGCGTCTGCGAGACTGGCACGTTCAGTATCTCTGCCGCCCATCTCGCCTACACTCGTGACGGGAGCGTGGCTGAAGGCGCCAGCTTCATCATCCAGCAGGCAGGTCTCAACTGAGGCTTGAAACCGCACTCGTTGCAAAGGAATGACATTCCGCGTGTAACACTGTGGGCCTCGATGTCACTCTTCTCGTTAGGAGGTGCCTTAAAACCTCCGATTGGTTCGGATTCATCGTAGCATCAATAATCATCTGTAGTCTTATCAACATACGACTATCTAATTGAAGCATGCTGCATTCTTCCCTAAATCCATCTTGTCGAACGAGACTTTTCTCCCAACACCGTCAAAGCAAACCACCAAGCCCTCAACGCCACAAGTTTGACCAAACCTTACGGGGCCCTCTATAAAGAACCCAAAATGATCCAACGTAATCGTCATACAACCAATCCGCCAAGCCCCAATAACCCGATTATCCTCTACAAGTATACCTAGTCTCTAGGTCTCGCGCGCCTAGACAGCCGGTGAGCAGATCTCCACAAGTTTCATCTCAGTAGGGCTTTTATTTCCTCCTCCCCACCTCCTTCAATCATCGTCGTCGGAGGTCGCTCACAAACATGGCTTTCCCGATTCTCCCGGCGTGGCCCAACGTCAAACACTAGCGCCCTTTCGCGCGACGAAACGAAGCCCCAATTCTTGAAATCACGATTCATGTCCCAAGCAAAGAAACCGAGCACCGAGAAAAGCACACTCCTTGCACACCCCCCAGTCATTGGCGCACAGCACCCTTGTAGCGATCATATTCATTTACGAAGATCAGTTAAGACAAGCAATATGCAAAAATAAGAAGTAGGGCTCCAATAGCCAAATCAGTGCATTCACCTTCTAGAGCGACGAAAGTAACAAATCCATCGGTACAACCGTACAAACCAATCTACCTGCAAAGCAACACGCGAACGATCGTGTGACTCGTCCGTCCCGTCCTCCGTCTCAGGTACCACCACCGAGCGAAACCCTAAAGCACTCTTCTGACGAGCGGTTTGGCTACTCTCTTTCTATGAACCCGAAGTCGCAACGGTGGGTGAGCAGAACTTCCAAGGGTGATCAGCGCTCGCCCTACGCCCTGCCATGCCGTCTCGTTCCCTTTCCCCTTCTCAGCCCATCGAGCCCGTGAAGTGGAGTCCGTGATGCGCCATGTGTCTGGTGCGAAATAGGGTTTGGTAGGATGGATGGTGTGGGATGAATCCTTGGGAGGAAGTTGGACATCTGACCGTGTGTGTGTGTGAGAATCTATAAGAACGGACGTCTGGAGTCGGTTTGGTTTCTCGTTGTTCTTGACAAGCAGCTTCGCTCGTTTCACATTCGTTCACATTCATCATACCGACACAGGACCTGGAGTCTCTGTTTAACTGTCACTCTTTCCCTCTCATTCACGAATTCACCACTACCAGCAACCAAGAACCACCCAACCAACCAGCAAAAATGCACTACACAAGCACTCTCGCCTCCTTCCTAGCCCTCACCTCGCTCACCCTCGCTCTCCCGCACGAAAAGCGCCAGTTTGGCGGCCTCGGCGGCGGCAGCGGAAGCAGCACGCGCAACGATATCAAAGACGGGAAATGCGCGCCGGTGACTTTCATTTTCGCGCGTGGTTCTACGGAGCCGGGTGTAAGTTTGCCCTTCCCCTAGAGACAAAAAGACCAACTTGCCCGCGAATCAACTCGCCCACAAGGGGCTCACTTGAATGCTTGAACGAAACTGACATTTCCAAACAGAACATGGGCAGCAGCGTCGGCCCGGCCATCGCCAAAGTGCTCGAATCCGAACTCGGAGCGGATGGCGTCGCGATCCAAGGCGTCGACTACGAAGCCACCATCGCGAGCAATGCCCAGCAGGGTCGCCAGGGCGGTCCCGTCATGGCGGATCTCGTCTCGCAGGCGCTCTCCAACTGCCCGGACACCAAAATCGCTCTGGGCGGCTACTCGCAGGGTGGGTTCGTGGTTTCCAACGCCATCAGTAGCGCGGGTGTGAGCCCCGATGATGTCGCTGCGGCGGTGCTGTATGGTGATCCTTCGCGCCAGGCGGCTGGTGGTCTGGACGCGAGCAAGGTCAAGGATTACTGTACTTCTGGCGATGGTGTCTGTGCTGGCACTTTTGCTATCAGCGCTGCGCATTTGGCGTACACGAGGTGAGTGCGAATGTTCCCCTTGGAGCTGGAGGGTTGGTTTGAGGAAGGAATATTGGGTTTGCTGACTTTGGCCGCCTCTTTTAGCAACGGTGACACGGATGATGGCGCTGCTTTCATCATCTCCCAGACGAGCGGTGGATCGGCCAGTGGAGGCTCTTCTACTTCTAGCGGTGAGGCGAGCGGTACCTCCGATGGCGAGGCGTCTGCAACTTCTGCCTCCTCTGGCAGCAGCAGCAGCAGCAGCAGTGGTAGCACTGGCAGCAGCAGCGGCCTCGGCGGCCTCGGTGGCGGCAGCAGCTGGTTGGACAACTTCACCTCCCGCCGTGGATCTCTCGGCAGCTGGTTTTAAGGGCCCCTCATTGCTGCATATGCAGTGGTGAGGTCCACCATTTCGACGACCCAGGGGCAAGTGTGGCGCTCGGAAGGTTGAGGTTTCGCTTGGAGACTTGAAATTTGAGGTTGTTGGAAGTGAATTTTACTATTATATGTTAGCTTCATTATGAGGATCTTGACTTTTGCCTGTTGGGGTGACCCAGACACTCGACAGACAATGCAGCTCTTGTCCTTACAAAGAATTCTTGCTTCCAAGTCACTTCTTTCGATGATGCATGTGGTGTTTTGTAAGCCTGCCTTGTGAGAGGTGGATCTTTAAATCGTATCATGATCTGTGAGTACGGAGGGGTTAATAAGTCTCCCTTGGGCCGGCGTTGAGGATCGTTGATCGTAACTTTTTGGACGGCGTGGTGGGTAAGTTGATGTGAGGACGGAAGCAGTTTCAGGCGTGCGACTCGGTGGCAGGGTATCTCATGCGATCTATCGCACTCGTTGAAAAGAAGTCTATCGTCTCTCGTAATTTTATTCACATCGCTCCATCTTCCAGCCGACTCTTACTCAAAGTAGCCAGGGAACAACCAGCCAATCTTCTTCTGAGCCTCCTGGCTTCTACCAGGCGCGGCAGTGATGCTACCGGCGAACTTCATCTGGCCCTCAAGGTGCTTAGCAGCGACCAGATCCTTGTACTCCTCCTTGCTCAGCTCGTCGAGAACGGCACCGACGAAGCGTCTTGCGTTCTCGGCGTTGGCCTTCATGTTGCCCATGACCATTTCGACGGTGACGTCGCCCTCGGAAACGTGCCAGCAGTCGTAGTCGGTGCTCATGCAGATCATCTGGTATGCGATTTCGGCTTCCTTGGCCAGCTTGGCTTCGGGGAGAGCGCTCATGTTGATGACACTGCCGCCCCAGGCGCGGTACATGTTGGACTCTGCGCGGGTGCTGAACTGAGGGCCCTCCATGCAGACGACGGTGCCCTTGTCGTGAAGGCGGACGCCGTCACCCTCCAGGCTGTGGCCGCACTGGCGCACGACCTTGGCAATGCCCTCGTCGAAGGGGTCCGCAAAGCCAACGTGGCCGACCATGCCGCCCTCGAAGAAGGTGAAGGGACGGATGCCCTTGGTACGGTCGATGATCTGGTCCGGGATGACAAAGTCGCGGGGCTTAATAGCTTCTTGCAAGCTGCCTACGGCGCTGAAGGCAATGATGGTGCGCACACCGAGGCTGCGGAGGGCGGCAATGTTGGCGCGGGCCGGGACCTCGTGAGGAGCAATCTCGTGGTGAAGACCATGGCGGGAGATGAAGGCAACGGGGATGGGCTTGCCGTCGGTGGAGGGAGCATTGTGGTGAAGGACGGTGATCGGGGAGGAGGGAGCGCCCCAGGGAGTGGTGGGCTTGAGGGAGGCGACTTGGGTGAAGCCAGGGAGGGATTGAAGACCGGTACCGCCAATGACGGCGATAGGGATCGGGTCTGTGTTTGTTTATGTTAGGATGTGTGTGAGGTGGAATCGTTGTTGCGGTGAATGTGTGATCAAGACGAGCATGAGATGTTGGTAGAGAGGAGTTGATTCAAAAGACATACCAGCGTAAGAGTCAGCGATGTTTGCCATTTTGCGAAAACCTATGTGTACGTGGCGTCTAAAGAGGGTGTTCAGAGCAAAGAGTGGTGATGATAGCATTGAGCGATTGTGTAGTCAACTTTTCTCGTTAGCCCCGCAACACGTGCTTGCTGGCTTTGACGCGGTTGCGAGAGAGCCATAGTGGGGCAAAGGACCTGAATTCGCCTATGTCAAAACCAAAAATAAACGCAAAGATGAGGCCATGTTGGCTGATGCAGCGGAACGCACGACAGAAAGATCGTATGAGGCGTCTATTATCAATGCTGTTTGCTTGGAGTGCTTAAATGGCGTTTGTCCTTTTCACACCCAAATCGTACGATTATCGAGCAGCAGCCATTGGCCTCACCCAAGGCCTCGACAATTCTGAGAAACGGAGCAACCGGATGAATATTCGCTCCGTTCCCGGTCTCTCGATCATTCCAGCTGATGAAATCCTTCTGCCTGCAGTCACCAAAAATCACTTTTGTATTTGTAAAGGGGGCTGGGCCTGACATTGCCACAGTGTAACAAGTCACCGGTTTGTGCAATTCTTTTTCCTGTGTTATACACATACGCCCATCAGCCATCAACGCCGGCTCCTCCACCATCCACCGAGCTGTCTGCAATGGCAAGCGGAAGCATGGAGATCAACCAACAGCCGACAGCTCCGGCCAGCGCTGACGCCAGGCCCGTTCACAACAACAATCATAATAATCACTCCTCGGCTCGTTCTTGCATTACCTGCGCTAAGGCCAAGGCGAAATGCGTGCGCCAGAGTGGTCGACAGATATGCGATCGGTAATAAATCCAAGTAAAGAAGCCGAGGTTTGGATCCATCATGCTAACTGCGCCATCATAGTTGTGCGAGACTGCACAAGGATTGCCAGCTCAAAGAACCCGTGCAGCGGAGGCGCAAGCCCGCAAAGCTCTCGTATGTATATTCTATCTGTCTATTGCTGTTCTCATTTGCTGTTGTTGCCTCTTCAATCTGTTCTCGCCCCTGTGCTCGTGTTCCAGAAGGCTGCAGTGCCTCTTGTCATTGAGCTGCCTTGGTGTCTACGTCTGGGTCAATGATCATCAGCCTTCCTCATACAATCTTCGCATTCCTCCATTGATTGCTCTACTATATCTTCGTTTCCTTGCTCTCGTAATCAACATCAACATCTAACAGTATACAGACGTACAGCACAACTTGAAAACCTCGAGAACAAGCTCCAAAACCTTGTCCACGCACTATCTGCCCAACAATCACAGCAATCACAACAGCAACAAACAAACGACCATGGACACCCTTCACCATCAACGTCGTCCGGTGCAAGCGACCAAGAAATGGCCTTGGCCGAGTCGATCATCTCGTCGACTTGCAACCAAGCGTCCATCTCGGACAAGCACATTGCTCAATGTGGCCCTCCACATTCGACTGACATGACTCCGGGGTCTAGCTACCAAGCAACTCGTCCCATGACATACGACTCAACACTATCTATGGACGAAGCCAATATACTCCTTGACCGCTACAAGCGACTACTCGCTCCAAGTATGCCTTTTGTCGTTCTTGAAGACGGCATCGATGCATGGTCGCTCACTCACAAGAAGCCTTTCTTGATGCAAGTCATTGCTGCCGTATCATACTTTCATGACCTCCCGAAGCAGCAGGTCATGGTGAAAGATTTGATGCGTCAAATCAGTGAGAAGTTGATGATGCGGAATGAAAAGTCTTTGGAAGTTCTTCAAGGCATGCTCATCTTGATCGCATGGTATGTAATTACGACATCTAGATTTGAACGCCGTCACATGCTCACTATTTCTCTCTCAGGTACCACCCGCACATCATCTGGGCCCAGCAATCCGTCCTACTCCTCCATCTCGCCATGTCTC
The DNA here is from genome assembly GCA_030772445.1 of Cladosporium sp. MBC 237. Classification (NCBI taxonomy): domain Eukaryota; kingdom Fungi; phylum Ascomycota; class Dothideomycetes; order Cladosporiales; family Cladosporiaceae; genus Cladosporium; species Cladosporium sp. MBC 237. The sequence goes on from JAPHCH010000142.1 coordinate 35,685, forward strand.
TCACAGCCGATCTCAACATTGACCGAGCACCAGACAGCTGCGAGAAGTTCAGACTGGCCCACAGCTCTAGTGGATGCATACCACCATTACCACCCTTCACTAACGACGAACGCCGAGCGTTCCTCGGAACCTTCTACCTAACCTCCATGATGTCAACATCCTTCAAGAAACTCAGCGCTCTGAAATGGTCACCGTGGATGACCGACTGCGCCAAAACCCTCGAACGCGAAAAAGAATACGAAAGTGACGCCTTCCTCATCTCTATCGTCCGCATCCAACACCTCACAGAAGACATCATGGCCATCGAAACCTTCGACGCACCCGTCCAATTCCTAGCAAACTCCTACCAAGCCGACCTAGACAAAATCCCCAAACCGACCCTAACCGGCCGACCCAAAATCCTTCTAGAACAGCAAGAATCCAGCGCCCAAGCCGCAATCTGGACGCATTCCCTCACCGGCCTCGCCGAAAAGAAAACCCCCTCAACCCAGAACGGCCAACTCCGCCAACGCCTCGACGGCCTTTGGCGCTGCGTGGAATCCCTCCGAGGGTTCTTCGAGCACTACCTCGCCATCACGCCTCAAGACATGCTCATCCTGCCCTTCCAGATCTTCGGCCAATCCGTGCAAGCCTCCGTAACCCTCCTCCGCCTCGCAACCCTAGAAGTCGACGGCTGGGACCTCAACGCCCTGCGTGGAGAACTGAATTACTCGGCCATCATGGGCGAAATCACACGGAGGTTCGAAAGCGTCGAGAAAATTCAAATAGACGGCCTACCTATCGTCAACGACTCTTTCACCAAATGGGCCGCCAAAACCCGCTGGATGAAAACTCTCTACGACACCCGATACCCTTCACCAGACGAGACTTCCCCCGCCGCAGCCGCAGTAAACATCAACATCTCAGACGGAGGCCGCCGCTGGCCCGACGGCACTACTCCCACTACTTACGCAGGCGTCAGCGTACAAGAGCAACAACCCCAACAAATCGGCACAGGCCCTGTCACTACTACTACCACCGGGACTTTCGTCCCCCCTCTCCAACAGCAACCGACTCCTTCAGACGAGTGGCTGACGAGCATTTCCAACCCGCAGAATGTTTTCACGTACTTTGACGATGCGTTTTGGAATTCGGTGCGTTTCGATAGTAATTTCGATTTTGGCCCGGCGGTCGCTGCGGCCGCTGGGCCGGAAGATGTGCAGATGGGAGCGTATGCGGCGGAGTCGAGTGGAATTTGAGCCGAAGTGTTGGGAGTTCTTGAGGAGGATCAAAGTGTAAGTGAGGAACAAGTACATGGCGCGTGGAAGGGACGAACGAACGGGAATGCATGAGAGAAGCAGGCCAGGGCCAGGAAACTACAGAACACGGCCACCCTCCCAGTAGCGTAATTTAGATAAGAAAAGTCCACCAATCCCACCTCTCCCACACTCACACCCCTCTCAATCCCCCTGTGAAAACCCCACCTCCCCCGCCCCCTCCCCCAACTTAAGCAACCGATCCCTCATCCCCCTCGCCCTCTCCCTCTCCTCCCCCTCCGGCAAC
>JAPHCH010000143.1:0-29703 GCA_030772445.1 Cladosporium sp. MBC 237
CAGAGCGTTGGAACGAAGGCCTTCAGAAGTTGGGAATGACGAGCCGCTGTGACCCAGAATACATGAAAGCACAGATGGAAATGGCAGGCTTCATTGATGTTCACATGCAATCCTATCGTCTGCCAGTGGGATCGTGGCCTCTAGACGAACAGCAAAAGAAGGCAGGAATACTCAATCTGAAGGGTCTAATCTCTGGGATAAGTGGGATGAGCTTAAAGGCTTTTCTTAATGGCTTACTATGGCAGAGGGAGGAGCTGGAGGTGCTACTGATGGAAGTTCGTGAGGAACTCACCAAGTGTTCTCTCAAGCTTTATCTTCCAGTGTGAGTGTTTCCCCAATTGACATTATGTGCAAGGAGCTGATCGAGATAGCTACGTCCTAAGTGGGCAAAGGCCATCCATACCAGTGCACTGAAGAGTCAACTCGCAGATGATGCGATTCGAGTGTGCTCGAACGAGTGCACCAGCCTGCAACAATTCAGTCTGGAGTTCGCGAATGATGATATTTCGATGTATTGGACTGCGTTCTAACTATATTCAAACTTCACTCATCAGTCGCTCCTGAGCCTCTTCATATTCCGTCTGGACTTGTTCAAGTGACTCCCTTTGAGCATGAAAGTTGTTGAACCTTGACCGGCAGGCATCAAGCTCGGCCACTTGTGCCTTAGCCTGTTCGCAAACTACTTTCCTTTCCTTTTTGATTTTGGATGATTGCCTCCTCAAAGTGAATGCTTTCCACTCAAGAAGACAAATTCTCACAAAAGCCTCTCTTGCTTTCTCCTGGCGTGCTATCACGCTCATCTGCGCCTCGTCGAGCCTGGGCTGAGAGCCTCCTACCTCAGCCGAGCCGCCCTTGGCCTTCTCAAGGGCTGTTCTTGCTTCTTTCCTCCGGTTGAGTGACTCTCTCCTTAACACAAGCGCTCTCCACTTGTACAGACACGCTGTGCCGAGGGCCTTTACTGATCTGATTTGAAGTATCCTCGCTCTTTCCTGTGCTTCTATGGCTTCATTCTCAGGTGACACAGCATCCGGCAAACCCTCTCGAAAAGATTTGATCTTCTCTTGCCTTCGCGCGATCTCCCTATGAAGCTTTCGTAGCTGTGCCACTGCTTTGCCGTCCTTGATTAACTGCTGATTCTTGGGATCTTGATCAGACTCGGTGCGATATTGATCTTGTCGTCTCACCTGCCACTCGGCAAGCTTCAAGCGAAGTGATCTGTTCCTAAAGTACCGTGTTAGATACACGCTGCCTGCATGCATACCACTTGCACTTACGAAGCATCGAATTGATGATCACGGTTCAAAAGTTTTCGCACCTGGGAAAGCGATTTACCGGCCCGGTAGTAATCACAGATGGGGTTCTTGACCAGATCCCAGTTTTTCGTCATGCTTGTGTCACTCAGTAGTAGGCAAATTGGCAAATGCAAAGGACAAATAGACGCAGCTAGCAATAAGAATAATCCACGTTGAGGGAGGCCTCTTGTTGTACCTTTGCGATGCAAGCCAGAGTACGGCTGCGCCCTACGCAGTCATGTAGACTGTCCGCCAAAATGAGGCAAACAACAAAAGGCGTACGTTTAAGGGCGCAACGCGTTGCCAGAGCAAACACATAATGTGAGTGCGTTCAGATCGCAAGCCGTCTCCACGTCACAGTATACCTAACCTGGACATGACATCTTGATTTTGCAAAAGAACCTTGGACATCATCAAAGGCTCAACCAACTCTGCCATGACGTCCAGCTGCTGGAGACCTTGCGCTGGATCTCTGATGGGCCAATTCCTAATGCTCTAGGAGTTCAAACTATCGAATATATCACTATTGTATTCGGACTTTTTGCCCTTATGACCCTTAGCGGCAAACAGCGATTTTCGCGGAGTAGTTTACCCCGGCAATGGCAGATATATCAGGCCAAGGGTAAGACCAGAAGAGCTAATAACCTCCGCATACAAAGTGAGACCAACACCATCAAACAAACATAACATACTCAGCATCGTCCCACCAGATCATTCGACGCGCTATACAATGAGTGAGAACCTCAACCCGAAGCCTGAGGTGGTCACCTACGAACAGGTTGAGCGTCGATTGAAGGTAGAAGATGAGTTCAGATACAATTGTTGGCGTTGGCAACTTCCTCAACTCTTAGTAAGTGCATTTGCGGAATCTTATCGATTTGTTAACCTAAAACATAACAGAGAGCATCCTGCGACGAGTTTCGAATCGTCACAAACGGGTTGGAGCGCCGCGCATGCAGAGATCATCTCTATAACACGATCGTACGTAATTTGAACACATTTTGCAGTACCAACACTAACGTCACCCATCTTAGTATGACCTCTGGGTCGTGGTACTGCGTGCGCATATCTCTTCCGCTCAGATGTCACCTCCAGAAAACAGCCAGAAAGTTGAGAAACACGAAATGCTTCCTTTACGCCTACATCCACAGCGTCAATGGGAGATGGCACAAGACAGATTGAAGAAAGAGCTGCAGACAGCTTTGCCGGATTTGTTTGCAGGTGGAGACTTGCCGCTTGACTCACTAAAACACACACTCGAGCTGAGCAGGCACCTGTTCGCCATCATGTTGGTGTTACCCTCCTCCCGCTGGCTTGACAGAGTCCATTTCTGGCGTCCGGGTTTGTTTTGGGACCTTTGGGAAGATGAGATCAACCCAATTATTGTGAATCAAAAGAACTCTGAATGGGGTGAGTTTTGGGCCGATGCGCACACACTGTAGCTCGTACATATAGGAAATTTGTATTCTTTCGGCCAATCACTTGAACCATTTTCGCGTCTGTTGCTGCCATCAATTCACAACGGTATGTCATGATCGACATTACAAGGTCTATCGCAAGCTGGATTTGCTGGAGTGGGAATCAGCAAAGATCTGAATGACCAGGTGAAAGGCATGCCTGCTCAACCACGGAATCTACTCCTAGTTATGAACAAGCCACGCTCGCTGTGGAACCTGGACCGCAGGACGAGTCAGGCAGCCTTGGAACCTCGCATATTGACAGCTGTACCTTTCCAGGAATTTGATAGCTAGAGGAAATTGTGCATGGTGAAAATGTCTCTTCTCCGCGAACTCCCGCGTTAACAATTGGAGGAAGTGAAGTCAAGACTGCTGGTGTCAAGCTCACTACCGCTGCCGAGAACGGGCCGCCAACTGTGGATACAAGTGGTCACGAGCGAGCTCCGCCATCACACCTGGCAACACAAGCCATGCCATACCCTACGATCATCCCAGCAGCCGTTTCTAGCACTTTGTGTGATACTGCCGCAGCCGAACTCAAGGATACCGTCGCTGTCAAAGAGCAGGATCCTGCCGCCGAGCTTGAGCTAACCTCAACCTGCGCTGACATAGCCCGAGAAGCCCATAAAGTCAGTCTGTTCACCTTCCTGCCATCCTCCTTAGTCAGACTAAGAACTCCTATAGACACATGGCGCCCGCATGAGCAGTTTGGGAGGTGGCAGCGTTCAGCCCTGCTCTTTGAGCATAGTCAATTTTCGAGAACCGACTCAGGCGCATCCGCGCCCACCAGAAACCCCCAAAAATGTGTATTTTGCTATCGCGCTCACGACACTGAATGCTGCAACTGGGATCTTGAATTTTTATCCAAGAGAGAGCAGCCAGGAAGGACTCGGACAAATTGCGGAACTCAAGCCCGGCGACGGCATCATATGCCGCGGCGAAGAGGGAAACCCAATGGGAGGCGGTGAGGGTGGCATCGTGCTCATGATTCGTTATCAGCGGACAATGATTGAGGGCTGAAGGCAAAGAGCTCGTCCAAAGAAAGGGGCCAAGAAAGTCCATTATGTTCAAAGAGCGTATCTTGCGTACGATCAACGGTGACAATTTCAAGCTGTGAATTACTTTCGGCCGCTGCTTCGTCGCTAATCTCGGCTGCTGCTGCTTTTGTCCCTTCAAAGAGATCTTGTCGAGAGAGTGGTGCTGGCAATTGCCGAGGTAGGATTGATGCTGGTAACTGCCGAGAGAGTACTGATGCTGGTAGCATGACAGTATCTTCGAGGCCAAGGGCGCGCCGTGCATCATCGTAGCTATCCTATGTTAGTCGTGAGGCAGAGGTCCGCAAGGATTGTGGCTTACCAAAAATCTTGTGCTACAATTTGGGCGGCTGGGTCGACTGCATATTGCTGATCAATCTGCATCCATGACTTCTGGTCAGAGGCGAGGAGGTGGTCCACCCAGAGGCCAGCAATATGCTTCAGCTGATCCACAGACCAGTCGCGACAGACACGTAAACTTGGGAAAGGTTCCTTTACGCCGATGCCAGCTAGCAGAGCTGGACAGAGTTTGTAGGCGTCCACACCGATGGTCTTGGCGAGCAGTCTGTGAGCCTCTGCGACTATGATCCCACGGCTTCGAAGGCGAATGCTTGACCGTACCTCGGATTGCTGTCGACGGGTCATCGCATCCCGGTCTCGAGTAGATAGTTGGTATTCATAAGCAATGATACACCACGAGTGAACGATGTCCGCAACCGCGCCAGTCCGAAGTAGTGACGTGGTGTAGATACGTTGTTGAGGTCCCAGGGCTTCCAGTGTCAGTTGTCCTCTATCGGGTTTGAGCAGCGACAGATCATCATCCCAACTTTGGAAGGTCTGCAAGGTGAATTCCGGCCCACCTTCAAGGCATTCAGCGCCTCCCCGACAGACCAGATAAGCGAGCCTTGCGGCGACATCCATTGCTTGCGAGGACTTTACATCGAGTGCTCGTGAAGACCCTGGGACGATTTGTTGCGAGGATCTCTGCTGCCGCTTTGTAGTATTCGGTCCCTTGTCCTGGCGCTTCCTCTTTCTTTTCATCTTTGGTTTCGCTTTCGTTTTTGAAGGGAACGGAGATGGAGATTGTATCTCCTGAGGTTCAATCAACTCCGGTAGAACACAGGGGCTTAGGTTCCCCAGAAACGCTTTGTCTCTATCAAGAGAGGATTCGACGGGTTGAGGAAGACCTGGAGTCTCTGTCTCCAACATTGGAGACCCATGAGACTGTGCGGTGTCTTTGATATGGGGAGCATCGGTGCGACCACAGGCGTCTGGCGCAGAAGGGGTCTCGGTACATAAATGTAGACCTGGCGTCTCTCTTTCATACCGTGGGGACTTCTGACATAGCGCAGTGTCCTCAGCACAGGGCGTATCGGTGCGCTCATAAGTACCCGGCGTGAGGGGGGCCTCAAACGGAGAAGATATCTGGGGGGCCGTAGTGTCCATGACATGAGAAGGCCTGACGGGTTCAAGAGAACATTGAGCTGAGGGAGTCTCAGAGTGGAAAAGTCTGCAGGGTGGCCTTGCGCCATCGATTGTTGACTTGAATACGCACGACGTCTCTTTAGTGGAGCTGGCCTTAGTCAACGACGATAAATCCTCAATAGACTGAACTGGTGAGAACCGACAGTCGACAAGGGGTAGCGTGAGAGCTCTGTGGGGTATTTGGTATTCATCACTAGTGGAAGGTACGCTCTCCGGCGCGACAGACGAATGCTTAGACGGCTCTGAGGGTAGTGTCTTGCTGAGAAGTACGTTAGCGCCAGTCAATCCACATGTACAAGGTATAAACGAACAGGTATGCGTCGGTGAAATCGAAGCCCGCGTCTTGTAACCTCTCACTGAGAGCCACAGCCTGGCGCTTTGCGATTGTCAGAAGCTCATTGTGTCCACCTACAGGCAATTCGTCTCCGTAAACGTCCAGTTGATAGCCGTTGAACTGTTGTCCGTGAAGAGAATCCCCTGGAATTGACACCAAGTGGACACCAAGTGTTATCGCAGAAGAACTACCTGGGAGGCTGATAGCGGTTTTGATGTATATAAGATCTCTAGGTGGTGCCATTGCGCAAAGAGCGAGGCGGGAACAACCTAGAACGAGAAGGGGAGTAAAATCAGAACAGAAGTGGCGAGGGTATAATGAGAGCACCGCCACATTGTACCCATGGGTACAACGTGGCGCTGAAAGGCGCTTTGGTAGTTGGTACGGTTCTAGGTCACTAGGCTTTACCAGCCAAATTCATTCGCGATCATCACTTTCACCTCGCCCAAGAACGCGCATCTCAACCTCAAGCTTCTCACGACTCGTGATAGAAGATGTATCATTACCGCCCATATTCACGCACGACATCATATCACAACCCGTCCATTGGATTTCAAACTCGATCAGTCGAAGGTTCCACGATACCGTTCCATACGAGCGTTTGTGCTCCATGCCAAATCGACACGAGCAACATGTTTCTCGAACGGGTGGGATTTATGATCAGCGAGCATGGCCCTGAGTACACATACGAACACATTTGTGACCTCGCAACGGAAACAATTAACCTGGAGAAGCACCACCTGGAGACCATGCGACTCAGGATCGAAGGCATCCATTTTCCGCCAGGATGTACAGATCCACTCGATCTCAGGATCCTGATTGGCAAGACCGAGGTCGCACACCGTATCTTGATCGGGTGTGATTTTGGCTGCGCCGCTTTGGGAGAAGCGTTCGGACTCACGACGAGTGTAGTCAGACGGATCGCTAGCCGACACATGGGATATCAGGGACAACGCAGCAATGGAATCGTTGCCTTCTCAGGTGATCGACGCTGGGTCTATTGGCCCGGATATGGTGACGCTGACTGCTACACGATCGGACAACTCATGGAGACTGCGGCCGGACGCGCAGTACTTGGAGAACAACAAACGAAAGAACGCCAAAAGAAGTTGCCCATGTGTTTCCGCAACGTGGGTATTGATGTCTCTTGCAATTGCATGTAGCTAACGGATGAGCAGACGGCTGAATCTACGATCGATCGTTTAGCTTGTGCCATCCATGAATTTGGAGTTGATGCCGCCTGGGACAGCATTGACAAGATCGCTGGCAGCCAAACCTCGCAAACTCAACGCCACGAAGGGGTTTTGGAGATCCATGACTTTTATCAGCCCAAAGATTACGCGACCATCGACGACATCATCATGGTGGTGGCTAGTACAGAACTCAATCTTGGAGCCTTGCGCATTTGTGACATCGGCTGCGTCCTCATACAGCAACTGTTCTCCAGGAAGTATGCAGGGACACGACGCGATGAAGTGCTCTCGATGGAGAAGATCAGAAAAACGACCACACCGGGGAATGCGACCGAAGACTTGCCCTACAAAGTCCACCTGGACTCTGAACATGTATACATCAGCTGGGCACCATTCGCTTGGTGGGAAAAGTACAGCTTGGATTCTCTGGACCCGCTCATGGAGAGGACCTTGTCCGAACTTCCGCCTGCTGTCCTTCAGCCGAAGCCCCATTCATCCTGGATCAAGAAGAATAACCCCACTGTCAGGAACGGTATGTGCCCTTGGAATTATGCACGCCTTCCCTCGATGAAGTCGACCGTCACGCTGGCCGAGAAATATCGCCATGGAGTTCCACCACCGTCGCTTGACGTGGCCAACCGATCAGCTATAACGCTGTTGAAACTGCCCACTGATGAGATCTCGGGTTCTCTTCCGCAACTGGTGCAGCCAACTTGCCAAGATGTGTTGGTAGCAAAAAGGGACAGTCTTGAGCTTCCGATGCTTCATACAACGGCACCTGTCCCAAGCTTGGACGAAGCATTGCCTGAAAAGCAGAAGCATCTTTGGGGAAGACTGCGGCATTTTATGGCGGGTCTGTCGCGTTCATTATGTTTGTGGTGAAGGTTTGATTACTATAGAAGATGGTATTCCATGTATTCATTTAAGTTTGTTGATACCTGTTGTTCGTTGCACTGAAGCTCTTGTAACCTTCTGATTCTTCGATCGTGGTTATGCTCCGTCTGCAGTCGAGGCGAGAAGTCTTGGGGATGCACGCAGAGAAGGTAATATGTGATTCATGACCAATGATGATCGACGGTCGCAGTTTGCGACACAGAATTGCCAAACCGCGCATTGTTGGTGGCGCTATTGCGACCGCTGGCTCCCGTGACCTGAAAGGCGTTAAAAGCCGCCACTTGCCTCTTCAGCATCAGTCTGCAGACCTGCTCTTCCCTTCAGTAGTTTTGCCTATCTCAGCACCAAATGTCCTTGCCAATGGATGCCGAAAGCAGCATTGCTGATGCTCCAGAAGCCGCCCTCAGGCTACACCATTCTCCAGCCTCCATCCCTCCGCTCACCATCCAACCGCAGTCACGACCACGATCGATTGAAATGGTCAACTCCCACGGGGTCGCTGATGTTTTATATGATTCCCGGCTCCAAACAGAGGCTTTACCCACAGAGGGTAAAGCTATGAATTCAGTACCATCGCACCAACTGAGCCATGGCCGAATGCCTGGGCCCGCGTCTCAACCCTACGACCGTAAAGAATCTCCCGGAGGAGCCAATGATATGAAGACTCCATTGCCCAACTACCGCGAACGCCTGGCTGAAGGCATGTCCAGGCTTCCCAAGCCTCCAGCCCAATCCGTTTCTTCGCCTGGGAGCACCATTGAAGACACGGAAGAGGATCACGAAGCTGCGATCGAGCTTTGTCTTGGCCCCTATCATTCGTCTTCTGCGAAAGGGCGAGGTGACGTTCTTGCTCAGTATCAGAATACTTCAGAGCGTGCCTTGTCGGGAAATTTTCACATGGAGGCATCTGATACTGGCTTTGAGAGTCATGGTGAACCAATCTCCGTGCCCGAGGCTGATGCTCTATCAACAAGGCCCACGTCAGGCGTATCGGCCACCGACTGTTCGCTCACTTGCACCTCATCGGGCGCGACTGTGGAGAACGCTGCCGTCAGCGTGGCTCGCTCTTCCCAGCTTCCTTCAGACCGTTTCGAGCCCACTGCTCGATTGTCCTCCGGTCGATCGACAGATCGATCCCATACGAGAGACCAGACTAGTAAGAGGGAGACTAGGCAACAGAACGATAACTCCGCCGCAACATCTTCCCAGGAAAAAACGATCGCAACGACCCCTCCTTCAGATACAGTTTCCTTTGCACCAACCGCTAGCTCGAAGTGCTCACTCTCTGCTGAACAGGCCGTACAGCCTCTTATCACGAGAACGGACAGAACTCCATTGAACAGCCGCAAAAGGCTGCGTTCAGATGCCTTCGAACAACGTGCGGACAAGAGCTCAAAGTACATTCGTACCGCTTCCACGTCTCTGGAGACAAAGCATATGACTGGCCCTCAAGCTACCGTGGATGGCTACATTACGTGTCTCCAGCGTTATATCGAGAACCGATCTTCGTACGAATCCCCATACCCTGTTATATCGCCGGCGGACATCGCACACGATTCTGGGTCATCCACTGCAACAGCCAACCCAAGCATCAATGCCGAATCCGCAAGCACCCGCAACGGACCTGCTTCGAGATGGTGGAATGATGTGATGCGGAAGACAAGAGACTGAAGCAAATGGTGATCGACGAATGCTGAGACGCTGGTTACTGGAGTGGACAAAAAGTACGAGCTTATTGCTATTGCCGAGACGGATGCACAGTATTTTACTCCTATCTTGTCAATGGATCAGAACATGACCTGATGTAAGAGCTACCATCTATCAAAAGCTGACTAATCCTTTCGTAATTCATCCAACTTCTGTGGAGTTTTTCATGTCCTTTGTTCGTAAGCCGAGCAATACTAGATGCGGAAGCCTTCGTACTCAACGTGAGCGCTCTCAATCGTTGTGGAGTCAAGCGTCTCAGGGGATTATAACTGGGAGCCTGGAATCTTCTATAACCATGTTCCCCTTGGGCGCTCTCGCTTGAATGCTTGTTGTCGTTGCCAGTTCCTAGAGATGCCGCAAACATTCTACGATATTTGTCTGGGACGGAAACAAAGGAAGTAAGTTTCAGGTTGTTCTGGAGGTTGTACGTATGCGAAGTAATGAATGATTATTCTCAATACTCAACGACAAGATTATCAACGCTGCCATATCCTTCGCTCCATACCTCATACCGTAACTTTTAGGATGCTGGTTGGAACAAAATCATCGACTTTCAGAGTTCCCACCCACGAGCAGTGAGCGCCGCCGTAATCTTGTCTGTCTTCATGAAACATGAGCCAACTGATCATAGCCTCATTTTATGCCGGCACATACCTCGCTCATCGTGGTTTCCTCGCACGATCTTGCGATATCCTCATCGCTAATCTCGATGGTGTTGACTTCATGAGCCTCAAAGCCAAATGGCCAAAGACTGTTTGTGTACCTCGTCGTCGTCAAGCCCCATTGCAAGGTGTACTCGCGCAGTGCATGCAGCTGGAAGGGCCTTAGACGCCTCAAGAACCGAGAAAATTGATACGCCAGATCAAAGTAGAAAGTGTTCTCGGAGATCGGGATTTTGGCCGCTTCCTTATAGAAGACTCGACAGACCAGAAGTATTTTGAGACGATCCACAAGAGGTACATCCTCGATCTGATCGTGAGTCCTTTCTGGGCGTGAAGACTTGCTAGGTGCATAGCAAACCCACTGGCTTTGGCCGTTGGCGATAACTCGCCGTCGTAACAAGAAACCTCCGAGTACGTCGACAAAGATTCGCTGGCGGACTTCTGTTGGTAAACAAAAGAAGCTCATCTGTGATTGAATGATCGCGTGCTCCAGCTGAGGAATGAAAATCTGAATATGACACTCTATTCACCGAAGTTGTGTAATGATTATATGTTTCGCGCTGTGCCCAGAAAGTGGCTTTGTCTAAACATCCTTGTCAACTCCTGCTTTTCTATTCCGCAAAAGCATGTCATACAATAAGTCTAGTTGTTGCTGGCATGATGTACTCAACTACGGCTAATGTATGTTGCGGCTCTGTCGACCCGAAGTTTGTTCAAAAACTTTTGCGTGAGTGCGATCACCCAGCCTCATGAAGCGCTGTCGTGCAAATCGTGAGAGCAACATAAACTATTCGTCAAACGTCTTGACTAAATTTGTAGAAGCTATAGTTTATTTACTCGGGCGAAGAGAGGATTTGTGCGGCTGAAGCATCGTATCAGGTGCCGGTTAGGTTGAGGAGTGAGATGAATTCATAATTGATGAGTAGCTTCTGTCATATGACTATACTGAGGCCTTTGCCCGGCGGGACCATATGACAACTTCCAACGTCTTTTTGGGCGTTCATGAGAATTGCTATCCAAGTACTGGTACTAAATATCTTGCGGGCAATGAGAGTCACCCTCTGCCTCTGACGCCGTGTTGATTGTAGCAGAAGCGAGCGCTTGAGGTACAGGAACGACAGAGAGAGGGAGTGACATTGGCATGGCTAAGAGAACCTGACCGGTCTCGTTCGCAGCTAGACTCTCAAATATATTCGCATTGCACCCCTGTCCTCTAAAGGGCACGTCGACCGGTCGGGGATGGAAAGCCCTGGTAAAAATCCTACGTATCCTGCTCTTTAAAAGCAACTCTATCTGGCTGGTGCCTCCAAGTGTGGAGGCACTACTCGATTGCTTGCTTCGTCGACTGAGGGAAGCGTGGAGTTGCGGACAGATCTCTCAGAGCAGCCGATCCAATCTCTTTTGACGCAAGGAGACCCAGTCTCACTGCGTCTCGGCCGATGGTTACTGTGAAGTCGACAGGATTGGTGATCCCTCTGGGCCGAAAGACCTCGTGAATCATGAGACGGTCTTACTTGTTCCGTTGCTAGGGATCCTGGACAGCATGGCTGAATTCGACAACAAAATTATGAAGGTGTCTCCAGACATCGTCAGGACCGCGATGGAAACTTTCGCACCCAAGTTGGCAGAGTGTGTCGGAACAAAACTGTACAAAGCCAAAAGACTGCTGGTCAATCGGTCCACTGAGCGTCAAAAGTGGTCATGAGGCATACATGAGCACTTGTTTGTCATTTCAGTGGGTTGCTAGACTCATATTCGTGTGCTTGAAACTGAAACTTCTGTTAACACAACGTCATATGCAATGCTGAGCAAAGCCTCACCTTTCTTTCCACAGCCCGATGCTGCTCTATCGGTGCTACCATCCTGTGCGATCGGTTTGAGTGACTAGACTGCTGATGGGACGGCTCCCAGTGTTTCAACTCAACGAAATATAGCTGTTTTAGCTACACTGAAGTTGATAAATGACGTGTTGTTCGTCGGCCGCGGTCGCTGGACGCATCTATCCAGTATGACTGCCGGGTGACATGCAGGACAATGCGGGGACTGTACGGAGCAATGTATCTGTCTCATTTCAATTGGCGAAGAGCGTTGCAGGAAGACTGTTTTGGGGCGAGTCTTTGAAGTGTCGCAAAGTGTCTTAGAGTGGGCGAGGTTTGTCAATGTCCTGGATTTGTCATTGTACCTGACGCTGAGGCCCAGCTCTCACAGCGACTCCGCCATACAGCTTTCGGGTGCGGAGCTCCCACGCTCTAAGGTATCCGGGGTACACAGTACACAGTGAGCTGCATGGACTGGTCAGTGGGTGTACACGCGAAAAGACAATGCAGCCAGATACCGAACAAGCATCACTTTGCATTGGCCTGTTAACAGGTGAAGATTAAGCGACAATCGCTCTCAAGTCGAGGTCCTTGAAACCATAATAAGAGGAACTACTAATATTCCCACATGCATGAATAGCCTATTGGATTGAAGTAAGCAGGCAGGGAAAGCTCACTCAAGTCAGGACCTGAAGCCTTGCAGAATGTCGAAGCTAAAGGTGTGATAAGTACCGTAAAACGGTGTCATCACAGAGCTTCAGAGCCTATCAAGTAGTATTGCCAAGGTCAATCTCATTAGGTGTGGCAGTAGCTCGATGTACGGGAAGAGGCCACGTCGAGCAGCTTAGATCCCAGGCGCTTGGTGCAGGAAGACACGCATCACGGCATGTGATGGCGCGGCACACCAGGGCGAAGTAAGAAGAGCTAGAAACCGGAAGTGATCCCATTGCTTGTCTGTCATGCCAGTCGGCTGGTCATTCTAGCCTTCGTGTTAATAGGGTAGCCCAGCCTCGCATTTGTTGAGTACGGTGGAACTATATATTGTGAGACGACAACCGCGCGCACACATCTGATCACTCATCTTCAATCATTTGAAATCCTCAGAATGCAGTACTGTTTCACTACGCGATCTCTTGACACTCCCTATGAGGCCTCCGTCTTCCAGCATATACCGTCTTTGGACGAGGCACACACCTCCACTCATGGAAACCCTTCTTTCGAAGCATTTCTTCAAGAATTCCGTCAAATATCTTCAAGCTTCTCGTTAAACGACTGCTTTGGACTGACTCTAGTCCACCGACATGCAAGCATCGCTCCCGGACAGAGGATGATGGACTTGAAGCAAACTCTCCAGCCGCTTCCGCTAGCTGATGACGCCCAAGACTTCCAAGGCTGTCCAGTCCGACCCAAATCTTATGCATTGCATTGATTGAGGGTCAATGGAAGCCTTACGAGTACGAGCTGGGACGTCTAGACCTAAACCAGGACTCTATTTTGATGTTCCTCGAAACTGTTCAACGCCGAATTGAAGAGCTTGGACTTCTCAATGTCGGCCTTCGTCGTTACTCGCCTTCCGACCCCGAGGAGCTTGAGGTGACAGAAACAGGTGGCATCAGCGTCAAGATTCCGTGGGATCTGGTATGTAGTTTTGGGCTACTCTACGCAGAACCAAATTGACTGTCCCATGCAGAGTAATGGCGATGTCCACGACCATAGAACGACTTTCTGGGCCTTTCCATCAGGGGCAGTAAAGACTTATCGTTGTGCTTGTAGGGATACAGGATCGTCGACAAACCCGAATCACAACCACGTTGGTGGCTAGTGTCGGTGTGCCAAGGTCAATCCGCTGTACCTGAGGCAGATTTCGATGGGAAAGGCCTTTCTAGGTAGCCCAAGCTCCAATCCCAATGCTATGTTGTCTTTCCCGTTGCCCTTCATGGACTTGGTGCATTCGCAAGCCGAACGAGTATCAGTATAATGTTTTCTATCCAAGATCAATGTTGGTACTAGCAAGACAGATCATGGCAATCCGTTCTACGGATCACGGAACGGCAGTCTTGTGCCATTTCAGGAGATCTTGTTCAGTCTCGGTTAGAACTGAAAAGACTGCACGTGCAAGATGGGACCCAATGACGACTCAAAACAAAGAAACGCTATCAGATAAAAGACATGAAATGGTCTGAATCAACAGGCAGTACCTAGAAGTTCGGTCAAGGCTGGCACATCGGCCCAATCAGGGTTTTCAACGAAAGCTTTCTGGAGCTCATCACACAGATCCCTTGCACCCAAACTATTAGTCTCACCCCTCAATTTGATATACTCGGTGTTGACCTTCTTGTTCCTTAGAGAAAGCTCAAAAAATTGACGCTCGTAAGAGTCAGCCAGTAAGTCTGCAACACTGCTGTCATTCCCAAAGGACAATCGTCTTATACTGTCTTCAAGGTAAGCTCGATCTTCCGAAAGATCTAGAGCTTCTGGTACGTTGTCATTGTTGATTCCTGGGATGTTGGCTATAAACAGTGGGTGTTGTATAGCTGATGGCGCTGGTACGACACAAGCTGTATCCCAGTCGATGACCCTGTGCAGCGTTAGATGTGGGACTTCGAAAGAGAGCGTCAATTATACAAACCCGGTCAAGCCACGCTCATTTACCAAGACGTTCAGTGGGTTGAGATCGCCGTGCTTGATAGCAAGTTTAAGCGAAGTCTGTCCTGGAACGAGCCTATCTATGACTGCGCGACGTTGGATGAGATGTACGACATCCCCCCATCCCGAAGTGGTTGCCGAACGGTAGATTGCCTTATCCACTTCTCGAATGAGCCAGTCTCGATAGTCAGTCACTGTTGGGCCTAGCTTGTAGGTTAGCAAACGTCTGGATGATTCTGTGGTCAATATTCCTCACCCGACTCGGTAGTAGGTATTGGACAAGTCCAGAGCTGATACAAGAAGTTCGCCAGACCGTCTAACAGACTGTGACGTCTCTCCACGCTGAGACAAACCGGATTCCAAGATCCGAGAGAACTTCCTTCGATGTATGTCAAGATGGTGCAATCTTCATCTGCATGTATCACAGCCGGAATAGGGAGCTCCGGTCGTTCACTGAGGATGAGCCTCATGATAGCCATTCCTCGACGGGCCAAACGCGCCGCAAATTCATCTTTAGCGACTCTCACAATCCAGATCTGGCCATTTTGCGATCGAACCGTACAGACATGATGAGAGAAGGCATGGAACGGCGGGGATACCTGCAGAAGAGGACCTCCGAGGAGTGATGAAATTTTGTCGATTGTTGCACTTGAGAGTGTTTCCACGTTTCTGTCCATTCTGGATAGATGATACAAGCGGTAGTCAATGGCCACTTTGAGAAACGCGAGAAAGACTGGTATAGGTAATTGCCTACACGGCGAAGTTTCTTTGATGGGAGTCGAAAGCTTGTGCTTAGGAAAAAATGCTTTAATAGAGATTCTTGTTATGCCGCAAAGGCGGTGAAACCTCATACACCGTGCCAATTTCGCGCATAGTGGCCAGGTGAATTCTCTGTGAGCGTTCGGTCGGCCTCTGCAGCATGTCACAGTCGTCAACTGCATCTGAGCGAGTCAAATCCCTGCTGCAACTGGTAGGATTGCTCATAATCGAGTCCAATCGGCTTTTGAGCCACCCTCCGTCTCGGGAAGGCCAGAATTCTATCCAGCTTGCCATGTGCGGGGTCAGCCTGGCGTGTGGCGACAGAACCGCTGAGATATCGCGGTGCGTCGGACGGGTCGTCAGTGGGCCCGCTCTGCCCAGCTGAGCTATTGGAGCCCATCAAAAGCGCCTTGCATGGCGACATTGGTCTTCCTTCGCACATGACCGTACAGGTACTACCTGAGGAACTCGCGAAGATGGTAATGAAAAATCTACTCGAAGCTCTCGACTTTCTTAACACAGAAACAAACGTTCCATATTGTAGTATGGCAGCCACCTTTCATTATTGAATTCAGGTAATTAATTCTTCCTATAACAGACTCGAAGGCTTTCAACATGATGCTTCGCGTAGAAGATTAGAGTAATTTTGTAGAATACAAGAAAGCAGAAAACCTAGGCCGAGCGATCAAAGGTCCAATGAGATTTGCAAACGATAGTCCTAGTAATTTTACGGAGGTATAGCATATCAACTGGTTACTTAATTGTACATCATCTTGCACCATGTATCTTATATACCTACACAATGTCAACATGGCCTCCTTCAGCTACTGCTTGCAGAGCCGTGTGACCATAGAGCTTTACTCGGGCGGCATTGACATCAGCCTTTGCGGTCAGCAGTGTTGTGACGACGTCGAGGTGGCCTTCCTCAGCTGCTGCCTGCAGAGCCGTGCGACCAGAGCGACCTGTTGAGGCGGCATTGACATCAGCCTTTGCGGTTAGCGGTGATGTGACGATGTCGAGGTGGCCGCTCCAAGGCTTCCACCTTTCGTTCATCAGTTTCAGTCTTTCTCTTCTCGGCCCCCTTGTCTTCCTTCTCAGCTCTTTTTTTTCTCTTTTTTTACATTTTTCCTCTCCTTTTCTGCTTTCTTCCTTTCCTTTTCGGCGTTGGCGCACTCCCGTAGCCTCCTCGTTTCGACGATGTCTTCGAAAGACATGACTTTGGCATTGCCAATCTTATAATCTTTCACGTGCTTTCGCGTTCTTTTCTCTCTGTTCTGTTGATATAGGTTTGTGTTTTACACCTTCAGAAGTTGACGCTCCGCAAATGCTTGCTGTGCTGCGCTAAGGATCTTTTGTACATACGGATCGACATCACTAACGTGCTCTAGCTGCTCCTCGGGCTTTCGCTGAAGTGCCACTGGGCTGGTTGTATTGGTCGGTGTCTTCAACGAAGCCGGGAAGAGCAAAGGCTGCCTAGGAATACTGACTGTGATTGGTGCAGTAGCGGGCTGAGCCGACACCTCTTGCATTCCGTCAAGGGCTCTTCTGGAATTGAAAAGGTAGAGTCCGGTCTTGGACCACCCGGGTCCGATACTGCCCATGACAGTGGCACAAACGTTGGGGCCTCCGAGGGGAAAGGCGTGAGAGAAAGATCGTCGGAAAGACCGTGTAGTCATGCTTCTCAGTCCATGTCTTCTGACAGCCAGGGATGCTGGAGAAGTTCTCTCGCGCTTTTTCTTTCCTCGGGCAACCAACAAAGCATAGATTGTAAGAAATCAATGGCTTTTGCTTTGCTGTCCCCTTCAAGGTGGTTTAATCGGCTTTCCAACGACAATGGAAGGACAGCAGGTTCTGCATTCCACTTTCCTGATCAGAGATGTGGTGGTTAGCGCCTTGATCTTTGAACACAACCAGAGTTCCTTATGACCGATTACCTACCAGTCTCATCAAAAAGACGACTTGCGTGTGGGCTTCTACCCAGAAATGTCTGAGGTGGTTCGCCGAGTAATGCCACAATCTCATTCACGTGATAGCGATTGTTGTGCAATCCCTCGCTGTCTGAACCATAAAAAAGATGTTCGGCCTCTAGCATCTCCCACAGCTAAAAAAAGAAAAAAGACGGCTCAGTATTCTGCAAACAACAGCTGGAGAAAGAGACAAATTGCTTACCAGACAAGCAGCGTTCCAGATGTCGGCTGAATGGCCCCATTCAAATTGCATCAAAATCTCGGGCGCTTTATAGATTTCTGGTTGAATCTCGGTATAAGCCTGCGGAACCCCAATACGAGCTTCACCAAAATCGCATAGGACGGGTGGGCCGTATGCATTCGCCCAAGGACGTCGAAAAGTACGAGAAGCATAGATCGTTCTCTCTCCGTTGATCGGCCTTCGATCGCTCGGCCTCAGGTTTTCTGCTGTCTCATAATCTTCAAAGATACTGTGATCTTCTACGCGAAGCATTATGTTGGAAAGCTTCAAGTCTGTTATAGGAAGAATTAGTCACCTGGACGTCAACTGGACTGAATAATAGATAGCGACTGCCATACCACAATGTGTAACGCTTGCTTCTGTATGGAGAAAGTCGAGAGCTTCGAGTAAATTTTTCATTACCATCTTCGCGAGTTCCTCAGGCAATACTTGAGGAGCACCACCAAGTCTTTGCATATCATACAGCGTACTTTGGAGCGGAGTATGGACGATGCACACGTGAACTGCGCCTTCAGGGCGCGCAAGATCGAAGATGTCAAGGGCTTTCCGAACATTGTGATGCCCTGGATGTGTCGTGCTCAGATTCGTAAGGTGTTCGTATGCCGCTTTCTCACGGTTGGTCCGTCCAGGGGGTGTTCGGAGGTAAACCTTCACAACGACGTAATTGTCATTCCTGAAAGATTGTGTCAGATAATGACGGCTCATCAACGCAAGGACCAGGAGGCCTCTCACTGAAGATCTCGACAGAACCACACTGTCGAATTCGCACCGTAGCCCAGTTTGCCGATAACGTGATAGCGCGACTTGATCGTATCACCCAAATGTACGGGATAGAATTCCTCCGGATCATAGTTTGGGAGGCTCTCCTCCTCAAAAGCACGATTAGACAGAGGTTGTGATTGCATTGTAGTCGTCCTAGGTAGCGATGTGCACGGCCATACCTTTGAGGGCCGGTGTGAGGAATAGGTTGTGTGTTTGTGCCGTCGCAATGATAGTGGGAGTGTCGCGCATCTGGTGCACAGCTGTATTAGATGACGAGAGCTGCTTCTGACAGTGCACCTCGATAACATCCTTCACATTGATAAGCGCGTAAAATATTCGTTTGTTTGGTGCCTCCTGAGGTGGACATGAGCATATGCAAGGAATGTGACTGCCAGCGATGGCGCCGCAGAAGCGCTTGTTGCCGCGATTCCGGCAATAGCCGCAACCACTTAAAAGCGACGCCAGCTTTCCCCGTAGTGTTTCTCACCAACGACCAGACAAGTGAAGGCGGCTTAGATGGCGCTTGATCCACCAAACGTAGATGCGGATGCTTGTTTGAGCACCTTTTAAGCTTTGCAATGGCCGGCAGCGATATCGAGATTTTGAATCAGGCGCGTAGTTGCGAGGCTTTATAAGTTTCTACAAGTCAGCTAACAAATCTTCGACAAGACAGCTCCTTTAGTCGACAGAATTTTGGACCAATCAATCGAAGGCACAACAACACTATGGTGTCCTCCACAGCTAAAAATCTAATTAGTTATGTCGGTAAGGTCAAGCCAGCCCAGATCACCAGTCCTGCTTGGCAAGACAGTGTCCAGAAATTTTGCGAGAAGTTCGAGACCCAAGTAAGTTGAACTGACCAGGCAACGGGACAGAGCACTAACGCGAGACAGAACGAGAAGGTCGACGTCAAGAACGCCGAGATCAGGTCTGAAGCCCTACGAACCTTGCACCAAATACGTCACTGACACGACGTAGGGGCGCGAAACCGCACAAGTCTAACGACGACCCAAGTGACCCGAACGACGTGATCTCTGTTCGCTTTACCGATAGTAACGGGAAACGGGTCGCTTCGGCTCATGTCTACGAGGATGGCAATGGCAAGGTTGTGCGGTGGTGATCTCTCAACGAATACAGTCTGCTTATATTGACTGGTCGACCCAGCTCACAATTTTCGCATAAGTGTTCTTCTCAAGCCTCCTCCAGTCTAAAGCCTTACCTTAAATTCAGGGTGACGCTTTCAGAATGCTTGCAGCCAGTCCTTGGCTTCGGACTGGATGCAAGCAGATGTCATCTTTCGCTGCAGTATTGATCAAAATTTGCTCATCTGTATCATCCTTCCACGTGCTTTCCTTGAGCTCGCCTAGAAAGCTCTCATGCCACTAACGTGCATATTCGAGCTAAACTTGCAACAGCTCAGCTTCTTCATCCGCGGGGACAGCAGTGTTCGAGAATTGCTGCATTCACAACAATGCTTTTGGCCTCCACTAACCGCCGGGAGTAGAATCCTGGAAGCAAATGTTTTCCTGGAACCAGGAATCAGGTACCGTGACCTCCTCACCGTCTTGCTCCACGGCGAGCAGCCTAAGCACTCCGACGAATTCATACAACGCTACTCGAGACGCAGAAGCGTCAAATGCACTTCTACCGCAATATCGCCCTCAAGCTTTTGATAAGTCTACTGCATCCCATGCATAATGAAGCGAGACACCGCTGCGGCAGCGCGCCGCCGAATCGAACGCTCCACCGGTCGGGGATCACGAGATTAAGCCGAGCCACGTCTGTTTCTACACAGTCTCGCCAGCCCCTCGCCGTACGCACGAAGAGCGTGGAACGGAACTCCACTAACTTCACCGCATTCAGAGCCGACAAGGCTGAATACCCAATTCTTCTTTCCTTCGATGAGATGCCAGACTGGTTTCGACGCGAATCCAACCAGTGGATTCTCCATGGCTACCGGCCCATCTCAGGTTCGATTCACGATTCGTTCTGCAGTTTGTCCTATTTGCACAACGAGTCGGTCAACATATATTCCCACCTCATCCCGGCCCTTTTGTTCTTGCTCGGCGAGTGGTGTATACAGCAATACCTTACTAGAAGATACTCGAGGATCACTACCGCCGATTTGGTTGCTTTCTCCATCTTTATGATAGCGGCTGTCACGTGCTTGTCGTTTTCGGCGATATACCACACCTTTACGAACCATTCCCAGCACGTGGAACGTATATGCCTACGACTGGACATGCTTGGTGTTGTGACCTTCATATTGGGTGACCTTTTCTTGGGGATATACATGGTTTTCTGGTGCGAATCATTACCACGCAATCGCTACTGGTACATGGTAAGTCAACCCCCATCTGCACGGTCCTGGTTCGCCTTATCAGACCTGGTAACTGACTCGGACAATTTTTCTTCATTGATGGATAGACAGCAATCCTCGCCATGTTGAATGTTTTCGTGGCAATGCATCCCAAATTGCAGGGCCCAAGCTATCGCCTCTTCCGAGCACTTACGTTCGTGGCGACTGGCTTGTCTGGTGTTGCGCCCTTGATTCATGGCCTTGTTCTGTTCGGTAGAATGCAAATGATGAGAAAAGCACTTCCTTATACTATGGAAAAAGGCTGCCTTCTATGTGGGACTTCGGTCTATGCAGTAAGTCACCAATATCATATGTTAGGGTGACCTGACCCTCGGTAGACTAGCTGTGAATAAACTGTGATTCCCTAACGCGATGAGGTCAATGGTGTAACTGGGGTCACAAATGACTATGATTTTGGACCAATTACATGAAGTCTTGAGAGATTCAGATCGTTATAATCTGCTTAGCTGAGAAAGTAGGATTGCATATCCTCAGATTTTTATGTCAAGCAGGCGTGTCGTCACGCTTTTTCTCGCCTTCAGTGGGTACTGTTCCCCAAGGGCCGCCAGCGAGAACTGATCCTTTCAACTTAACCAATAAACCAACCACGACAGGGCCGAGGATAGTATTGAACAGGATTGCCCAGATTGCCGTATCAAGACCTGCATTCGTCACGTAGGATGTTGAGTTGTAGCCAATCTGAACAATAAGCAAGCCAATCTCGCCACGCGCGACCATAGCCGAGCCTAGCAAAATCCCAGGCCATAGGCCGCGTTTGTAATCGCCTTTGCCGCTAGCGATCTTGCCGCCTTTCCCGAACAAGGGCCACAGGGGTAACCACGCCCCTACAATAAGCTGTGAATGCATCAGTAAGACCCTTGATAGCCATATTTCGACAGTCGAAAGCGAACCTGTCGCTCACTTACTTTTGCGAACAACATAAGCAAAGAGTAGACAATTCCACGCCAGACAGTCTTGCCGTCCCATAAATCCAAGAACGGAATTGCAAAGCCAATGCTAGCGAAGAACAAGGGTTCCATAAGATATTTCTGTACATCGGCACAGTATAGCTCGAATGTATGGACAAATGTCGGGCTCTTGTCTTCGTTCTGTTCGCCTTCCTCACGAGTGAGTACCACGAACGGGCCTTCAGGGTGCTTACTCGGAAGGTATGTCAAAAAGGAGCCAGCGAGGAAAGCACCGAACAAAATGCTTGTTCCGGCGTACGCCACAATCGATATGAAAGCGCTCAGCGTAAGCACCATCAAGCCGACGTTGGAAACATGGTCGTAACGCGCGAAGCGGTTTTCAATATGTTTGCGGAAGAAGGGCGCCAGAACAAATTTTGACAAGACGGGGGTGATCATGGCCATCAAGGCGGAAGCCAGAATGGGTCTGCCGATAAGCCAGCCCAGATTTATGTCTTGCCCACCTTGAATTCCTCCTAGCTGACTGATGATGCTCGACATGACCAGACCGGAGACATCGTCCATGACAGCAGCGCTGACGAGGACGGCGCCAACTCTAGTTTGCGACAAATCGATCGCCTTGGACGCTCCTCCGATCACAGCGAACGTGGTTCCGAGACTCGTCGTTGAAAGGGCCGCTCCAATGATGAAAGTCTCAACAGCTCCAAAGCCGAAGCCGAGGAACAAGAGGAGGTAGGAAAGACCAATAGGGAAGACGACGCCGGTGGTCGCGCCTATCATGCTTAAAGCGAAATTCTGCTTCAAGAGATCCATGCGAGTGGTGAGCCCACCTTCGAAAATGATGAGGATCAGTCCGACATAACCAACGGCGAGGAAGGTTTCCTGCCAGGAAGTTTGGAGGATGTTCGCAAGCGGCTCGCCATAGATGATGCCGACGGCTATTGGTCCAATGATACCAGCACGGAAGACAAGTGATGATACCGTCTCAGCCAAAGACAAAAAAGTGAAGAAGGATATTAATACTAAGATCTCAACGACTGGGATGGCATTAGCTAATGACAAAATCTGAGGCTGCCGTAAAGCTAACATGCGACGCACTAGAAGGCTCCTCGTAGGTCAAAAAACTGACTGCCATGCTAGTCGATAGGAGGGATGCCTGATCAATTACTAAGGCACAAGGAAGAAGCTGAAGAGGTCAAACTATTTGGACTAAGAATTTTCATTGCAGCAAGTCGTAGCCAAGCTAGCACCATGGGTCCCTCTCTATGACGACTCGGTGATCCAGCAGACCTAATACCGCCTAGTGGCTTGAACGGGCTTGGCGATAGGGGCGGCACGAGACTCATTCGTCAGGTTCATATAATTGAAGGTGTAGTCTATGTGGATTGTGGCTAAAATATTTTGGCCACAACACTGGACAGAAGCCACGGCGTGAGACTCATTCGTCGTCAGTTGCACAAGGTTAAAAAGCACTGGTAAGCACACTACACAGCCGTGACACCGGACGATCTTGCCTCCAAAAGAATAAGTCGTGACACGTGGGAATGCCGAGCCTTTGCATCTCACCGACCCCGTCATTGACGAGGCTGAGCGTGCGCGATTTGCTACTAGCGGCTCCATGGCCAGTTCCCCATAGTAGGAGGTAGGATAGACAAAATCTGAACCCTTACGTCTTCCCGATCGACAACATCCCCAATAATCCTTTGGCACTCGCTGGCAACACTCATCCTGGAGATGCTTATGTCCCAGCTGCGGAAGGCACTCTTCGCACGACTTCGCCATTGCCCTTATTACAGAAATTTCGGATTCATCACCTATCATTGTTAAGTGACCACCTTGCGCCAGAAATGCTCTGTGCGCCTTAGTAAAGACGACGTCTAACCCTCAAATAGACATTTACATTACCAGCTGCTCCTTGCTCGCTTTTATCATCCTCTACTCTCTCGGCAACCTCTCCGCCATCGATGCATTCTTCCTCGCCGTCAGTGGCAACACCGAGTCCGGCTTGAACACGTGCGCAACTCCTCTGGTGGCAAAATTGCTCACATGCGACCTTCGTGCTTACGTATCTACACAGAATCGATGTCAAAGATCTCAATGTGGCACAGCAGCTGGTTCTGTACTTTTTTCCCATCATCACCAACCTCTGTTTCGTCAATATCGGACTCGTCGTTATCCGTCTATCATGTTTTGGGAAACGTCTTAAGAGCTTGGGTATGATTGCTTGTCATGAAACTCACCTGATCCATTGCAACTTCGAGCGCTTACTTCTGATCCAGACCCCAAGCCCACGCAGACCCCTCCACCGCAATGGTCTGCTTCTACCGAACTCGGACATAATACGGCTGCGCCTAGCCAACATGTTCACGAAGACATTGAGCTCGGTCCTACTCTACAGTCAAAGAGACCCGCAAGACCTGATAATACGGCAAAAAGCTTTCAAGACGATTACGCACCACTGAGGCCCGATCATATTCGCTGGGCACCAGAAGATATTGCTCGGCGAAAATACCACCGGGCTGTTCGCCAGGAGCAGCGGGACGAGTGCTTCGCAGAACAGAGCACTTCCACTCGCCCAACCAGACGCCAAAACCAAGAACTCAAAGCTCGCGCTGCCCACAAAGAATGTCCAGAGTGGAGTGATCACGATACTGCTCCGGGCCTAACCTGGCAATCCGATGGACATGACGAAGCAGCTCTGGCGACCCCAGACTGCTACGGCACGTCTTCAGGCATGGGAAAGGATTCTGCCGTCCTTAGCCGAGAGGTCAGCGAAAGCTTTGAGATATTATATCCGCGACGCCACAGTCAATCGTCCTGCCAGACCGATGAGCATGTAGAGATGCTTCCCTGGCTTTCCAGGCAAGTCACCATCGGAAGGAACTCGAATTTCCATGGTCTTACTGCAAAAGACCGTGAAGAACTCGGAGGTGTCGAATATCGGAGCCTCAAAGTACTGTTCAGGATTCTGATCGGTAAGGTTTCGAAGTGATGTGGTTCACAACCCGCTCTTGTCTAATTCGTTTACAGGACTTTTTATCGGTCTACATGCAATAGGGGTCATAGGTCTCTTGCCTTGGATAATGCATAGCCCTTCGCATTACCGAGACTATGTGGCTTCCCAAGGGCAGGACAAAGTGTGGTGGTAGGTTTTTCGCACGCCGACCACGGTTTCTCAAGGGCTTCTCTAACCGGCACGCAGGGCCTTCTACTCGGCTCAAACTATGGTTACAAACCTTGGTTTCACTCTTACCCCGGACTCGATGGTATGTACCATGAGTTTTTAAGGGCTCACCGCTGTCGTTTCTAACATGTTTGTACTGATAGGTGTATTTTCGCGATGCGAAGTGGCCGATGCTTCTTATGACTTTCCTTGCGTTCGCCGGGTACAATTTTCATCCAATATTGTTACGGCTTATAATCTGGACCGCGCACAAGTTAGGGCCTGTTCATTGGCGGGAATCCCTCAGGTTTCTGCTGGACCATCCTCGTCGATGCTATACGCTGCTATTCCCCGCCAACGTCACCTGGGTTCTGTTTGGCATATTGTTCGCCCTCAACCTTGTCGATGTGCTGCTCATCATTTTACTCGACCTCGACAACGAAGAGGTCAGCTCGCTACCACCAGGGTCACGTATACTTGCCGCGACCTTCCAAGCCGCCAGCGCGCGCCACACGGGGACAAGCACGTTCGACTTAGCTGATGTCAGCCCCGCCATACAGTTTAGCCTTGTCACTATGATGTACATTGCCGTCTTCCCAATTGCAATGAGTGTTCGAAGCAGCAATACGTACGAAGAGCGGGCTCTCGGTATCTATCAACAGCATGAGGACCCCACTGATACACAAGGACCCCTTGCTTATCTGACCCGCCATGCGCGCAACCAGCTCGGTTTCGATCTTTGGTATATCTTCCTCGGCGCCTTTTGCATTTGCATTGCCGAATCCGAGAGAATCGTGGACAGAACAAATACTGCGTTTAGCGAGTTTGCTATTCTGTTCGAGTGCACAAGCGCCTACGGGAATGTCGGTCTGAGTCTAGGAGCCAGGGCTACAAACACGAGCCTTGCTGGGGATTTTACAATCTTTAGTAAACTTGTCATCTGTGCGATGATGTGGAGGGGAAGGCACAGGGGACTACCTTACGACTTGGACTATGCCGTCATGCTTCCCAGCGATTCTACTACTCGACTCGATATAAGCGATGACGAATCAGACAGTCCAGCATACGCTTCGAGTGAGCCGGTAGCAAACTGAAGCGCTCAAAGACTGCGTGATGGCAATCCACCAGAGCCCAGGCCCCTGATCAGCGAATCATGATATCAGCAGCCCTGCATAAGCTGTGGTCAAAGTGCACGGGGGTGGAACTCCTGTACGTCTTTTATGCAGCGGAAGCACAAGTCGAATTCATCACATACTGTATAATGATACTGCACCCCAACTAAATCACTTCTGTGTCGTAAAGAGGGAAAAGCGGTGGACGACACAGCAGTTGATATACATTCCAGTCGATGCCTTTACTCCCAAAAACCATAACCACGATAAAGTGAGCCTCCATCTTTCTGTTGATTGTAAGAAAACGGGAAAATTCTGGCAACTATTTTTCCAAGCAATACCCGGCAGGATCGCGGCTCGATGAGAAAGAATCTTCATTCTTCACCTAAGTTAGGGTTCAATATATAGCGTTGGCAACCTCCCGAGGTGGCATCGATCCGACTGCAGGCCCCGGACTTCCAATCCACACAGGCCCAGTGCCAGGGCTCGGATTTCACATACCGGCAAGAAATGAAGAAGGCACGCCGTAATACGAAATGAACATGGATAGTGAAAGCGTCAAACGGTGGCTGAGCATAGATTGGACAGGAACGCAGTGCGAAAACGAAGACTATATGTAATAGTGAAAATATGCGCTTATGGTTGACTTCGCTTTTTTTTTTGGAATGAGATGCAAACAGATGGGTTTCCATGTATTGATTAAAGTTACTTTTCCATGCTCGTGAGTTTTGGGTATTAAGATAGATTTATGATTCATATCTGCCAAGATACTTGGCCAACTTCCGGAAAACCTAAGATGCCAAGCGGCTCGTGCTTGAATGATGTGTATCTACAAAGCGAATCATTCACGCTTGCATGTCGGCACCCATAAGTAAATTGGATTGGCGCCAAGAGCTCTCATGCAGTTAAAAGCTGTCCAATCCTCGGTCTTTCTTTCCTTCGTGACATCGATAGACGCAAACCCGACCCGAATCGAGTTTCACGGCTAGACATGACAGCTCAACCTGACGCAATGCCACCCACAATGTCTGGGTCTGGCAACAAACCGCTTCCCAAGCCAGCTCACGCCTTGAGTTTCGAGGCCGTTGTCGAGGAACTCCAGGCCAATGACACCGCTGGCCTTACTCCTGCGGATGCCAGTGCACGCCTACAGACCTATGGCAAGAACGAACTCGGCGAAGGCGCCGGTGTTCAACCCATTAAAATTCTTGTTCGGCAGGTTGCCAATGCAATGACTCTAGTAACGTGTACCATATCCCTCTTTACGCGGTGAGACCGCTGATCCACTTTTTGGCAGGTGCTCATACTGGCTATGGCTGTGAGCTTCGGAATTGAATCTTGGATTGAAGGTGGCGTTGTCGCTGCTGTGATCGCTCTCAATATTGTCGTCGGCTTTTGGCAAGAGTTCAACGCAGAAAAGACAATGGACTCACTCAAAAGCCTCAGTTCTCCCACCGCTAGTGCCATTCGTGCTAGTGAAAATACTACTATCCCGACTGTCGAAATTGTACCTGGCGATATGGTCGAACTCAAGACCGGAGACACTGTCCCTGCCGATTTGAGGTATGAATCACGAAGCGGAAATGCGAAGGAAATATGCTGATCTTCGTTCAGACTCATTGAAGCTGTCAACTTCGAAACCGACGAAGCCCTTCTCACTGGCGAGTCACTTCCCGTCCGCAAGGATCCGCTGCTTGTCCTGGAAGATGACACTGGTCCGGGCGATCGTCTGAACGTAGCTTACAGCTCGTCCACTGTCACTAAAGGTAGGGCTCGGGGCGTCGTCTTTGCCACTGGCCTTCATACGGAAATCGGGAACATTGCCGCTGCTCTTCGCGCAACCGGCTCAAAGGTATATTAAGAAGGGTGTATACAGCCTTCCCATCCGATTTGCTGACAAGCTGACAGGTTCGCCCGGTTAAACGTAACCAAAAGGGAAAAGCTGGACCGCATCGTTATGCCCAAGCATGGAGTCTCACAATCACAGATGCCATTGGGCGCTTCCTCGGCGTGAATATTGGCACACCGCTCCAAAAGAAGCTTTCGCGCCTCGCAATCCTTTTGTTCTGTATTGCAGTAGTTTGTGCAATCATTGTACTAGCTGCAAATGACTTTGTTAATCAACAGGAAGTCATCATCTACGCGGTGGCGACTGGTCTCAGTATGATTCCTGCATCTCTCATCGTTGTTCTCACCATTACCATGGCTGCAGGTACTAAGAGAATGGTTGAGCGTAACGTTATTGTTCGCAACTTAAAATCCCTCGAGGCTCTTGGAGCAGTAACCGATATCTGTTCTGACAAAACAGGTACGCATTAACGATTCCAATATCCGATGGCTTTGATTAACTCTAGTGTAGGCACTCTTACCCAAGGCAAAATGATTACGAAGAAAGCTTATGTTCCGGCTTGTGGGACATTTTCGGTAGAAGACGCGAACGAGCCGTTCAACCCTACGGATGGATTTGTCACTCTTCAGCAAGCACACTCCGGCGGTTCCGACAAAGAGAAGGCCCAGCAAATCGACACCAGCACTGCGGGTTCTGACTCAAACCTCAGCTCCTTTCTCGATGTTGCAGCTCTCGCGAACATTTCGAATGTCTGGAAGGGTAAGGAAGACGGAGAATGGCATGCTAGGGGCGACCCGACCGAAATTGCCATCAACGTCTTCGCTGCTCGCTTTGGATGGTCTAGATCCGAGCTCATCGGTACTGATCAGGCTGCATGGAAGACTCTGCTCGAGTTCCCCTTCGACTCTGACGTCAAGAAGATGTCCGTTGTGCTCGAGCACGCGGAAACCGAGGAACTTCACGTTTTCACCAAAGGCGCAGTCGAGCGTGTTCTCCAAAGTTGCACCAACTTCTATGCCACGAGCGACACACAAGATGTTACCACTATGACCGATGAACACCGAGAACGTATTCTGGAAACCATGGAAGAGTTCGCATCGTTCGGTCTTCGCGTTCTCGCGTTGGCCAGCCGTGAAGCTCCCTTGCATCTGAACTACGAAAAGGAAATTGACCGTAACGATGTTGAGTGCGAGCTTACATTCTGTGGCTTGATTGGACTTTACGACCCACCGAGAGCGGAATCGGCAGCTTCTGTGAAAGAGTGCCGTCAAGCTGGCATTGAAGTGCACATGCTTACAGGAGACCACCCTGGCACCGCAAGAGCTATCGCAATCGACGTTGGAATTTTGCCTTCAGCGAAGAAGATGGAGACTCTTTCAAAAGAGGTTTCCGACGCCCTTGTCATGACGGCTAGCGACTTCGACAAACTTAGTGACGACCAGGTTGATCAGCTGCCACAATTGCCACTTGTCGTTGCGAGGTGTGCCCCAAATACCAAGGTCCGCATGATCGAGGCATTGCACCGAAGGAAACGCTTTGCAGCCATGGTAGGTTTGCGATGTTCCGTCGTGAAGCTATGTGGAGCTAACCAGTAACTAGACCGGCGATGGAGTCAACGATTCACCATCTTTGAAGAGAGCTGACGTCGGCATCGCGATGGGTCAGGCTGGATCCGATGTTGCTAAAGACGCCTCAGACATTGTTCTTACCGATGACAACTTCGCGTCCATTATAAATGCTATTGAGGAGGGCAGACGCATGTTCGATAACATCCAGAAGTTCATCCTGCATCTTCTTGCTGAGAACATTGCTCAGGCGTGCACTCTACTAATTGGTCTCGCTTTCAAAGACGCTCGGGGAATCTCTGTGTTCCCTCTCGCCCCTGTGGAAATTCTCTGGGTATTTTGTTGCCCTGAAAGCTAAAACTAAAGACAGTCACTGACAAGCATAGGTTATCATGATTACCTCAGGAATGCCAGACATGGGTCTTGGTTTCGAGGCTGCAACCCCTGACATCATGAATAGGCCACCACAGTCTCTT
>JAPHCH010000152.1:0-94342 GCA_030772445.1 Cladosporium sp. MBC 237
GCAAATCGCCCGCGAGCTAGACTGGCCCCCCCCCCCCCCTCCCTAAACTCCAAAAAAAAAAAAAACACTCCCCGAAAAGAAACATCAAAAAGTATCTTGAATGAAGAAGAGACAGAAAACGATGGATGGAAGAACCAACAAGCCCCCCTTTTCCAATTCCCATTCCGATTCCCTTCTCTTTTCCCGGTCTGATTCTCTACTGCTGATTTTTTCTTTTGTCCGCATCCAAGAAAAGAAACCCAAAGATCGGTGAAAAGCAAGAGGCCAAGAAAACCGACAATCCAAAAAAAAAAAAGAGTCAAGAAAAACAAAGCACAGCCCCAGAACCAATGGTGGGTATCAGCGAGTATGAGAAATAAGGCAAGGTGAGGTAAGGAATTTTCGCTTGTTTGTTTGCTTGCTTTCTTTCGGCGAGGGCAAAGCAAAGCGAGAAGTACGCAAGCAAGCAGGACGAGGATATAAGGCGGAAAAAAGAGCGGGAGAAATCCTTTTGCAGTAGATGAAGAAGAAAGTCCTATTTCCTCCCCTCATAGTAAAAGTGCGTGCGTGGATACCTTGACAAGAAAGATTTGTCCCCAGAGAGATATATAGAGAGGAAAGGGAGAGTCCTATCGCGCCAATGAAGAGACCAGGTGCTTCCGTGGGAATAAAACCATTCAAAGACAAAAAGACCGCAGAAAGAAAAAAAAATCCCCCCTCCCCCCGATGTGATGATGGTATTCGATAGATGATGATGTTTTTGTTGCGAGACCAATAAGAATCGCCTCTCGCAACACCAAACCCAAACACCAGCCCTTATGACCGTGGCCAAAAAATAAAAAGGAAAAAGAACACCATGTACTGTCCAAAGCCCCTTTGAGAATCCTGCTTCAGATTTTGATGCGTCCAGATTTCGTTGATTAAAAGTGAAAGGATGAACGCCGTGCTTTTCTTCTTCTTCTTCTTCTTCTTCTTCTTCTTCTTCTTCTTCTTCTTCTTCTTCTTCTTCTTCTTCCTCTTCTTCTTCCTCTTCCTCTTCTCCTGGAAAGACTTGGATCGTGTGACTCCGCGATGCGTGTGGGTTAAAGAAATATCCCCCTTAACGCCCAAACATGTAGTTGCTGATGCTTGCACGGCTATCGCGACCGTACTTGCCGCTCATATTAGGCGGTAGTCCGCCGGACAAGTTACGCGGGCCGAGCTGCTCGGAGAAATTCTGTTGCGAAGGTGCGCCGGACATGCTGAAGGGATCATTGAACATCATAGCGCCGAGAGCCTGCTGCTCGGACGTGGAACGTAAGTAGTTGTGGTTGGCATTGAAGCCTGGAGGTGTTGAAAAGCCGGGTGGTGGTCCTGAAACGGCGGTGAAGTTGGAAGGGTTGCCGTTACCGTTGGCGCCATTAGAATAGTTGGGTGCGCCTAGGGATGAGTGATGTGGGTATGCGCCGTTCGTGGTGGCGCCGTTGGTTTGACCTGAGCGGACACCCAGGGGATTTTTAGAAAAGCTGAGACGGATGCCGCCTTTGACGCTGTTGTGAAGTGGAAAGCCATAAAGGTCGTTGAGCGCTTGCGATGCGAAAGTGGTGTCTTCAAACTCGACGAAACACATTGGTCCATTTTGCTTGGTACGGAAACATAGGCGTTTGTACCCGCGTTGTCTTGAGAAGATAGCCTTGAGCTCGTCTTCGGAAGTTTCGATGGGCAAGTTTCCGACATAGAGAGTGTTGCAAGGTGGGTTTTGATCGGCTGGGTTGACCGGGGGATACTGGTGGCGGGTGAGAGGCATGTTGAAGGCATTAGCGGCATGCATGTTGGTGATGTTGGTTGGCGATCTTGGGGTCTGCAAAGCTTGTGATCCTCTTGGTGTGCTTAGATGGTTGGCCGAAGGCGATGCGAAGTTGTTGTGGTTGTTGTTATTGCTATTGGTGCCCGTGCTCAGAGACAGACTGCCGAAGCGAGACACGGGTACCTGCGCATGACTTGATCGCCGTGCCTGTTGTCCGCTTTTGGCGTAGGCCAACGGGTCTTTCAGCAACTCGCCAGTCTCGTCGTCTGCATCATCGTTGTTGATAACTGACTTGCCAGAGACACGATTTCGCTCGAAACCGTTGGTCAATGGTGATGTAGGCGAGAACAGGCTCTGGATGTTGTTTGGATCTGAGATCGGGAACTCATTGCCACTTCCGACTGAACTAGGGGTGGGCAAGGGCGGTGAGATCTTGTCTGATGATTGGAAAGTGCTTCCGTATCTTGACCTTCCAGGTGGTCCTCCGTGGGAACTTGATGATGAGGTCGAGCCCGACTCTTGTCTGGGAACCATGGTATCAATCGTCGCGCGGCGCTCGAAGCTGTTAGCGCCGTGTACCTCGACGATCATGGTCGTCTCTTTTGATGTGTTCGATTTGCCGTGAAGTTTGGCTTGCGCCTCGTGCGCGCCGGCCGATGTGCGGAAGCGAGCGATCGCAGTCGCGTATTTGTCGTTGTCTTCCACGTATGGTGACCGGATGATCTCGGTGTTGATGAGGTCTCCAGCGAAGAGGAGCATGCTTGTAAGCGCATCGTTGCCGATGTTGCGCGGCAATCTCCGAATCAAGATGGTAGGCTGAGGCCTGAAGTCTGCACCGAACATGGTGGGATCTGAGCTGGCAGCAGCTAGCGAAGGAAGGTGCGAATCAAGCGATCGATCTGAGTGCTGGCGCTCCGAGGTAGTTGGCAGTGCGAAAGATTGGGATGAAAAGGCGGATCTAATAGGGCCAAGGCCGATGCGGTCTGCTGAGAAAGATGCTCTGGGAGGAGAGGTCGTACTGGATCCGAAGCTCTTGTCTTGCAACATAGTAGATGA
Organism: Cladosporium sp. MBC 237; assembly: GCA_030772445.1. Taxonomy (NCBI): domain Eukaryota; kingdom Fungi; phylum Ascomycota; class Dothideomycetes; order Cladosporiales; family Cladosporiaceae; genus Cladosporium; species Cladosporium sp. MBC 237. The sequence continues at coordinate 2,822 of JAPHCH010000152.1, forward strand.
TTAGTGGAATTTGCGAAAGGATGTCTGGGTGTGAATATCAGGGATGTAATCGATTAAGTGTCGCGAGGTTGTCACGGCCGAGGTGGGCCTGTCGAGCTGACGGGATTGTGGGCGTTGAGCTCGCTTTGGCTGGGGGATAAGGTTTCAGGTGGATGGGCGACGAGGTGCAGTCGTCTGGAGCGCAAGGAGCCCGTCGAGATGCGGCGACTCGGTTGTATGAGAGCGATGCGAGTGTCGCATGGGTATGTTGTTGGGAGCAATGGCGCGCGCAAGAGTGGAAATGCGCCTAGGTGCTGCAGCCAATCAAGTTGCGATCGCAAACGTGACGCGCACGCGCGATGCGACCGAGGAGTAGCTGTTGATGGAAGTTGGACAGCGGAGGAGCGCGCGCGAGTGAAAGTCGACTGTCGCAAGAACAAACAGACAGACAGACAGACAAGTGGTTGCAGACGAGAAAAATAAGGTCGCGTCGCAACACGGGCGGGCGGGCAAGGCAGGCGGCAGAGGGTGAGATGCGGAAGGGCGACCTCTGGTGATGGTGGGCTGGCTGCGCTGTCAAAGCCACCGAGCGAGCGATTGGCGAGGGGAGTTGAGCAATATGCACGTGGGCTGCAGTCGAGCGGAGAGGGTGGCAGCTGTAGTTGCAGCGGCGAAGAGAGAGTGTGTGAGAGCAGTAGAGTGTTGTTATACGAGGGAGTGAGTGAGATAGTGTGTGCGAGGTGAGAGAGTGGTAGTAGTAGTGGTAGTGGGAGGAGTAGAAAGAGAGAAGAGGGAGAACTGGACTGGACTGGACAGGGCAGGATAGTCAAAGTGGAGCTTCTGGTGGTGGGAAACTGGGGATGGGGATGGGATGGGATGGGATGGGATCAAGGATGGGATGCTGGGCTGGGGTAGTGAGAGAGAGAGAGCCGGTGGCGGCGAGACGAGTGTCTGTCTTCTAAAACGCGGCGCCCGGCAAACCAAGTGGGCGGGCCCGGCACCCGTGTTGGATGGATCGATGGGTGATGGCGATGCTGTATTGGATTATTGGATTGTTGAGTGTTGAGAGGATGATTCGTTTGTCTCCTGAGTGGATGTTGGCGATGTGGGTGCTTGCAAGTTGCTCTGGCGTGTGCAGACAAAAGGTGGATGTGTAAGGACAGAACGATGATTCAACCTTGGCCATGCAATCACTAGCCGCGTGGTGGTAAGGCAGACAGACATACATGATGGGGAAATGGCAGGCAGACTCACAGCGGCACTGCTACTACCTTACCTTAACCTTTCCTCGAAGGCACTCGGGCTAAGAGCTCTATCTTTCCCTCATTCTTCCTCTCATTATTTCTTAGTAGCTGTTGGCTGGCAGGCAGGCTGGTAGACTGACAAGCAGGCAAGATGCCCGCAGGCGAATGCCGGCTGCTTGTACTCAACTTCTCTCCAATCGCGATACAGCTCGGTATACCTAGCTACCTCGCCCTACATCGAGGATACATCTTGCGCCGCACGCATTCACATGTCCGCGCAAAACGCATGTACAACTTGCGCGATTGTGCGCGCCATTCCTCGCATCGCCAGGGCCCAGACGTGTGACTCTTGCTCTCGCCCTCTGTCACAAGCACGACAACCTACCCGCCATCCAACCTTCGCCCGCCCAAGACACTTTGGGTCCGTCCAAACTCTGCCCGCAAATCACCCCTACCACCCATTGTGATTGGATCATCGTCTGTCCCTCTCTACCAGCATTCCCTCAATACCACTTGCCCCCCGATCCTCTCTCCTCCCACCACTCTGCCACCCCAAGAAGCGCAGCCCGCCGTTGAATCAACGGGTCGCGAGACACTCTTTCCGTGCCACCGCCACGCTATCATTCGCAGGGCTGCGACCAACGCTTGTAGCCATGTCCATGTCCGCGGCTCTGCGCCCGAAGCCGGTCGACCGTTAAACATCCCTGACCCTTGCCCACACCCTGCGGCCCTTCTCGGACCCCGCAGTATCAGGCAGGCTCTCGAACCACTTCTCACTCGCCTGGGGGTCCCTCTGCCCTGAGCCTAATAGCTTATCGCCAGACCTCTGCGTGCTCTGCCACGGCCCCAAAAGCACACAAAAGTCGCGACCGCAGTCCAAACGAAGCCCGATCGCCCGCTTACCAACGCGGCCGCCCGCCGCGTTGTACGATGATGTGCTGCTTCACGTGCGACTCCGGGAGATGAAGACGAGCCTCGCATCCCAGCTGTATGTGCTGACACCGCTGACGGCACAGTTGGCTGCCTCGAACGCGCTGCTTGGCTTCCGTGGTGGGCTAAAGCTATGGAATCCCAAGGCGTAGTGTCACGCACAAGCTAGATGCAGCCACAGGACATGTCTTCTCAGATACACAGCCTGCCTCCGAGGCCTGCTTGCCATTTCGCATCAGTCGCATGTCACATTGCCATCATCCTTTCACTACGCGGTAGGTAGTCATCGCGTCTTAACGAGGATACGGAACCACACGGCATACCACCAAACGGCCCGCACGCGCCTGAAGGGCCGCCTGGATACCCAAGGGGAATTAACCAGGGCCAGGGCGGTCCTTCGAATACGTATCGCTGGCCTCCGGTTCCGACCCCTGCCTTTGTCCGGTACGATCTACATCTCAGCCTGACCATCCGATTCTCTTTCGTTCCTCGCCAGAATTTGACCGATCGAGTCCTGCTTCCACTCGTACAGATTCGGATCAAATACAAGCAAGCTACCATCCCCCTACATTCCCTCTGTAGCGCCGTACTTTACTCTCGGTGAGAACGTCCCAGCGAACTGACTGCCGGGACGCGCAAACAGGGGAAGCACAGTACAGGCTCTCTCTGCACCACGCTCCGGTGAACGGCACGGCAGCAATCCTCCCCTTTTCACGTGCTTTTATCGTGCGCGACACGTTCCTCGGGATGTGGGAGGCACAGAGGCAGAATCAAGGCTGGAATTCAGCGCTCCCTGGTGCCACCGCTTCTGTGCCACGCCAACCGTCGGCACATGTGACGGCTGGGAGGTGTCCATTTCTGGCCTTGTGATGCTTGATCGTGGGGTCGTAATGGGTTTGACGTGCAGGTGCCGTGTGGTGTTGCGTTGGGGACCTGTTGCTTGTTATGTGTGGATGAGGTCTTCTTGCCCGTCTCCCCGCTCAGCTCGTATGCTATTGTCGAAATCGCTTGATAGCTTACATGGCAAAGATGAAAGTACCTTCTACGGACTTGTCGCTGGGTTTTTGCGTGATTAATCGGAGGGTTCATTGTGAAGGAAACGATCAACTTCAGATGGACTGGTTGTCTAGGAAAAGCTTGCCGCTACTGCTTGCATGCACAACAACACTCGCCACGCCGCATCAGAGCCTCGTCACACAATCCGTATGAGCCATCCGACTCTCGCCCAGAAACCGAGAAATCGTGCAAGACAATCCAAAGAAACTCAACACCCACGTTCGAAATCCAACCAGCGTTAATAAACAAATATCTCCTCTCCCACGACCACACCCATCCCTACTTCTTCCCCTCCCCCTCCCCCTCCTTCTTCTCCTTTTTCTCCACCACCTTAACCTTCACATCAAAAACATCCCTCCCAACCCCCACAGCCATCATCCTCAACACGGGCTCAACATTCTCCTCCGTCAACAACGTCTCTTTCACAAAAACGCGACTGTCCCGCCCCTCCGCCGCCCACTTGACGACGATTTCCCGCACGCTCTCGCTGATGTCTTTGTTGCGGTACTTGCCCATGAATTCTACCGCGTTGGGGGACGTGGCGATTTGATGCTCGATTTGGCGGGTTAGGTCGGTGAGGTCTAGGCCGGGGTTGACGAGGAGGACTGGGTTTTGGGAGGGTTAGTGTGGGAGTTGTGATTTTGTCTTCGCTATTCTTTTTGTGAGTTGGACGACTACTTACTTTCGTGTCGCGCTGAGCCTTCTACGGTGAAGAGGGCGGGGAACTCATGTTCGCCTGCTTTGGGGAGTTTTTTCTCCGAGGTTCGGCGGGGGAGTGAGGTGGTCATGGTGGTGTTTTGGTGTTGTTTTGACGGAGCCGCTTTGATGTGGGTTCTGCTCTGTTTCTGTCTCTGATGAGTTTTGCTTGCTAGGCAGGTGTAGATTGGCGAAGAAAAGACAGGGAGCTACTATCAGCTTGTCAAGCTTTGGAGTATAGCTTTAGAAGTAGTGCTTGCTTCGTAGCAAAGATATGTTTGAGTTCACGAGTCAGTGGAGCTTGGAGAAGTAGGCAAAGTATATAAAGGATTTAAGAAGCATCCTCTCACCACCCCCTCGCATTCCCTCATAGCTCCCTCAGAGGGATTCATGAGCTGATGAAAGCACTCTGCAGGGGAGCTTGCCAGGTTTGTCGGCGATATGACGTCGCCCCTTGCTATTTGTTGTTTCGTTGCACAGACGTGTCCGTGTGTGCGTGGATCAGGTAGACAAGGGTGGTCATGCATCGTATCACATTATTACATGAATTCACCAGAATGTGATGGAAAACAATCACTTCCAACTTACAACCACTGACATAAACATAGAGTTGTTTCGTGCAGGTGAAGAATTGGCACCTTCGAACTACGGACGTACCTCCATATTCTCCACAGTCTAACGGTCGCGGCCCACGGCCTGCTCTGCGCCAATAAAAGTGGTTGCATGCGAACCTCGGTATCTTTCAGTGCGTGAGATTGAACGACATCCTCCCGAGGACAACTACACCACGCCTTATATACCATACTACCTTACTTCCACGAGTCTCTTCCAATATAAACACCATCTCTCACATCTACCGCAAAACCCCCAATCTTGCAACCATATACAACAAAGATCTACAATCCCATTCCACCCACAACAACCATACACCACATCAGCAACAATGTCGCCCTCCTCCTACCCCAAACACGAGCACTTCAACCTCACCTTTCCCTCCCCTTTCGTAGCGCAAGTAGAAATCTCCCGGCCGGAAAAACTAAACGCCTTCACCGAACCCATGGTCCACTCCCTCGGCGCAATCTTCACCCAACTCTCCACCGACCCCGACGTCCGCGCCATCCTCCTCACAGCCTCCGGGCCAAAAGCCTTCACAGCCGGTCTAGACGTGCAATCCGCCTCGGAATCCGGCCCTCTCTCATCATCAGCATCATCAAAATCCGACGTCCCAGAGCTCGACACCGCGCGCAAAGCCGTCCTCCTCCGCCGCCACATCCTGCAATTCCAAAACAGCGTCTCAGCGGTCGAAAAGTGCGAGAAGCCCGTCATCGCCGTCCTGCACGGCATCTCTTACGGCATCGCTCTCGACATCACCACCTGCTGCGACGTGCGCTACTGCGTGCGCGATGTCCGCTTCGCCGTGAAAGAAGTCGACATCGGCCTCGCGGCCGACGTGGGGACCCTCACGCGCCTGCCCAAAGCCAACCTGCCTATGAGCTGGGTCAAGGAGGTGAGTTTTTCGGCGCGGGATTTTGGCGCTGAAGAAGCGCTGAGGGTCGGTTTGGTTTCTGGTGTTTTTGAGACGAGGGAGGAGGCGCTGCGGGGTGCGTTGGAGCTGGCGCAGAGGATTGTGAGGAAGTCGCCCGTGGCTGTGCAGGCTACGAAGGAGGTTTTGAATTTCTCTAGGGATCATTCGGTGCAGGATGGGTTGAATTATGTAGCAGCGTATAATATGGGGATGGTGCAGTCGGATGATGTTAGGGATGCTATGTTGGCGGGGTTGAAGAAGAGGAAGCCTACGTTTGCTAAGTTGTAGTGAGGTGATGAGGGGGTTTGGAAGTGATGGTTTTTGCAATCTGTGCTGTGTCAGATCGTCGAGATGTTTCTTTTCTTTATGATTTGTAAATACAACTATACCCAGAGCATACAGCTCAAAGAGAGGCCCCTTGTGAGACAGCCACGGGTCTTGCTGTATGGTGGTAGCCTTTTAAGGTAAATGTCTTCTTTTCCTATCGGCAAGCACTTCGCATCAAACCGCCGTGGATGTACTGTCTCCAATCAATCCACGCTTTTCAGTTTCCCACAGTGTATGCACATTGTGACCTAAAGCACCACAACACCGCGCCGTTCATCGTCATCCTGTACCGCATGATGCTCAAATGTCGATGTCAATACCCAAATCCATGCTTCCGATCACATCATCGTCCATTCTAGCCCGGCCTCTGACGGCACCAAGTGGGCCAGATGGCTTCTTGCCAGCACTGCCGTTCGCAGGCGTACCAGCGCGACTTATCTTGGGAGTGCCGTTGGCCGGTGTGCCCAGTCTCGACGCGGTTGGAGTTTCGCCGAATAAGTCTGACTTGGAACCGTTGGTAGCCTCCTCGGCCTGCTTCGCTGCAGCTGCGGCTTTGGCCTTGGCTTCGGCGATGGCCTTTTCGCGGGCCTTTTGAATCTTGCGACGTTCCTCCACAAGCGCTTTGCGCACTTCCTCTGCGTTTGTGCGGCGAGTCTCGATGTTGAGCTTTGCCAGGCGCTCTTGCTCTCTCTCCTTGTGCTTGGGTTTGGCTGGCGAATCGCGTGCTTGGGAGCTGGAGGCGCCATTCAGTTTCTGGTTCTCGAGTGCTGCCAGCTCAGCGTCACATTTCGCGACTTCGTCTGCGTCGCCGTCGTCTTGTGCGGTAGCTCTGCGCTTGTTGATCTTCTCGCGCTGGAGGTTCGCTGCGTTTGCTGGGTCGTACTTCTTCTCCATGGCTGTCTGTTTGCTGATCTTCTCTTGGATGTCCTTGTCGGTCCAGTTGTGGTTGAGAAGAGCATTGATGTCACTGAGCTTCGCATCGATAAATTTGCGGGTCGGGTGGCGCATGTGGTCTTTGTCGAGGGCGGATATGTAGCGATCAAACTCGGCGTCAGTGATCTTGCCGTCAGAGCATGCGATGAAAGGCCATGGTCTCTCGGCAGAACCATGAGCAGCAATGATGTATTGGTCGGTTGTGAACTGGCGGCCGTTGGCTGCCGTGAGTTTGTACGGTTTGCCTTCAGTGAAACCTGGAGATTGTTAGCGAGATTCGGAAGACTGGCGCATAGCGTCAAGCATACCCTTGATTTGTGCCAAGCGGTACATGTTCTGTCCCGTTGACCTGTCTGGCCCGATGCTGACTCGAGCGAAGCAACCTTTGACTGCGTTTTCGAAGTTGGGGTAGAAGCAAACTTTGGCGAAATTGCTCCTGCCAACATGCGCGTAGTTGCATTCCCGAAGAGTTGCTGGAGGCTCGTCACGCTTGAGGTCGGATGGCTCGGCCCATTCAACCTCGCTCTCGCCGTCCGCATCGCGGTCAGATGCATACGATGCTGAGCGCTCGTCTCTGCGTTCGTGGCGGGTGTCGATGCGCGTTTTGCCAGCCTCTCGCTGCTCTCGTGCCCGCTTGTAATCATCGAGTGCTGATCTCTTCTCTGTCTTTGCCTTGCTGCTCTTCCTCATACCATCGTCCAGGTCTGTGTCGGCCTTACGCTTGTAGCCCTTGTTAGAAGCCAGGGCGCGCTTGACCTGCAGATCCTGTTGTCTGCGAGTGATCTCTTCGGCACGGTCTGCCAGAATTTGTTCGCGCTCAATTTCTGGAAGGCCGAGGATGTGCGCTCTATCGGCGGTAGAAGAGAATTGGCCATCGATGGGGTACAGCGGTGCTTCATCGTCGGATTGTGCGCCGGCGTCGTCAGCCTCCGAGTCGGACTGCTGCATGTCGCGGGAGTGGACTGAGCCTGGCGAGTCTGGCGATCTGCAAGCTCCTGTTAGAACAATTGACCAAGTCGCAAAAGGGAGGAGATGTGACTTACGCATCCGCGTCTTCATCGTCACTCTCCTGGCGTCTACGCGCCTTGCTCCCTCTCTTTGCCTTGACCTTCTGTGCCACACCTCTGCGTGGGCCGCTGTCTGCGCTCTTCTCTACGCTTGGCTTGGCCTCCGGAGTCGGGGAGCGGTCGTCGATCTGCTCGGAGACGTTGGCCTCTCCCTCGTCGTCACTGCTGTCGCTGCCGGCCAGGGCGAGAAGCTCAGCGTCGAGTTCGTTGTCGGACATGTTCGTGGCGAGGAGGTGTTGTATTAAGTCGGTTTTTGTTTATTTGTTCGATATGGCGGTGCTGATTTTCACCAAGTGTATTGCCTGATGCGTGTGCGGTAATGCGCGCAAGTGATGGAAGCGTTCTTTGTTCGTGGTTCTCCTGGTTCGGGGGAAGTCTTTCGCAGTGAAGTCGTGATCGTAAGAGTGACGTGATTGCCAGATAATGTTGAGATTCGGTGAGTGTTGACGAGTAAGTTGGAAGTGTGAGAGAAGAGCGTGGGGGATGATTAGGGTGAGGTGTTGCGAGGATGCGACGATTATATGGGTAGGAAGTAGAGAGGTGATCCGTTAAGTTCAGCACTTCGCGCTCCCTCCAAACGTTCCAGGCGAACGCGGCTAATGCCGACCCTTGGACGGACCAGGCCGACTTCATCTCTATGGAAGCGTCAGAGATCAGTCGTCCGTGCAGACTTGCATCTGCATATATCAGATCATTTGTCCTCTATTATTCTTGTCGACAAGGCTTGTCTTTCGCTCTTGTATTACTTATTACTTTTTCTCTCCTATTGAAAACAACAATGGCACTTCCTATCCGTCCTTCTTTTCTTCCTTCGGCGACAAAGGCGAGATTGTCGCCTCATGCTTTCCAACTGCATGCCAGACACGCTTTCAGCTCGAACGCTACAGGATATGCCTCGCCACCAGGAGAGGCCCAGCCTGAAGCTATTAAAAGCGATGTTCCAAAAGCAAAGCGATCGAAGCCCCTTACCAAGGAGCAGCAGCAATTCCTGGATTCCGCGCTCCGCGTCAACCATGCCGGCGAATTGGCAGCGACTCTCATTTATACTGCACAATCGCCTCCGATCGTCAAGGCCCATCCGCATCTTCGTCCTCTGATGAAACACATGTACGATCAGGAGGCTGGCCATTTCAAGACCTTCAATCATCTACTTGCGCATCATCGCATTCGTCCAACCGCAATGTACCCCATCTGGCACGCAGCTGCGACCGCACTGGGCTGGTCGACCGGCTTTATGGGACGAGAGGCAGCAATGGCATGTACCGAAGCCGTGGAGACTGAGATTGGCGATCATTACAACGAGCAAGTGCGAGTTCTGCTACAGTGGTTTCAGGAGATGGAGGATAGAGGAGAAGAGGTCGGAGAAGAACTGAGCAGTCTGGTCAAGGAAGTGAAGAAGATTCGTGACGAGGAGTTGGAGCATCTCGACCACGCGGTCGAGAATGATGCAAAGGAGGCGAACCCATACGAACTGCTTACTGGTGTAATCAGGGCGGGATGCAGGGGTGCCATTTGGGTCAGTGAGAAAGTGTGAAGAGTCAATGTAGTTTGCTTCCACGTCCTTGAGATCCCCTGTAAGTCTTGATTCTTGTCTTGATTCTCCCTTCAGTTTGGAAACTTTGACGTCGTTGTCTACAAACGAAACAGTACACCGGGAATTAACCTTGTCCGCCCGAACCTGCCGTCTCTTAGATTGTCACTCGTGGTCCATTATCTGTCTGGGTTGACCACAGTAATGATCGGCCCTACCATTGTAAGAACTTGGAGAGACTTTTCACCAAAGCGCATTGTACTGACATCGAGTGCACAGGTAGTCTACATGCTTCAATCTCTTCTCAATACGCCCAAGAGCAAAGATAATTGGCCATGGGGCTCCAGAATGTTGCCAGCCCGCTGAGATGGCCCTTCACGCACAATACACGCCCACGTAGTCTTCTCCATACGCCAAAGAGCAAAGATAGTTGGCCATGGAGCTCCAGAATGTTGCCAGCCCGCCGAGATGGCCCCTCACGCACAATACACGCGCACGGAGCCCGCAACAGCTTATTGAATAGCTCACCACCCTATTCAATGAACATGTTTCAAGTACGATACAGTGTTTGCTTGCGAGTAGAACCACTGCACTTGCATGCGCCCCGTCCAAGCGTTCCTATTGTGCTGCATTCACTCGACAGCCCTTCAATAAGGTAATGAAGCAACATTCGCGTTTCAGAATCAACCCCACCCACGACCAAGTCCATTTGGAACAATAGAAAGCGACAATACAATCGATTCCTGCTTGCCAAACCATTGTTCCTATTGAATGAATGCTCCAGCCTCCTCAATAGATTGTCGAAGACACAAAAAGGGCGTCCATCTCCCAGTCAGACTCTCTCCAGTTCACACACATACCTTCTACTCCATTCACATCAACTTCACTACCAACCCTCAACACACTCCCAACAAAGACGCTGGTCGTCTTCAAACACATACCAACAACACCCTTACCACAACCCTCTTGCTGGTCAAGAGATCGCTCACATCAACCACCACCACCTCACAAGCTCACAACCTTTTTTTAAACTTCTACCAACCACTCCCTCACCCCCAAAAACCTTCACCACCAGAGAGACAGTTCAACATGTCTTCCACCACCGCCACCAACAACACCATCCCGTCCGGCCGTCTCACCTGTGCTGCCACCAAGGCAGCCGGCATTGATGTCGCCGCCACCACCGCCACCACCACGGAGCATGCTGCTCCTGTCCGCACCAAGAAGGCTCCGGCTAAAAAGCCGGCCGTGGGTACTGCTGGTCCGGGACCGCAGACCCAAACCATCACAGACCCAGACGCCGAGCTCAAGAAAGAGCTCGAAGCCCAGAGGAAGCAGCCATTCTTCTGGGCCACCCAGCTCCCACCGGTCAGCGAGGAAGACATGGCCTCCGACTTCAGAGAGTTCGGCTTCACCGAAGAGCAAGTCGCCAGCCTGACAGCCAGAAAGGAGCTCATCAAAGTCGACGGCTTTGCTCAGAGACCGTTCCCTGGCAACGGCATGTCCGTCGAAGGCACTGGGCCTGTCCCAGAGAAGAAAGTGAGGCAGCCACGCCAGCCCAAGTACAAGGACCTTGTCATTCTTGAAGACCAGGGTAAGCCATCCTTGCAATCTCCATCGTCTGGTCACATTCACTAACAAAGCAACAGACTGGGTCCTCTTCGACCACCTCAAAGGCTTCCCACCACAATTCGGCACGTCACCTCCCGCGTTCACCAAGTGGGCCGTTTTCGAGCCAGACAACCAGAGAGTCCTCCTGCAGCACAACAAATCCAAGTCCGTCAGATCCCAGGCCGTCCCAGAGAACCTCAAGGGCAAGACTGTCGAATACACGCCATCTGGTCCTCGCGTTGCCGACTTCGAGCCCATCAAGAACCTTAAAAAGAAGGTTGCTCGTGCCGCTCCTGCTCCTGCGCCTGCTCCTGCTCCTGTGCTCGGCCGCGGCGCCCGCCGCCAAGTCCGCCAACCTCTCCCATCTCTGGAGCCCACCGCGGCTCCAGAGCCGCCGGTAGCAGCACCGCCCGCCACCAAGGGCAAGAAGCGCAGCGCCGACGATGTTCCCTCTGAGGAGCCAGCACAGCCGCCAAAAAAGCGCAAGACCGCCGCCGGCGTCTCCGTCCCGGAGACCAGGGAAGCAAGTCCGGCGCAGCCGGCACCACCATCACCGGTCGCCGCTGGCAAAAAGCGCAAGGCCGACGACACCACGGTTGCTGCGAAGGACAGCAACCCACCTCCACCCAAGAGACGGGCGCGTCCCACCCCGCCCCCAAAGGTCCTCCCGCCGCGAGCCTTGAAAGGCAAGCGCACTACCTTGCAAGAGGTGGCAGAGGAGGAGCCTGCGGCGGCGGCGGAGGGGCCGAAGCCAAAGAGAAAGCGTCGCCCTGCACGCCCGAAGCTTTCTGATACCATCATAGAAAACTCGAGCAGTGAGTGAGGGCGCCGCTTTCTCTGCGGCTTTGGGGGTGTGGAGGGGAGGAGAGGGGAGATGGGCAAGGGAGGGAGATGTGGTTTCTGGGGTGCTGGGGGGTTTTTGCCATGAGGGCACGCCAGATAGCAGCACGCTTGTGTCGGAGAGGCTCACTGGTCGAGCCTCGTGAACACCATAATGAAAGACACCTTTTGACGACCACTCACTGGCATTGCATCCACTTCTTGACAATGACTCATATGGTAGCATCTTATGTGTAGTTCATGGTATTTGAGATAATAAAAACAGCCATCAAAAACGATTCGTTGAGGCACCACCCCTCTCCTGTGCCGGCTCAAATGGTAGCACCTCATGTGTAAATCATGGTATCTGAGAGTGCAGAATATCCAAACAAGTTCCCCCTAAACATTTGTGGGTGTAAAAGAATCGTTTCCTCTTGTGACATGACTTTTGGCTTGTACTTTTATTATACAAGGCGTTGTGGTGGTAGGCTTCGGAGGTGTCTCCGGTTTGGGCGTCCGGGTGAGGCTGGCCGCAGAGAGTGAATCGAGACCTCACTTCCAGTCTGGCGTGCGGCCCGATGCTCCGTGGCGAATATCCAGCGTCCAATTCACAGTTTTTTCATCTTTCGCCGCCTCGAGTACCAGCATATTTCCCCCCTCGTACATCGATATGTTGTTGCCGCTCTTCCAACCTTGACGCACGGCTTTTCACAACCCTCAGAGCATCCTTTGTTTTCCGCCGCTTCCCACGAGTGTTAGCTAAACCTTTGCGGCCAGTTCGCAGGTGCGTCTTCTCGGGGCGAAAGAGAAAGTGATTGCTGATCTTGTCCATCGGATGAGGATAGCGAGGAGTACGACGCGCTTGAGACGGCTGACGCAAGGCTGCTTTGGCGGTACGACGAGCGCATGGGCGGGAACGATTGAGGTAATGGCTGTTGGCTTACGCCGCCTCCGGTTGGAGGCACGTCAACAACTGACCGTAATGGAGGCAGTTGTGGAGCGGGTGCTGTGTTGGATGGGCTGAAGCCTTCTTGGGATAGGGCGACTTGATGCTGGTACTGCTGTTGTTGCTGTTGCTGTTGCTGTTGCTGTTGCTGTTGCTGTTGCTGTTGCTGGTGCTGGTGCTGTTGCTGTTGTTGCGACATTGCCTCTGCATCAACCGCTTCCCGAACCTCGCGAATGATCGCACCAACGTCCTCGCTGTGTGTGCCCGCTCGTATGTGCCGGTACAGTTCTTGGGCTTCGAATTCCGAGCTCGAATGCATGAGTGCGATCAGCTCGCGCGCCTCGTCGCGCTCTCTTTCTATTGTGCGATTCTTCCGGCGAAGAGCAGACCAGCGGCTCTCACCTTCCTCGGCATTGTACTCGCATTCGGTGCGCAGTGTCTTGCAGCGTGTGCAAGCTGGCCTGTTTGAGAGACGTCAGAACACAACTTTCGATTGGGAACCGGGCGCTCGCGCCTTTGACCGTGACATACCGCTGTCCATCACACTACATAAAGTCAGTACAAGGAGTTACAGGTCGCATTGGAGACTTGAAGGCTGCTAGACACGCACTCTTGACTTTCGCTTTTGGCAAGCCGTGCACGCGCTCTCGATTAGCGTGCGTTTTGACTTTCCTCCCCGAGGCCTCTCAGGTGACTTTCGCGACGACGCGCTGGTTTGTTGGCTATTGCTGGCAGCAGCCTGCGATGATCCTGCTGTTGCCATGAGAATCTAGTGCGAGTGGGAGTGATCTGTCGGGTGTGCAAGGCTGCTGAGCCAGAGCTCGAACGGTAGGTTTCTTGGGATGTATTAGATGGGAGTGGCGTAAATGAGCACTTGGCCTCAGATATCCAGGTGGGAGTGCGAGGACTCAGTGAGCTGCGAAGCCAACTCGCTATTGCGGCTGTGTCAGTAGATGGGATTTGGTTAAGGGCCCACCAGTTATGATCTCTTATTTGGCGAAGCCGACTGAAATTCCCCTCTTCTCAGACCGCGAGCGTATCTCAAGAGCCCTCGAGGATCCCGCATGTCAATGCCCAGAACGGAAAGCAGTATTGGGTTGATGCAATCGCGACATCAGACTTTCTTCTTACACGGCCCAAACCCATCTCAACTAGACGCTAATTACATCGCGGCGCCGGCCATCTTCACCGGGTACGCAATCCTCGCGGTGGCGAGATTCCCACCCTTGACTTTCAGAGGGGCCTCCCCGGCCATTGCTGTCTGCGTCCGACCCGTCTTTAACTAAGCTTATAGGTTCGACATAGGCGTGTGGCCGCTTAGCCGCAACGCTTCTCGCGTGCACCTGGGCGCTCGCACCACCATGAAGTGTCACGCAATGATGACATGAGCAACTGTTACACTATAGGTCTGCAGTTAAGGAAGAACGTTCTCAAAGAACATCATCTCCAACTTGACCATCGACTCGTGTCTTTGGTCACGTGCCGGATGAGACATTAAGTGATTATAAAAACAAGACGAAGCGGGCAAATAACCTCAAGATCTTGAAGGTCTGGCTTTGGGCGTGCTGAAGAATAGCCTATTGGAAGCAAGCCTAATACATGCGCTCTACTGCACATCAAAACGTGTCGCCACTCATTGTTCCTTAGCCTTTTAGCCGTTGCTTAAACCTCCCGCTTAGCCTTCTAGCAGCCCGCGAGCAAGCATATGCTCCCATCCTTCATTGAGCATGCTTCCCGACGAGCCCGGCAGCCGAAGCTCCTGGAGACTTAAGAGATGGTGTTTTCATATCATCACCGTTCTTTCTCGTTCGCTCGTTTTTCGGTTTTCGCGCTCCCGGTGCCGTCTTCCAAACCGTCAACCGGCGCCATCCAAGCTAGGAGGTAACGGGAGATGTCAACGAATTCTCAAAATGTGGGCGCGCGGATGCAGGCACGCTCGGTAGTTGAGGAGAATAGGGCATCATGGCGTTAGTTTGTCAAACTCGGACCCAACAGCCACGAGCTGCAAGACTGAGACCGTGGGAACGCCTCGTACTAACCAGTTTCCTGTTGCAGTGAGGGCAAGGGCAAGGGCATTCGGCTTTGAGAGGCCTCGTCGTCGCATGAATGGCGCGCTTGATGCGCCTGCTGTGCCGGGAGGTCTGACGTGACACCACATCCCGGCAGTTTCGTGGAATTGAATGCATACCATCGACGCCATCATGCCGATCTAGTCCTTCCCTGCAGGGCTCAGCTGCAGCGAAACACGGAGCGCCCATTCGTACTGTCCTATCGAGCTATCCTCAAGGAAGGTCGTTGCGCAGTGCTGTTGATCTGAGGCGGACCTTTGTGTCAGCGGCGTATCTTGGTGTTGTTATCGTCGATCACTAGTTAACGGCCTGATGTCACGTTCTTGGGCCGAGGAGGTACGAGTTCCTTAGTCGGAGGCTAGAGTCAAGCGTGCCGATTCTCCAGGGTCGGGGCCAGGGCCTGTGCGATGGTTGGATGCGTTGATGGAGTACGGTTCTGGCTCCGGTTACTCGATAATCGGTGATCCTTGAAGTTCGTCAACCTCACCGGCATTAGGTGAATGCGCAACAGGTAGACGAGACCTGACTCCCGGTCAAGAAACCACCTGCGCATATTCATTATCGCAAGCGTGGAAACATCACGCATTCGCCGCGGTATGCATTCGAGGAGACAAGCTGTTCTTGAAGTCGCTTTAAGCCTGCTTTGTCCACTGTCGGAACAATGACCCGGATCCGATGGCGTTCTCCCTCCGCTCGTAGAACAATTCGATGCGATTGTCGGAATAACGACCCGGCTCCGATGGCATTCTTCTGCCGCTCGTAGAGCAATTCGATGCCGCAGCAGAAATAAACCTTTGCAATCCCAGTAACACGGCTCACGGTTTGTGGGGCCGAATGTGTTCGAAAGCTGTGCCAAGTACGTGGGTTCTCACACCAAGCGCCTCTCACTCTGCTTAACACGTAGGAGTGCAGACTTGCCAACACTCTAGACTTCCTTTTGACCGTGCTCTATAGAAATCGAAGTGATCAGCCTGGTGGCAATGTCAGGATGAGGAAGACTCAGGATGCGTTACACTGTCTGCGCTAGAAAGTCGAAACACGGTCTAGACGGTCTTTCCAGAGCGGCTGCTCCTTTAAACCGTCTTGATGCAGGCATTGATAGGCAGAATCTCGTACGGAACAGCTCCCCGGACATAAGAGAATTGATGTCTCCATGGAGACTTTATTTTACGGAGTTGATTCCTCCACCTATGCACATCATGAGTCGCGCTACGCAGGAGGAGCCGGCTGAATGGGTAGAGTACAAATGTAGACGAAGCCTGCTCCGGGGCCAAGTTGCAAAAGCGAAGTGATGTCGATCGAATAGGTAATTTTGACTTTTTGGGCATTTGCTTGTTCTTGGTGGATGGTTTGCGCACTTCATTAGGCATGTGAATTTTCATAGGAGGAAAACTCGTGTTCAAGCCGGAGGCTCTTCGTTGTACATCGTGATGGATGCACTCGCGTCCCCTTGGTCTCAGGCACCGGCTACAGTGAGTATCACGATTCGAGCTTAATCTTGAAGCCGCCGGACCCCAATCCGACCCTTATATTGGATCGAGCCGGCCAGCCGGCCCAGGAAAGTGTGTGTTGGCCTATGGAGGTACGTTGTTGCGCTTCCAACCGCGCGCTACTCTGGGCAATGAAAAATTCCCATTTGTTGCAGGGACGCCGATATTCAGCTTCCAGGATGGAAGTCGGCCGCAGAGATTGCGTTTCTTTCCCGAGTGTTCGATCCAAGCCGTTCCATGTTGCACTTGACGACTTTACAATGCACTCTGCCCGAACGATGGTGTGAACGACCAGGAACGAAGGGATCTGTTTCTACGCGAATAGGCAGACATATCAGACGACCGATCTCAAACCAGTAACTCGTGTGAGGCTCAATTCTCACCTTCGTATCCAACAACGTCAAGAATGCTGTATCGCAATCAATCACCGATACTGTCAATCAAGACAAACCTACCTTAGACTTCTCCCCACCACAAGTCCCGAGTATTCTCCATTTCTAGCACATTACGATCCGGCGGATCCAGAAACTCCTTCAGTGAGCCTCGGCACTCAGTTCTAGTGGCATTACCGTGCCACGCCGACGTATATTCCCAGTAATGTGGCAACCATCCCGCAAATTCCCAATCGATAATCCCGACGACTTCCTCGCCGCGGACGAGGATGTTGAACGGATTCAGGTCGGCATGCGTAAAAACAGGACGAGGCCACTGTCCATCCTGCATCTCTACCATGCGCTCGATATCCGCCCATTCAGAATCGGAAACGCGCCGCGTCTCGATTTCTGAGGGCTAAAATTCTTCTCGAAGCCAGAAGTGGAAGTCCTGTATGGTACTGAAAGGCCCAAATCGGGGTTTGCAATGTTTGATGCGTGAGTCGAAAAGACTGCCGCCCACACAGCTCTCCGCTCCCGTGCCATCTGAGGGCTCGAGAGCCCTCAACTGCTGCAGCATAGCTCTCAATTGAGTGTAGATGTTTTGTCGCGCGGGTTTCGCAAGCCTTTTCTATGCGGTAGGGATTTCGTCGCCTTGAATTCTTTCCATCACGATGAAAGCACGGCCTTTGTGCACGAATGAGCCGTAGACTTTGGGGACCGGTATGGACGTGTTCTCCGCCACGAACTTCATGCTCGCCGCTTCGGTCAAGTGCACCCGATATCCTGTCTTGATGATGACATGTTTCGATATTTGAGTGCATAGGCCGTCGGATTTGTGCAATTTTCCAAGCGTTTTCAGCGCCAGTCTGGTGAGCAATCGACGAGGGAGCGTGTTGTTCATTGCGAGGCTTTCGGTCCCTTCATGGGCTTTCTCGAACCCAAGCGTCGATCCTAGCTGTGGACCGCGCATCGTGGCACGACCACGACGGCAACTGAATGCATAATCTGGCGTGGGACAGAAAGCAGCAGTATGTTGTATGTCTGCAAGGGGTGATCGTCTTGTTGTGGTTTGAAGCTCACTTCGCAGGGCCTGGGCGCGCCCCACGGAGCGCGCCAAGGGGCGTTCAGTCCTCTGTACTAAGTGAACGCATGCCTACACATCAATCACCGGTATCTCGATTTACGATCTGACAGCTACGGCGAAATCAAACAATCTACAATGTCAATGCATTAACGGTCTGAGTGATGGATATGCCCCCCCAAACTGCACGAAAAAACAACAAACACTGTCCGGATTTGCCATGACCGTATCACGCAAGAAATCGTCCACGTTGAAGATCGCAGGGTGGATGTTATAAGGGAACGGTCTCATACGTTCATCCGCAGGCATATCACCATTCCTGACCTTGAGTGCCCTAAGATAGCACTGAATCCCTTCCCAAGACTTGAAAAGAGATACCTTACCTAATCTCACCCATAGTAGATCTACACTACGCTTATGAACAACCTAACCAAGTATCATTCGCATACGAGTGTAAACGAGCACATAAATTAACATCTGTACGCATAATGCAGTCACTGATAGGAAACATACCTCTACCGAGACATTCCCAACATCACTATGTCCATACCTTCTCCCCCCTTCTTCTTTTTCTTTCACACTACGTCTCTCTAAAGTAATATCGTATAAATCCAGACCTTCCATCTACCACAACTCCTAAATAGCTCCAATCATCGTCAAATCCAAAAAAGAAACACAACCATCGCGATCCAATAAATTGCTCCTCCATCACTTCACCCAAACATTATCCCAAGTAATAGATAGATAGGCCGGTTGATCCTAGCCATCCGCTATAGAAGGGATTTCCTCTCTCGAACAAGTCCTCCCTACATCTCCGGGCGTAACGAAATGTTAAGGAAATTCCATTTTCTCGAAAAGAATCTTGGGCGGGAAATAGGTGGAAGGTATAGTGTAGGTAGTAGCCGTAAGAGACACTGACTGACTATACCAATTAGTACGACCATGCTTGCAAGTGATTATTATACATGGGGACTTACGCGCAAGTACCTAGATGTAAGTGCCTTGAGGCAACGTATGATCACTCAAAAACTCAGGTCGCCTCCAAAAAACACAAGTCCAATCCCAATTCAATCAAGTCCCAAAACTCACTCAACGGGGAGAAAAAAAGAGGAAAAACGAACAGTAGAAAAGGAAAAACCCAATAGATAGCCATAGAGAGAAAAGAGGAATGTTCATCCATCTATATATATGTATAATAAGTGACCTTATCCAACGCGCCGCCCCCCCAACCAACCAAGCCAGTTTGTATATTTCCCTACCTTGTCCTTCCCATCTTTCCTAACCCCAGAAACCGGAAACAGAAGACACCAGGAGTGAGTGAGTGAGTGTAAGCAGTGACGCAGACAAGAAAAAAGCCATCGGCATCCCTGCTCCTTTCCCCTCCATTGACACCGAGAATGGACAAGGACGAGATGAATTCCCATCCCATCCAACCCCGTCCTGTCCCATGCCGAGAGGCTTGAGCCCCAGAAAAATTTTGCATTGTTGCATTCTCTTCTTTTTCTTCTCCTTCTCATTTTCCGAGTATTCCCTCTTTCTTGTCGTTTCATCTCTATTGCCGTGTATCCCTTGTTGCCTTTGTTGAACCTAGCCCCAGCCTTATCGCGCACGTGTGAACCCATAAAGAAGCAGTGAACCCATGGAAAGATTTCGGGGAAGAAACGCCGGAAGCCCCAGCGCTAAGTGACTGACGAGAAAACCTGAAGAAAACAACTGAAAAAGGTAGAGCTTTGCTGATTCGAGATCAAAGGGCAATAGCCAGAGTTTCTGCCGCGTCTGTGGCTCGCCTGGCTAGGATTCGTGGGTTGCGTATGTCTGGACAACGCAGTGTTTGCTGGGTGGCCAGGAATGCGATGCCTAGAAGTGTGTTGTGGAGGTACGATGAACGAGGCCGGTCAGCACTTGAGCCAGCATCTTTCGTACGTTGACTGTCTGTGTGAGTGAGGTGGTGGTGCGCTGTCGATCCTTCTGGCATTCGCGAGTTCCAGGTTATGTGCGACGTAGCGTACGTCTCAAAGGCGGTCCATGATAGTGAGAGTGGCGAAGGTACGCTCCAATCGGACGTGGCCTTTGTCCTTGGGATGCGAAGCCGGGCATCATGAGGACATTCCCGATAGTAGCCGGACTTCATGTATTTTTCACATTTAGCCTCCGATGTGGCGTTCTTTCTCGGGTTTCCAGGTTCCTTTTGAGAATTGTTAGCATCGCTACGTGACGTTGGTAGGAATTGCAATCTTACCTTCGAAGTTGTGTTTGACCATGGCCATTGGGTCGTCATCCTCACCAGCACCCATTTGGCCAACACCAGGAGAGAAGGCAGTGATTGGCAAAACCACAACATCGCCGACCTTCTTCGCCTGTTTGATTCCTGTGAATTGCTCCCATGTAATGTTGCCCTTACTAGTGGTCATGTCGAAGTATTCCGGATCGTTGAAAAACTTGAAAACGGCATCTGTCCACAAAGCAGGGCCGGTGTACTCCACCACGCTCTTCATGTGGCTCTTGTCCAATTGACCGATTTGCTTCCTGCGGAGGGTCTCTTCAGTGATCGATGCAACGACATCGAGAAGAACCGGATGTCCCGGTTTGGATTGGATTGTCCATTGGCAGAATTGAATTCGGCGAGAGTACCAGTCGTGCCAGTCCGGACGATCAGGGTCGGCTTCGATGCCAACAACAAGGCCGTAAGAGCTGCGTGGGACCTCGGAGGGAACCCACTCAACAGCAGACTTGAGAGCGGTGGTGTCAATGTCGCTGTAAATGCCACCACGAGCGAGAAGGATAAGGTAGCGGAAGAAGTCGGCCTTCAACACAGGTTGCGGCAAAGCTTCATAGGCCTCCTGGACTTCCGGGATGCTGGCGTAAAAGTGACGAATCAGGTGCGAGGCGACAGAGTCAGTGATGACTTCGTGCACGAAAGTGGGATGTAACTCGGACCAGGAGGCCTCAGCAGGGCGAAACTCCTCGCCGAATTTGCCTTCTGCCGGCGTGTATTTCCAAGTTTGCCAAATGTATGCCGGGAACTTGCTTTCGACGTCGTACGGAAAGATGTATGACAATTGCTTCCTCAATGGCTGTGCATTGAGCTCTCCCAGAGGCACCTGAGGCCTGGGTTTTCTCACAAGAGCTCTTCCTCCGTTATCGTTGTTCCATGGCTTGATCGAAGCGACAGGCTTAGCCTCTTGTGTGTCTGATTCAGGCGGTGCGACTTGGATCTTCTTATTATCCGAGTAGCTGCCTGTCGGCTTGGGCGAGTTTTGTGAGACCAGTGGTGAAGGTGCCGGGGAGTGTGTGTTCTTGAAGAGTATAAAGAAAGTCAAGACGGCGCAGGCTACCACGAGAGCGCGCTTGAAGGTGAGCATTGTAGCTCGGCGGAAGATAGGGAGAGGCCGTGAGAGCGACTAGCAGCGATTGTATGGGCGGGAGGTTATGTGCGGAGGAGCAGAGGCAGGATATGGGCGAGGAAGAAGGGTGTCGATTGTATTGCGCGGCTCGGAGCTAGTGCATCTGTTGACTGTGGTAGGAGAGGATAATCAGAACATGATTGGCGGAGGGGAGAAGACCGAATGGGGAGACGGAGGAGATGTGAAAGAGGAAGATGATGAGTATATTATGGTTGAAGGTTGAAGCGAAGCGAAGGCAAAGGCTCAAGCGGCATTTGCGCAATGCACATGGGTATCGAGGAGTGATAGCTGGGATAGCGTGGGAAGTGGAGCAAAAACGTACATATGGGCGATCGATGGACGCAGCGAGAAAGCATGCGCTATCAGCTCGATCGGGAAGGCGCGGCTGAGTATAGCAAGCAGCAGGCTGGCAGGCAAACAAAAGAGTGCGTGGCCTATCCGGGAGAAAGTAAGAGGCGGAGAGGAAGGTGTGGGTAGGTAGAAGAAATATAATCTCCTATTCAAACAAGGCGGAAGAAGGTGGAGGAGATGAAGGTGGAGGTGGAGGAGGCAGAGGAGCGGTGCCTGGCAGACGGGTGTTGCAGCGGAAAGATTGGTGTACAAAAATATGTACCACTTTGTCAGAACAGTTCTGTGTCTGCACCATAAGGCAGGCACCGCAACTTTTCCCACAGGAATAGAGAGTTACGCCACCAGCTCCAGCACTACCCGGACGGCCTGACGCGGCAGGGCGGGCTGATGACGAGCTAGGCCACGGCATCAGCCATGGATAAGGCCAGCCAACAACGGGCTCAACGATGATGGGCTGTTATTATTATTAAACTCACCAACCAGCCAGCATAGGTAGTCAGTCAGCGCCGGCTGAGCCCTGTTGTCAGCACTCTACCCGTCCGTAGCTTTGAATCCGAACATCCCACCCATCACCAGCACCATCATCACCAGCAAGGGAAACCCCGGCCAATTGCCCACTCCGCGCACGCCATCGGTGCATCATCTCTATCCATTCATCAACAGACAATTAGATATCTTTCCTCGCGAACACGAGCACAAACAGGGCATGTGCATTTCGTATACGCTAGGACCAAGTCACTGGCCGGTTAATGGGCCAGACGACTCCAGTGAATCGCTCCCAAAACAGCCGTCTCTCCTTGCCACGCGTGCATGCCCAGCTTTTGGCCCTCCACAGCTCTCAAGTGCTCACGTCTCTCTCTGTACCGGATCGACAAGGCAAGCTAACGTCGTTCGGGAATCCAACGACAACCCTTGAGACATGTATACGTATGTTCGTACAGTACTTCTAAGCTGCTACTGCTGCTCACACCCAATTTGAGACAAATCTCCTGACGAAAACCGCCCTCTCTCAATTCCAATTCGCCCATCCTGAAGATCATCAGCCCTGCTTGCCCTCGCTACCAATTCTGCTACCGCCAGCACAGGTAGTAGTCGCACACAAATAAACAACAGCACCACTTGCTTGCTCTGCTTGTTTGTTTGCGTATGCCTATGCATATCCATCCTGCCCTATCTGCACCCGCAGCAACAGCTCCCCTCCTCCCACCTTACCTTATCTCTTCAGGATCCGTAAAAATGACCAATAGCTCCCCCTCCTTTCAAAACCCGGCCAGAGAATCCTAGGCCAGACTGAATTCGCTTCGTCGCGCCTCGGCATTTGAGATACGTAGCGATGTCACAGCGTCATGCATGTGCTATGCACGCTTCCATCATGTGTACTTACGTCCACAGCAAGGGCCCGCTGCTCTCAAAGCAAGGCATACTTATTACCTCCTACAAGCATGACAAGCTTCGGTTCGCAGATAGATGAACACACGCAACCTCTACCCTATCCTCCAATTTCATTTTGAAAAAACTTGAGTGACTATTCCATAATTCCATGAATCACATACATGAAACCACAAGTTATATAGTCGAAGCAAAACAAACCCCCCGGAGTAACCTCCACCCTCCATACAAACGAAATCCACAAAAATCCACGCGTCTTCCATCTTCCCAAGTTTCAGCCCTGAGCCCGCGAGCGAGCCCTTTTCCCTCTCGCAACTCGGAAGACCCCTCAAATCTCTCCCTCACTCCAGAGAACTCCACAAATCCTGTCAAAAGAAAGATCAAAAACGGCCGCTATCCTTTCACTTTTGAAACCCCGTTTCTCCGTGGGAACTTGACACTCGGCAGGTAAGAGGTAGCTCATCACTCTCCACGATATCAAACCAAAATACCTACTTCTTTCCCCCTCTTCGAATCGAATGATCCAAAAAAGTCTAGAAAACACTATCATTACCCCACCATCCGAGCACACAAACAAAACCCCCCTCCCCTTCCCGCTCTTCCAAGAAAACCTACACCACCATCGCACCACCATCAACCGTCCCCTTCTACGCAGCAAACACCCGTCCCGCAAAAACTGCAAGTAGCAAAACCCGCCCTCTACGTATCATGTACCATGTAGCTGTTCGAGCGTGTTTTCCAGCCTTCCCCCCTCCCTCAAGTGGAGCAGACAAGGTTCAAGCTTCCCGTGTGCCGTGCGGCGTGAGAGTTACGTGCATGTAGGGTGCCTTCCTCCCGGCAGCAGTAATGAGCAAGCAGAAGCAGAAGCAGAAGCAGAAGCAAGGGAAATCTTGCATCCATCGGCCACTATGCATGTATTCCTGATCGACAAGGCAATTGTTTGGAATAGGTAGGGAGTGAGGTGCAGATGCCGTGTTACCGTTGGGCAGTCAAGGCGCTGGAGAACAGAGAACGCGCGAAAGAAAAGTTCTTCTTTGTCATTTCATTTTATATTCATACAGCCACGCTTTTTTCGCAACAAGAGAAGAAAATGAGGTTAATCAATGAACCGCCCGCTCGCCCGTTACCTCCTCGTCTTGCCCTCTTGTTGTCGGTTTGCAAGATCGCTGACGTAAAATGGCTCGTTGAGAGACTTCCTTCGAGGGCCAGGGAGGAAACACGAAGACGGGCGACAGGTAGGAGGTAAGGGCCGGAAACACAGCAGAACCGATCCGACCCTGTTCGTGACATCTCACCGGACCAGACTACCGGGTTTGAGGACTTTGAGGCCTTCCCCAGAAGTCGAGCGAGGCGATCACGTCTTCGCCCAATTCGTCTTCGTACGCGAATATGATCTGTGAGAGAGGGAAAGGTTAGTATGATGTTTGGAGATTGAAAGGGAGGATATGTGAGTGCAAGAAGGGACTTACTTCTCTCGAACTCGAGTGCAAGAATCGGATGTTCTTGTGTGTTTGGATGCACACCAAGCCACCCGTGTCGCTCTGCCGGATCTCGATGAACTCGGGCTCGAAGGCCAAGATGTACTTCTCGCCCCATGTGGCGAACGCGTTGGGCGCGCCTTCCCAGAGGATCTTCCAGTCGCCTCGCGCGCGCCAGCCGTTCTTGTTGACGTAGAAACTAAAGTCCGTGTAGCACAGCAGGAACTCGGACGTGTTGCGCTCGATGTAGATGGGCTTGACGCCGCCTTCGCGGCGGGCTACGAAGTCGAGTGAAGTATCGGCTTGGTCGAGTAGGGATTGCGTTTCGAGAGTTTCCAATGACACGATTTCGAAGCCCTTGGCTCCGCCCACGCAAAGCTTGGAGCGAAGGAAGTGGATGCTGTTGCTTTCCATGGGGATGTAGAACTCCTTGTGCGGCTTCAGGACTTCCTGGCCTGATGCGAGCATCTTTGCCAAACCCGACTTCTTCTTGCCCTTCGTCATGGAGTCCATTGGTTGATAGACCTTGACGGTGGAACTGAGGGAGCTGGATTTGACGCAGCACACGAGTGTCTGGCCATTGCACATGCCAGCGTTGATGTAGTTGGCGTGGCAGATCTTGCGACCCTTCTTCGAGGGACCAGCGATCGACTCATCTGTGTCCAGAGCATCCAGCGAGTAGGAGTAGACGACCTTGTCGGTCAGGATGATGAGAATCTGGTGCTGTTCCAGAACCTCGATCTGCGTCACAAGTCTGCACTCAAGAACCTTCTTGGGCTTTTGCGACGCGTCCTTAGGCCGGCGATCGGAGACATAAACGCCGTAGTCTGTACCAATGACTAGCTTGCGGCCACCGTCAATGGGTCTGCAGCAGTTGATCCTCACAGACGAGAAGAATCCCTCGTTCAGTTTGCTCATGGTGAAGATCTTGTGGCGTTCGGACAACTTCTCCTTCTGCGCCAGGATGAGCTTCATCCACTTCTCGCGCTGTATTTGGGTAGTACAGTACAGCGTGAGCTCGTAGCCACCCTTACCCAACCCCTTGAAGGTTATAGGATAGCCCTGCTCGTTGGGTGCAGCGCGAGGAGCAGTTCGACCAACGCCTGGAATCATGCTCGAAGAAGGTCGTTTTGTTATGCCCATCTTGGGGAGCACATAGTCCATCTCCTTGATCTGCAACAACTCAAGGGGGATGGGCTTTCGGTAGACCTTCATTTCTTCGCGCTTGTTCACTGTCTTGGAGCGAACCAGGAGCACAGCATGATCGAAGAGGTATGCCGTAATGTCGGCTGTTTCCGAAGTGGGCGTTTTCTTGAGGTTGCTCTTGAAGATCAATTGTCGGCTCTCCTCGGTCAGCTTGAGGTCCATGTGTGGGATCTGACCCCACTTCAGTTGCGAGTTCAAGCTCATAAGATTGAAATGGTTCTCGGCCTTTCCAGATTCTTCATTGACCCGAGCAAGGACATCCTTGATAAGCTCAATAGCTTTCGGGATGTCTTGCTTATCGGGGTTATCTTCGGCGGTTTGTTTGAGAACGTTCTCAAGAAGCAAAGGATATCTCGCCAATCTCGTGGTGGGCTTCGTCAGGTAACCGTTCAACTCCAGCTTGCGGGACTCCTTCAAGCGCTCAGTCTCGTCCACGAAACGCTGGAAGTTCTGGTTTGAGCTCTTTTCTCTCTCAAACTCAAACTTGCCAAAAAGCTGATTTGCACCGTACTTGATGAACGGGCTAAATTGCTGCACGTACTCCAGGAAGACGTCACCAATATTCCGCACAATTGGCGATTGCTGTTGTCTTCTGGTCAAAGCACTTGCAAGACGTGAATTGACGCTATGCACCTCCTGACAGTTCGAGAACACCGTGCGAATGAACTTCTCCCTCCTGTGCTCAGGAATTGGCGAAAGATCGGGCATCCTAAGAGGCTTGATCCAGAAGTCGCGCAGGTACTCCAGATCTTTCACGAAGTCACGCTCTGTGTACATGAGCTCTGAGATAACCTCCTGTCTGTTCTTCTCCTGCTTCGAAACACTGTCTGCGACTTCCTTGGATACGGAGTTGATCCAGAGCTTTTGTTCGGTTTCCGCCTCATCGTGAAGACTTGACCTGGAAGTTTCACGTTTCAGACCTGGTGTCTGTTTCAGATTCAGTCTTTGCTGCTGTTCAAGTCTTCGTGGGCATGCGATCGAATAACACAGGTTGTCGCGGTTGCAAGTCGGCGAGTAACATTCGGTGAGCAGAGTAAATACGCCATTCACCTCTGGTGGCTCGTCGGTAAGCGTCTCTTTGAATTGGTAGATCTCATTGGGAGAGTCTCGTAAGCGGTGAGCATACGATACTTCGTGGAAATACTTCTGCGCATCCAGTGATCTGCCCAGAAGGAGTGCCAAGTTGCGATCCGAGGTCCTAATGATATATGCAATGAGCTCCACAGCCTCATAGCCCGTAAAGGCGTTCTGGTATACCAGGCCATCCTTTTCTCTTTCGCTGATAGAAACTCGTTCTCGGAAGGCTTGTGCCACATTCGATAGCATCGCACCGTACACTAATGAGGGTCGTTTCTGTGCGACCATTGTGCTGCTCTGGGTCATTTGGCTGTTAGACCTTTGGGTACCATTGACGGACGGCCTTGGTGACAAATGTTCGCCCGGCGAGGCAACGGTGGAAGCCATGGACATGGTCCTAGAGCCGCCACTTCCATTGCTCTGATGCCGTGGTGGGCCTGGTACTCGGTCTGGGTGGTATCCGTTTGTGAGAGTTGAGTCTGTATGCACAGTGTCGCCTGATTCCCGCCTCCGATTGGGTATCACCCTCCCGCTCATTGTCTGCGTATAGTCATGGTCCCGCGAGACCGAGGACATGGACATGGTCCGCTCGTCTCCCGTACGTTCCGGCACTACTCTCCCTTGCGCGGTCGTTCGAGCCAAATGGTTGGCATACGGCTGCTGACGGAAGGCGTTTGCAGGAGCCTGGTTGTAGTTGTTTCCACTGGGAGGTTGATACGTCGGGCGAGGGTTGGAAGCAAGAGATTGCGTTCTGTAGCTGTCGGTGTTCAATGCCGGAGGTCCGGGCGGATAGGGTCGCTGTGTGAATGAGCGCTGATATGGAGCGCCGACTGGTGGGCCTCGAGGATCCATTCGCTGTGGCTGGCCGTAGGGAGCACGATCCGGGCGGACTGGCTGCGGCATACTCTGGTTCGGCGGCATAGGTCGTCTCTGTGGTGTTCCTTGGTTCTGCCCGCCAGGGTATCCTGATCCGTTCATTCCTTCCATTGGTCGGGGCGGGGGGTATCCATGCGGTTGCTGCCCAGGCCTCACAGGCGGCGCCCGAGGCGTGTAGCCAGACATAGCGCTGGACATGGTGTTTGCCCGGTCTTGCGGTATTGGCGGTGGTGGCGCGCCCATCATCGTTTGACTCCTTCCTGACGGCGGGGGACCGCCAAAGATGTTGGAGAAGGCGGCGTCGCGCTGCGCAGAAGAGGAGGCCGGAGCATGATTAGGCTGACGGCCATAGTCGCGGCCTTGCTGGGCCTGGTACTGTGCCATGTCGCGTGTCCAGTGCTATTGACAGCGAGCAGTCTGCCGGGCATCCGCGCCTCCCCACGGGTCGCTACCCTGCCCACTTGGCACCACCAGAGTTCAGAAGGCGGTCGAAAGTCGGCGTCCAGCAGCACAGCCAGAGCGTCGAGGTGTAAGGCGGCGGAGAGGACAGTGCGCGAAGCAGCAGTGGCGCTGAGGATGTGATGGGCCTGCGTTTGGGCGGTGGAAAGGTGGGTGATGGGCGGTTTGGAGGAGGACTGGGGTCTCGCTCGCTGGGCTTCTTCGATGCGGTCTCCTCGGCTCTGGCCTATCAGAACAGCACCCCAGGACTGGCTGGCTGCACCTGCACACGAGGTGCGCGAGTGGGATATTTCAACCGAATAATGATGAGCTTGTGATTAATGAGGTGGTTACTGAATCGTTAATCAATATAGCCATCAACCATCTCGACTTGTTTTGGGTATTGTTTATTGAAAGAATTCACCAGCGCAAGGAATCTGTGGCTGTGTCCTGCGTGTGCTCCCACCCACCACTCCAACTGGAACTGATTGAGTAGCCGGACTGCTCGGCACGTGATCAAGTTTGGGCGCTGTCGCTTCCAGCTGTGAACCTCCTGCCGCCGCCGAGCTCCATCGACCTACTTCCAGCGTTGGAGTTGCCTGTGGCCATCTACGACGACCCATCACCTTCTCGCCTCTACTGCGCGCGTGTTCTTCATCACGCACAAATCCTCCACCATGGCCGACGTCGAGTTCACGCCCAAGTTTGCGCCCTTCTTGGGCATGGTAAGGCAGCTCATTCGCCCACCATCTACACCATGCGAGCGCTAACATGTATTCCCAGGCTGGCATCGCCTTTGCTGTACGTCCATACCGCTCGTGTATCACTCGAAACCTCAACAACATTTACTAATAAATCGCCGCGCAGATGATCTTTGGATGTATGTCATAAGAGTTGGAAACACGCAATTGAAGAAGCTCGGGTTGCTAAGTACAGGACAGGCATAGGAGCAGCATACGGCACGGCCAAGTCCGGAATCGGTATTGCAGGTGTCGGTACTTTCAGATCCGACCTCATCATGAAGGTATGCAGTGGAGGACGCGCGACAGCGAAAGATGCTCGCATGGAGGTATACTGGAGATTGTTCTGACTTGCCATGCAGTCTCTCATTCCGGTCGTCATGTCCGGTATTATTGCTGTATACGCTTTAGTAGTGGCAGTGCTTATCGCCGGCAACATGAAGCCGCCACCTGAGCAGCACTACAGCTTGTTCAACGGCTTCATGCACTTGGCCTGTGGCCTTAGTGTTGGCCTGACAGGTCTCGCGGCCGGCTACGCGATTGGAATCGTCGGTGACTCGGTATGTCAAATTCAAGCTACGACGGAACGAAGGCATAGCTAATATATGCCACCAAGGGTGTCCGCGCATACATGCAGCAGTCCCGCATCTTCGTGGGAATGGTGCTTATTCTCATCTTCGGCGAGGTCTTGGGACTTTACGGGTAAGCTCATTTTCTGGGTTCGCAATCAGAATATGCATATGCTAACTGAGACGAAGATTGATCGTGTCTCTTATTCTCAACACCAGAGCAGCTGGATAGACAGCTATGCTCTCGGTCGCCGAGAAGCTCATGGCACTTGCAAGCAGTATAACATCGAAGATCCGCCGCAAGTATAGCGCCCAGAAGTGGAAACAATGCAGCTATCAACCTCGACAAAGCCCATATCCATATGGCATGGCCTAGTTGGCCACCAAGCAGGACGGTGGTCCGACTGCTCCTTCGGCGTAAGACTGGCATCGAGCAAGAGCTCGGAGGTGGTATTTGATTGACATCTAGATCGTTCATAGCGTCTGTAAAATAACCAACCATCATACATGAAATCACTGCGTACCTTCTACCTCCTAGAGCTATGGATCCGAGGTAGATAATGTATGGGGCCGTGGCAGCTATGGCAGCTATGGCAATACCTCCTACCATTTAATGCAGAGGTAAGCGAAATACTGACATC
The DNA here is from genome assembly GCA_030772445.1 of Cladosporium sp. MBC 237. Taxonomy (NCBI): domain Eukaryota; kingdom Fungi; phylum Ascomycota; class Dothideomycetes; order Cladosporiales; family Cladosporiaceae; genus Cladosporium; species Cladosporium sp. MBC 237. The sequence goes on from JAPHCH010000152.1 coordinate 32,669, forward strand.
ATTCGCTGCTTCCTTTGGACCCACGTGCTGGGCATGTGGGAAGAGAATGCTCAACTCAGCGATGTTTACCAAGGATATCAAACTGTAATGCATGGGTATCAAGCTGTCAGAACGTGTACATTTGCTGAAGAGCGTTAATCGTATCAAAAGTCTCACCAAACGCCCTCTTATGAGGCTTGAATTAAGCATCGACACGGCTGCAGCCCTGCCGACCATCTTGATCTTCCGGCCTTTTCTCGCGCCCTTTGCTTGCGCCTAGTTACGTCAAGCCCCCCGAGCATGAACCTTGCCCCGCCAACTCTGGATGAGAATCTCGCTCAACCTCGAACTGCTCTGTAGTCACCACCCATTGTACCTTTCATCTTTTGACAGAGACCCGTTACACACCCGTGAAATCATACAAACATTCCCACGCTCTTCCAAGTCCCAATCCATTCCCACTCCCCGTACCGAAACGCTGGAAACATCAACTGCTCACGTCGGACTTGGCTTGCGGCTGAACGGTGCTGTGCCGCTGATCAAGTGCATTGATACACACTCGACCAGCTTCTGCACCCCACCTCGACACCGCGATCCTCAAAGGACTCTTGAGGCGAGTGAGAGACATGAGGGAGGCGTGAACGCAACATCACCACATACCGCCCACCCTAGCTGCGTTAGCAGTACCTCGACGTCGTCATCCAATACGTCCTACCCCACGCACCCCGACTCTTCAGCAATCATGGCGCCCGGAATCGTCGACAAGATGGCCTCGCGCCTTCATCGGATGAGCCACAGCAGCTCTACCGACAACAACAATAGCAGCAGCAACCACCACAGCAGCGGCAACGACAAAGAGAACTACCAGGCGCGCGAAGAGGAGAAGGCGAGACTTGCATCCTGGCAAGCCGACAGCAAGCCACTGGAGGTCTCAGAGATCACAGTCGACCCCCAGTCGAAGCCTGTAGGACACTCGTCCAAGCTTTTGCGAAAGGAGGACTTTGAGCTCTTGAAAACGCTTGGCACGGGTACATTCGCGCGCGTCTGGCTTACCAGATTCGCTAACCGCAAGGGCTCTGAGAAGAACCAAGTGTTTGCGCTGAAAGTGCTGCGCAAAGTGGATGTCATCCGTCTGAAGCAGGTGGAGCATGTGCGCAACGAGCGCAACGTGCTCGCTGCTGTTGCCGGCCACCCTTTCATCACGACCATGGTAGCGAGCTTTCAAGATGCTGATACATTGTACATGCTGCTGGATTACTGCCCTGGAGGCGAGGTGTTTTCGTATCTGAGGAGAGCCAGACGATTCAACGAACCCACGAGCCAGTTTTATGCGGCCGAAATCTGTCTCATTCTGGAATTCTTGCATGACAAGGAAGGCGTTGCATACAGAGACTTGAAGCCGGAGAACATCCTAATTGACGCGGAAGGCCACCTGAAACTCGTGGACTTTGGCTTTGCGAAGAAAATCCAAAACCGTGCGTGCCCCGGAGAAGATGATGATGATGCCATGGTAACCGACTCGACTGACGGTTTCTCTGCAGGAGAAACATATACACTCTGCGGCACACCCGAATACCTTGCTCCCGAGGTCATCAAGAACACTGGCCATGGCACTGCGGTTGACTGGTGGGCCTTTGGTATCCTGATCTACGAATTCCTTGTCGGCCAGCCACCATTCTGGGACCAGAACCCTATGAAGATCTATGAACAGATTGTTGAAGGTAAAGTTCGTTATCCGTCGGCAATGGGCGACGATGCGCGTGATTTGATCGGTGGTCTCTGCACGGTCGACGTGAGCAAGCGACTGGGCCACATGTCCGGCGGTGCTGCGACGATCAAGGCGCATCCGTGGTTTAAGAACATCGACTGGGATGCTCTGTACCACCGCAAGATGCAGGGTCCGATTGTCCCGCATCTCAAGAGCGCTGACGACACGAGGAATTTTGATGAGTACGACGCTGAGCCGGTTCATCGGGACCACTACAGCCAGGTAAGCTTTTACCCCTACTAGTTGCGTGCAGGCATTGGTGTGCTAAAAAACTGGTGCACAGGAGCAAAAGGACAAGTACGATCAAATGTTCTCCGACTTCTAATCGACTCGCCGGGGTTTTTCAAATGTCAGAGAGAAAGTGTTCTTGGGTACGTGGGCGGAAATATTTGCATGTGTCATGAGGAGGGCAGCGAGCCAGGCGTTTTTGGGAGCATTGAAAGGAAGCCGGGAGCCATTGGCCTTCAACGGGGGCTATCTTGGAGAGCATGTTTTGAAAGCACATCTTGTACATTCGGGCTCTTGCTGTTCTTCGCGTCGGAATTTTGGGGCTACCTTTATCTATGGGTTTATTTTAACGCTGCTATGGCTTGACGATGGGACGCGGGTGCTGTGTTTGTAACACCTATATCATCGCAAACTTGCAGGTATCAACGAATATGTTTCAACTGATCTCTCCCATCTTGGTGAGGGCTCTGCTATTCATCGTCAATTGTAGCACACACGCCCGTTTCTTAACCCCGCATGCAAAAGCTGGGGCGAGAGGAGATGGTGGATCCGTGTGGACGTTGAACCGCGGCAATAGTTGGATAAGATTATCACAACCCATCCTGGGTAGGTATTTGACGCACGAGCTCCCAGTCATGTTGTTTACCGCCTGCTTACTACTTCTTCCACTCATGCTTGAACAGCTGGAGCTCGACGACAATGCTTCCTACGAAATTCCTGGCTAGGCGGAAGATTGCCCTGCTGCCTTCATCACAAGTAGCATCATCCACACCTCGATGGACTCGAGCTCCAGCTAGAACCCTCCTCACTCAAGCCCACGACAGGGGACCTTCCGAACCCCCTTTAATCGAGACAACAATCCCTCAGCACTTCGCGTCTGTGGTCTCCCGTTTCGGCGACCGCAATGCCGTCATCTCTCGCCATCAGAACGCCGCTTTGACCTATTCGACTCTCGACGAGCAAAGTAACAGCATAGCTCGTGGCTTCCAATCGCTCGGGGTCCGCAAAGGGGATCGCGTCGCCGTCTCTCTAGGGAACAATCTAGAGTTCGCGGCTTTGACATACGCTTGCTTCAAGTTAGGCGCTGTACTGGTGCCTTTGAACCCGAGCTTCAATGTGCAGCAGGTCGTTTCGGCGCTGAGCCATTTGGACGCAAGTCACTTGGTTATTGGGACGGAGACAAATTTGAGCAGGAAGCCGCCGAGGGATAATGGGGCGCTGTTGAGACATATTTGCCCTGGTTTGGAGGGGCAGGGGAAGGTTGAGTCGGAGCTGGTGCCTTCGCTCAAACAAATTGTACTTGTGGATAACTCGAGTGGAAGGGTGGATGCGAAGAGCATGCGGGCTGCTGTGCCTTTTCACGACCTCTTAGATGGGTCGAAGGAGGCTCTGCCCGACCAGACTTTGGACAAACACGATGTCGTGAACATTCAGTTCACGTCAGGGACCACTTCCAAGCCCAAAGCGGCGTGTCTATCACATCGATCGATTCTGAATAACGGCATGCAAATCGGGGATCGTATGCTTTTGACCGAGAACGACGTGATATGCTGCCCACCGCCACTCTTCCACTGCTTCGGCTGCATTTTGGGTTACATGGCGAGCGCGACGCATGGATCCTCCATCGTCTTCCCGACCGAAGCTTTCGATCCCATGGCCACGCTCAAAGCCGTGCAAGAATACAAAGCTACGGCTCTGTACGGTGTTGCCACGATGTTCCTGGCCGAACTTGAACTTCTCGCCAACGGTGCTGTCTCCCAAGAAGGCTTCCAGCATCTACGCACTGGCATTGCTGCGGGCAGCTCTGTTCCTGCAGAGCTCATGCGGAAACTGCATAAGATCCTCAACCTGGACGAACTTACGATTTGCTACGGTATGACGGAAACATCTCCTGTCAGCTTAATGACGCGAACGAACGATCCCATCCAAAAACGCATCGACACCGTCGGCCGCTTACTCCCACACGTCGAAGCCAAAGTCGTAGACGTGCAAGACAAAAGCAAAACCCTCGCCGTCGGCGAGCGCGGCGAACTCGCCGTCTCAGGCTACCTAGTCATGAAAGAATACTGGGGCGATCCCGAAAAGACGGCAGAAGCCATGATCCCGGATACGCAACACCCCGACAAAGTCTGGATGCTCACGGGCGACGAGGCGAGCATGGACGAGGAAGGCTACGTTTCCATCACCGGACGAATCAAAGACCTCATCATCCGGGGCGGAGAGAATATCGCCCCGCTCGAGCTGGAAAACTGCTTGCTTGCACACGCGGACGTGCAGGAGGTCAGCGTTGTTGGGCTGCCGGATGAGAAGTATGGTGAGGTTGTTGCTGCTTTTGTTGTGAGTCGGAAGGGGAGTGGGATTTCTGCTGAGGATGTGAGGTGTTGGGTGAGGGAGAAGCTTAGCGGGCATTTGGTGCCGAAGTATGTGTTTTGGGTGGAGGATTACCCCAAGACTGCTTCGAATAAGATTCAGAAGTTTAAGTTGAAGGAGATGGGGATTCAGTGGTTGCGTGAGGGGAAGGGGTTGGAGTAAGGATTGCATGCCGGGCATGCACATGGTTCTGGATGTGAAATCCGGCTTTTAATATTGCCCTGTTGGCTTGTATGGCGGGATACTGCAATAATGCGAACCAGAATCCACCTGAGCGCTACGGATCGCACACGCGTGTTTGAGTCAAAGCTCCATCGACATCTCGCCAGGACGGAAGGCTGCTTCACGACAAACTCCAAACGACTACATGCACTCTTCCGATGGCCATCATTGCGAGACGAAGCAAATAATACCGGGAAACTGCTGTCGTGGCTTGTTTTTGAGACCGGCAATTGGACATGTTATGTCAGACCGACTTCTTGAAGCGGCAAACAGACTCCTAGAAGCTGCAAGATAGGGTTGTTGCGAGCTGTCTGGCCAGACTCACGGGACCAAGCGTATGAATCATGGGCGGTAAAGAGTGTTGTGTCCAGAAACCCAAGGTTCAAGCAGGAGACATGCATGGAAAGACAGGCGTTGAAAGACATGCATTGCAACACACTGTTTGCTGCTGTTCACAACAACCTGCACTGCTGCTCAATGATCATAGCTCAAATCGATTTATTTATAAGGCCGGCATCATCTGCTATACTACGTACGAAATGCCCACTTCTCGAACTCGGCTCTCAATTTACACAGACTACCAAATCAAGCAAAGCCACACAACCATGAAGGAAGTCAATCAGGCCGATCAACACGTACCCGGAAACCATGCCTCTTCCGTCGCGGAAGCCTTAACCCGCCGTCTCCAACTCATCAAGCTTGACTGTAACAACCTCAAGCTGGAGGTTCAAGCGATTCACCATCAAAACACTGCGCTCAAGCTTCGCAAGAACAAATTCCACGCCAAACTTGCCGCTCTCGCATCCCAGGTGGCTCTTGAGTCGGAAGTCATGATTGATAAAAATTCAAACAACGCTGTCGGTATTTACAATGAAGACAAAGAATTCAAGCTACACTGGGAGTCCATGAACACCAAACTCGATACTATCGCTTCAAGCCTGATCGAAAAGCATGATGCCACCACGACCGAGGGTTCCAACGATGCCATCAATGCCGATCATGATGCCAAAACGCACAATGTTACAGTTCATGATGCAGACATTGGATCGGACGACTCGCAGCAGACCCCAAGCATGACAAGCACTTCGCAAGATTCTTGTGACGAATGGGTCCTTACACCGACCGCTACATCCAGCACTTTCCCCGCTCCTGAGCATATGAAACCAGCTCCTGAGCACCATGATCTGGCCGAAGCCCAATCAACTCAAGCCTCGCTTCAGCGCCTTGAAACCCAAGTCGCAAAGATCCTACCCAAAGTCAAGACGCTGAAACCGTCGGAGGAAAAGTGCCAGGAAATGAAGAATGACATCGTAGCAGTGAAGGATGCAATTGTGGATATCTGCTTCATCAGTCTTCTATGCATGCTGCTCCGGTTCTTCTCCGGGTGCACTTTCTGGCTCATCGTGGCTGCGATCATTGATCTGTGGTACTGCGCTGACATTATGACTCGTCTGGACAAGCATGTCTCGCGTGTTCCCCCACCACGTTTTTGAAGTCCCTTTTCTTGATTGGTGTGAGGCCAAATTCTACTGTAAAGCGGTGGGAAGAGGGAAGAACCCCACGGTCGTGTCAGCAAGTCGCGCACGAGAGATGTTGGTATCAGAAGGTTTCTATTGGACATTTGGGTGATGGCATTTGAGGAGAACGAAGGGTTATTACAGCAACTACGCCACGGCTGTTAAAGGTTAACATTGAAACAACAATCTGGAAAGACTGTCTATGTACTGCAAATCAATAATGAAGCCAAGTCACGATCATGAATGAGATCCCCCACGTCATTGATACCAGGCAAGCCTCAAAATCCACTTCCATTCATAGCTGTAGATGTTGCTGCAAGCCAACATGCTGTTGTGCAACCAAAAGGTGGAGTGGATATATGTGTGTGACCTCTGGCCAGCGCATCATGCAGGAAGAGGATTGGAGCTCAATCCATGGCTGCCTGAACGCACGCCTCACCTTTAGGCGCCAGTGGCATGCCTTGCCTATCTTCTCAGCCTGATGCTGCTTGGAAATGTTGTATCTTGTTCTCACTCATGCTCTCGTAATACTCGTTTTCCAATTGTCGATTGAGTACATCCATCTTCGAAATATCATTGAAGAACACACCCCTAAGCAAGATGGACTCCGACTCGGCTTTTCCACACGACACGGACACAACCAGCGAGCCCAATGGGTTTTCGATCATCACCCCATCTGTCAGTACTGCAGATGATGATGCTTCCGTTGGAGGTGAAATCTCGTCTACAGGCAACACCAGCCGTGTAGAGAACACCCATGATTCGGACGCGGCCAGCAACTCTGACTTCATCGGGCACTCCGAATGTCCTGGCGCCATACCTCAAGTTGTTCAACAGCAGACTGGATTCACGAAAGAGGCACAAGATGCGGAGACCAAGTCGAACTCTGACAAAGATGCAATCCACTATGAGACAATCGAACGACAAGAAGATCGCAAACAAGAGGGACTCATTGGCATTGCCTTGACTTTCGAGAGAGAACTCGACGCTAGCACGGCAGACGAACTCATACGCATTGCCAAAGAGATCACCCGAAATGAAGTTTGCCATTATGCCAAATTCCGTTTTGGCGAGGTCTCAACCACGCCGCTCAGAAGCTCATGGAAGACCGAAAACGAGTCTCAGAAAAAAGATCCCGACTCTCCGCATGTCTCAGAAGATGCCCAATCCGACGTGTACACCAAATATCTCATCATGAAAACTCAGCAACAGGATTTCGAGACGACCGTTGGTGATGATGATGCTCCGTCTGTAGAGCCCAAGAAAACCAAACCCGCCGCATCTCTTCAGAGCGAGTTGACCAGAGCCCGCATTCTGAATAACCTCGGGCAATGCAAGAAGAACATGACCCCTTGCTTTTGCACAAAAGAGACATATCTCAAGCACAAAGCCTCTGTCGAAGCCAGCCCGACAATCGATGAAGATATTCTCCCCATCTCAGACGTTGTGGATAAGGCGCAGGCTCGCATTCAACACATGCTGGACGGATGCAAATGGGCACCGTTCCCGGAGGAGATGGAAATGAGGCCAGTGAGCTTTACGCATCGTACAGGCAAGAGAGCTTCGAACTTGCTCATGGGGGTGGTCGTGTTCATGCTGTGTATCGTTGGGTTGTTCTCTCTCTACCAGGCAAAGGAGGGGAAGTGGGAGCAAAAGACTGAATCGCGCCAGTGTCTCGGTATTTGGGTGGGATAGTAAATCGGGCTCTGTAATACTCTAACTATTAGCGGTAGCAAATGAATGTGACTTCTGGTGGATTTTAAGCTGCGCTGCGACTGATCTTGATGTGCTCAGCCTTCAGGTAAGAGACCTAATGGAAACACAAGGCTGTCTTGCCGAGCCCACCCCTTTCGATATGGCATGATTATCGAATTATCTCACACTGCATTCTCTACCACTGTAAAAATCGGGGCTGCGGCCGCTCGTGCATACTTATTGCAGCCACAGAATATACAGTGCCACCATCAAGCCTGCAAGCTGCAAAAAGCTCAGGAGCTCTCAGGAATGCGAGTGAGCTGCCTGAGCTTCTTTCCATCCCTCTCACCGGTCGGTCAATGACAGCATCGATGTAAGGCTTCAAGCCACTCGCATCGTAGTTTTGGTTGGTCATCGCGAGATTTCTTGGGGCTGGATTGGTTTGTGGTGGTTTGGGGGCCGGGTGGGAGGGTATAAAGGCTGCTCGTTGTTCTTGATTCTTTCTTTTCTGTCTAGAAGCATCAATCTCGAGCAGGATGGCGAACAAGCAAGCTTCAATCGTGGATTTGGATGATGAGATGGATCGATTTTCGATCGTTGCTCCTTCTACCATTGCCGAGCAAGAGTTGTTTAAGTTGCCCAAGGTTCCTGTGAGTTTCATCATTGAGTTTCATCATTGTGGACGTCGACGTCTCGAACACCCAGCTAATCAGTGCTCGCAGACAGCTGATGACAACACGAAGGAATCCCACGAAGATGGAAGCTCTGAAGGCAAAGCTGGCAGTCTCAACGACACTGTCCCCAAGAAGCCCTCTCAGTTCGATGAAAGCTTCGTGGCCTTCCTAATGGAACAGAACAAAAGGTTGATCAAAAGACTTCCCAACGTAGCAAGCTTGTCCAAAGACTGCGTTTCCTACAGCAATGGGCGTCACAAGCCTAGCTGTGACTGCAACGAAGGGACCTTCACCTCTCTGGAGATCCCAGAGCCACCGATTCAAGGCGCTCCTGGTATTGAGCCTTATGCTCAACCGCCGATGCCAGGCCATCATCCTGAAATGCCTTTGCCCAACCAAGGACCGCCCATCCAAGCACCTCCAGGTATTGAACCTTACGCCCAACCCCCAATGCCAGGCCACCACCCCCAGTTGTCTCTGCCCACGCATGGCCCGCCAATCCAAGCTCCTCCATGCATCGAGCCCTACGCTCAACCACCGTTTTCAATTCCAGGCCACCATCCCCCATTGCCTTTGCCCGCCCATGGCCCGCCAACGCAAGCCCCTTCGAGCATCGAGCCCTACTCCCAGCCTCCAATCCCACTACCCGGCCACCACCGCCCGTTGCACTTACCCACCCAAGGCCCATCAATCCCTGCTCCAGCACTACCAGAGCCCCAGTCCCAAACCGACCCCTACACCCACCTCCCCCACCCAGGCCCGCCCCTCCCCGTCCCCCAAGACCCATTTGAAGACCTCGAAAACCTCGCGACCGAGAGAATGGTCTACAACCAAGGCAACGACGTCTGGAGCGCGCTGCTGCGTTTGGCGCGCGTGGTAGAAGCAGCTTCGGGACCAGCGACGGGCTCAGACTCTGTTCTCACGCCGTACGATAGCGTCATCCAACAATTCGTGCCGAACCCTTTCGAGCCAAACACGACGGAACGGCAGGAATTCTGGAGCAGGAGAGCGCAGTTGACGAGTGACCTGCGTAGCTTGGAGCGTAAGTATGGTCTCAGAGAGGAATTTTACGCGGGGAAGAAGAAGAAGGCTGGTGCGCTTGCTGCGAAATGTTGCAAGGATGGGAAGGGGGTGAAGAAGAGCGATGCGCCTGGTTTCTGGGGTTTGCTGGGCGAGAAGTGCTCGGTTGGGAGGGGGAAGGGGTTTGAGGAGGTTTTTGGGCTTGTCAGGTTGGTGGTTTTGGTTGTTGTTGCGCTGCAGCTTTATGCTATTGCTGGGGCGCAGAAAAGTCGGGGTTGGTGGTGAATGAGGAATGGGGCTTCGATTTATTTCGGATTTTTTGGGGGCGTTGGGGCTTGAATTATGGCAAGGATTGTGTTGCAGCGGTCGATTTGGCGCGCAGAAAAGTGATGATTTTCGGTACTCTTACGCAGAATGCTGTCTTGTCGGGGTAGTTGTGATAGTTCCGGGAGTACCTACTGGAATTGATGAAACGGAGACAAAGAATGAGTCGCTCAAATAGTCTTGAATTTTGATCGGTTCGAGCCCTCACAGCGAGATACCCGAAGATGACGAGTCAACACTTTCCGTGCTCATGCCTGCAGGATTCTCCAAATCTTTCCTCCCGGGTATTACCCTCGCACACCACGAGCACCAACTACGATTGGCGCCACTCTGTTCTCGACTGAGATATCTTCCCGTTGTCCGCTCGTCCTCGTAGTGCTTCACGGCCTGTCCCACGTAGACTTTCTCTTTCACCTTCGTCTTCAGCTGACCGCCAATGCCGACGATCTCCTGCGTCATGTAGCTGCATCCTCGGTATTCGTGACCAGGCGACTCTGCTGATTCAGCTGCCAGCTCCTCTGCTCCGCATTCGTATTCGCGGTATACGTCTAGCGCGGCTAGACAGTTGCGGCGTCGACCGCACTCGACGCCCTCGTTGCCTTCGCCCAGACCGGCACCAATACCGCCGCAGGCTGAGTAGCGGATGCGCCAGTTGACGCTCCGTTGGTGATTGGTGTCGTCTTGACGAGAAGCGAGGCCGCAGGGTTGGCAAAGCCATACTGTGGTTGGGCAGGTGCATGGAGTGCGAGCGAAGGCCGAATGAGTGAATGAGTTATCGCAGCTATGAAAGAGAGCGATTAGGGCCTGTCAGTGTTCGGGTAGAGGATGACTTACTCTGTAAAGTCCCAATCATTTGATGTGACGCTTGTAAGTCTGCTAAGTGGTGCCTTCATGCACGTTTTGCATAGCCTGCGGTGTCTGCCTTTCAGGTCTCGTGGATGTGGTGGCTTAGCTATGCAGTTCTGTCCTACACGTTAGTGAACAGAGAAAGCCGCCGTCACACTTGGAGGTCATCGATACCCTGCAAACAATCTTGCTACACTTTCTGCACTCTCCCACCATGTCGCGAGCGCAAGGTCCCACTTTGCCACTGGTGATCCGAGTTGTCTTGGTGTCGCTTCTCCTGGTCATCCATGTTGTGAGAGTGCTTTGGAAGGCTTCTCCCAAGCTATTTACGGATGAGTCGGCGCGTTCATTCTCGCAGCATAGTGTAAGTGCTTTGAGCATGGTGCGATACTGGAGTAGATTCGCCCGAAACTGACGACATGTTCGCGACAGGTCGTGGAGAGTGTTGAGATCTAGCAGAGTTGCTAGCTGTGATACGATGCTGTGGTAGGCTGTCAGGAGTAAAGTCCTTGGTATATGTACACCTCACCATGTACAGGATCATATCAGATCGGAGCCTCGTGGTGACATGGCAACAAGATCATGGGCAATGGACATGTAGCAGAAAGCACATCCTGCGGTGATTCGAAGCAAGCAGGGTAGGGTGTGCTCACGGGTAACAGCTCAATGCAGCTGAAAAACCATTGATGTTTGGGTTTGGCCTGCCATCGTCTGCTAATGCGAGGATAGCAGGTGGCGGCTCGAAGCTAGCTCCAAGGTCTTTGGTGTTTTCGTTCTCCAGGCATAGCAGGCGGACCATGATCTTCTGATACCAGCAGAGGCGGCATCAGAGCAGCTGTGCCCTGTGGTTTTATGAGAGATTTTACGATATTTATGAGAGGCAGTTCTCCGTGAATGAGTGGTTTTTGGGTGCTACGATATCGGAGGTTGAACGTTGCGCATCTTACGACTGCGATGTCGTCGAGACCACTTGGACGCGGGGGGCAGGTGGAGATCGCGTTTCGGCCCATCCCTTTCAAGCCATCACGGCTCGTGACTGCTCTCACTCAAGTCTTTCGTCACTCCTCTCTCACCACCCTCACTAACAAGGTATTCACCAAGAAATGCAGCAGCACGCTTCTGGGCGCTTTGGCGGGAGAGGGTCATTCCGACTTTCTGCGTGGCATGGCGCGCCTGTATGCAAAGCTGACTGGCGGAAGCGATTGTTCATCCAATCAAACCGACTATGCCGGGACACCAACACACACCCGCCTTAGGGTAGGGCCGAGGCCGAAGGTGGGGAATCTTATTGTACCATCGGCCATGGCGTCGCCGTGACCGCCAAAGACGTGTCGTGCGCGTCAAAGGCTGGGAATACCTTGTTGCCATGACGAGCCAGGCAACGCAATCTGTTTTCCGTGGCACATCTCTAGAGACGAAATGACACCACGGCACCAATGCCGCGGGAGACGCGGCATTCAGTGTAACGAACATCTCGACCTTGTCGCCCACGTGTCCCAGCCAGGATTGCGACATCCCAAGAATAGCTCGCATTTCTGCGGTTCTGCAAGCGATATTGCAGATCCTTCTGACTTATGTACCCTCGCGTTTGCTCGGTGAGTGGTCAAATGCCCACATACAACATGCAGTGTGTGAAGCGACGCGGTGCAAATTGATATGGTCGCACGCTAGGCTACTGTGGCGTCTGAGCCTTTCATGGCGGGAGCGAGTAATCTTCAGGAAAAGAGCGCGCCAGTCTGGAGATTCCGATCGTCATATCTTTAGACATGGCCCTGCAGTCAGTAAGGCGGATACTGCAGTCTGCGTTTCAGCCTCTGAGAAATCCCTTCACCAAGGTTCCCTGATCGCCTGATCGAGAGGGCCAGACAGGTTCCTTCTGCATGCTACAGATTGACGGTTCATAATATAGTAACCAGCTATACCCAAAGCAGTATATCGCGAATCCTTCAAAGCTACAACCAACGTGCCAACGATACGTCCGAAAGCTAGCTACCCCAAGGCACGGGTGGCCGGATGCCGCTACATCTATATTTGCCATGTGGTCTTCTGTCACAGTCGGATTTCTAATGATCTGTATGGCTTCGTCGCATGCAGGGCAAAACTCCTGGAATAGATTCCAGACTTCAACCACCCTTTCACTGTGCCAGTACGCTCTTGGACCATACACCCACTTCCAGGTCCCATTTCGCTATGCTTGCCGACATGGCGTACTTCGACACGCCCTACTGATAGCTCGACATGAGCAGATGTTGGTATCAATATTGGATTACGAAGCCTAACCGACTTCTGGCGATACATTAGTCGCCAGGGTATGACGAACCCTGCTTTCACATAGGTGCCAAAAGCATGCTTGGCCTTGTATACTGTGATTGTCAAAGCATCACATTTATTGAAGCCTTTCCGGCGGGCGCCTACCATCTCGTCCTGCCATGGAACCCGAACGAACCGATCGAGTGACACAGAACCCTTCAATAGACCCCCGTCCACGCCGGGTAAGAAAACGAGGCATCGACGTGGAAGAATCCTCAAGCACAGCAAATGTCGAATCCTCACCGAAACGAAGAGCCTCAACATCCTCAAGAGACACCATGCGGCGATCCACCTCGCCATTCAACGCTATGCATGGTGCAAATCTTACAAAGACTGGAAGGGTGAGCAAGGCCACTAAAGGCCAGCCTGTCCACCATTGTGAATGTGGAAAGACTTACACCCGTGCCGAGCATCTGAGAAGGCACAAGCAGAACCACAAACCAGGAGCATACCCATGCGATATCACCGGCTGCGAACGAGCTTTCTATAGAGAAGATCTCCTGGTGAGGCACAAATCAAGACATCACGGTCATCAGCCATCGGACTCTTTACCTCTGCCCAGCACAGGCGGCATGCCTGGGCCTCCAAGCACACAACCACTGTTTTCCACTTTGGGAGAATCCGACCTGAATCATATCACCGCCGGCTTGCCCGCGAGCCTGCCATTTGCACCGGGTGTCGCGGATCACCAGTCGACACGACAGCCTGTTGAAAGACAGGGCCGTAAAGGCTACATACCCATCACCGAGATGAGAGGCACCGCAAATTTTGATCTGGTAGTCGACAACATGCAATCCAACCTGGATTTTTCACAAACCAATTCATTATGGATCTCGCCACCAGCACAGTACTCTTTCGAAAGCTCTTACAACACCCCGGAACCTGTTTACCAACACAGTGATCAGTTACATGTACCAGCCAGTCTCGATATTGGTCAGGGATGGACATACGGAACACCCAATACTGGTCACTCACGCTCTCCGACATCTGCAGGCTCAAGGGCGCCAATCTCACGCTGGGAAAGAGCCAGTCCAGCATATACTCAATTGCACACGCCTGCCTCCGAGAAGTCGTACTGCGAGTCTCACGATCACGGCGCTCTACCAAGCAATCCATCTTTCATGGAACATCTGGCTGTCGACACTACCATATCCCCCGAGTATCGCGATTTGATGGAGGAGAATGACCTGATGACTCCAACTTCAGCACCTCAAGCGACCGGCTTTGGGCCAAATCAATTTCGCCAGCAGCCCGACAATGAGCAACGCTACCTGGATGCCTACTGGACATCAGTGCATCCCTCATGGCCAGTCATCCACAACCCCACGTTCGAGTTGTCGTATAGGTCTCCTCTGCTCCGGGCATCAATATATGCTCTAGGGGCCTCCGCAATCGGTCATCAAGTAGACTACGCCAACGCTTGCATCATACACAAGAGGTGCCTGAAAGTACTCAAAAAGCGCACTGACAAGAAATGGCATTCATATCGCGTTTGTGACATGCAGGCCACCTTTTTAGTCGAGCTGTTCTCCGCTTTCAGGTCCCGACGTCCACCTTTCCAGCTTTCAAGATGCTTCACAGACTCGTATGCCGCGCTTTTTGTGGACGATTCAGATTCGGCGAGTGTCCCGCTGGCGATGGGCTACAACTTTGACACTTTGGGCCACGACACTACAACTGGATCTGATGTCGAGACCAAGCATCGCTTGCTTGCAGCATGCTACCTGTTGGATCAAATCCACGCTACTTTGTTTGACAGACCGACAAATACGCCTGTCGGCTTCGAGCCTGCGACCCTCACTCTGCCACAACCGCTGCCCGTATGGGACATGGAAATGGCTCAGCTTGGACCTCTTTTTGAAAGCATGAGCGACCCAAAACCGATGGAGCCGGTGACACTTCAGCAAGCTGTCGAATCGACCTGCGATCAAATCGCTTCCGGGCGTGAATCTTCGGATCTCTTCACGTCGTCACTCATGCTTGCACACACCTACAGCAAAGACGCAAGAGACGTCTCCAACCCCCAAAACATCGACGCAGAAAGCGCCCTTCAAGCCCCATCCAGCCATCCACCACAAACCGACCTGACCCGCAAGACTCTCACCCTCTGCCACAAAACTCCCATCCGCTCCCTCCTCGCCGTCGCCGGCGAAAGCTGGATAATGGGTGAGAAACTCAACTCCCGCACCGAATACAAAGCCGCCCAGCAAGAAATCCGCAAATGGGCCTCCACAGAAGCATCCAAGAAAGCTCTCGCGCAAGCCCTGGAAATCCTGCACCTTCACCGCAACAACTTGAAATCACCCCTCCTCTTCCACGAATGGTCTCTCCACCTCGCCTCTCTCGTCGTCTGGGCGCGCTCATACGCCGCGCGAGAAAGCACGAGCCGACTTCGTCTTGAAATCCCCTCGGCTAATGTCATGGAGACGATCGTGCCTGGTCAGGAACTGGATGGCATTGTCTCTCGGGTGGTTCAGAGGGGTGCAGAGGGTAAGTGCTCGTGGGATGATGTGAAGGGCGTGTTGATGTGGGCCAAGGCGCGGATGGAGAAAACGGGGAATGTGAGGTTTTGCGGCGTTGTCAGTGGCGCTGTGGATGTTATGGGGCGACTTGTTGGGAGGGGGGATGAGGATGGGTGGTTTTGAGGGTGTGCGTGACGTTGGTGTTGGAGAGCGGTTCTGGCAATGTGAACTTTGTGGTGGGCTTTGTCTTGCTTTTAAATACGAAGGAGGTGGAGATGGGGATTTGTAGATGTGCGGGAAAGAAAGCCTTCATGCATTGAAACGAGATGGCAGTATCATAGATATATTATACAAAATTCGCTTCATCAACGAGCAATCTTCTCTACCGAGATGTTGTTGGGGCGGAACTGTCTAGCACGATAACACATTACATGTGTTAATTAATTTTGATCGCAGTCCTGGAACGCCGGGGGGAACCATGAAGTCCGTGAAAGCGATTGTCTCGCCTGCCCAGTTACGTCAAACATGATGCGCAAGCGTCCATGTGCCTGTGACCCGACTCGATGTTTGAACCCTCCACTTTAGCGGGAATGAAGAGACGTGCAGCTTCCATTTCGAGGACGGAGACGAACATCGACACGTGATGCATCACCAACGGTGCCGGCGAACAAAGCACCCGAGGGATCATACCACAATGGGGCGAGGCAGTAGTTTCTGACATGCTGGACATGTCATGCCCGGACATCTTATCTCGCATGGCAAGACCTTCAGAACTATCCCCAACCAACCAACTTCAAGTAATCACAACAAAGAGAAAGGCTTCCCCTCAAACCACCCACTCTTCCCTCCCTACCCACCCCCTCCAAGCCGCCGCCGCAATCCTCCTCCCCCGATCCTTCTGCAAAGCCAACCGGCAACAATCGACAAAAACCTGACAAGCACTCATCCTCTTCCTCGCGACAGAATCCATCACGGCAAAACCCAGCGGATCCCCGGCTTTGATCGCCTCCCGCAGCCGGAACAGATTGTCTCCGCAAGCGGCTGTGTAGGGCGAGCCCAGGATGATGAGCGATAGGAGGGTGAGGCCTAGACTCCAGACGTCGGAGGCGAGGGTGGGCAAATTGGGGTCTGTGGGCGTTGAGAGGCGGAGTTGCTCGGGTGCTAGGTAGGTCCAGGTGCCGCCGCCTGCGGCGGTTTTGGAGGCTGTTTCCGGCGAGGTCGAGAGGAAGGAGGCGGAGAAGTCGGCGTAGCGGGCTTGGAGTTTCGTCGGGTGTTGTGGGCTTGGGGACAGGAGGATGTTGGCGGGTTTGATGTCGGCGTGGATGACGCCGGCGGTGTTGTGCAGGAAGTCTAGGCCGGAGATCAGGTCGTGGGCTAGGCTGGGGAAGTCGGCCACGAGCTCTTGGTGGCGGGACACTTCGGTCATGTGGCTTAGGCGACTGCTCAGGTCGTGGAGGGAGCCGGAGAGGAGGGCGGAGAAGATCAAGGCGGAATTGCGGGGGTCGGTACCGTGGAAGGGGACGATGTAGGATTCTGGGGGTGATGTGCGATGGAGGTGGGTGAGGATTTTGGCTTCTTGGTGGAAGACTTCTGGCGCGTCAGGGCGGTTGGGCAGTTTGATGGCGTAGAGATTTGAGCGAGTGCTTGGGAGTGGTTTTTGTGGTGTTACAGGAGGTGTCATCATCATTGTAGGGCTATGTTGGGCTGGCTTAGGACTTGTTGGTTCCGCGAGAAAGACGTCGCTCCATAGTCCGGATCCAAGCAGTCTTGCGCGATCGAGCTCGTAGTCCAGTCTGGAGAAGTCATATTCAAGGATTTCTGGAATGGTATCGCTGTGGTCCTCCCTGGCGAGCTCAGGCTTCTTGGGCGTGGAGGGTGGTGTTAGCTCGTTCGTCGACAGGCTCGATTTAGCGCGGTCTCCTTGGGGTTCGATCCCATTGTCTCGCACGCTTTGCACATGAGGCTGAGATGCATTTGAGCGATTGTCAGTGGGTAAAGTCAGCCTGGTCAAGTTGGCCGTCATGGATTGGTGTCGCGAGCGTGGCCGTGCTCTGTGTTCCTCGAAACCAGGAACGATTTTCTCGGATTCACTATATGTTCGCAAAGGCAAGGGCCTTCCTTGGGCAAGAGGGTCACTGAGAGCCAGAATCGCCGGGTTGGCCATGTCGAAGTGGCGTCTGTGACCTTATCGCGCGTCAAAAGTCGCTGAGGAGCAAAAAAAGTGTTGCGCGTGGGACTTTTCGTTATCTCGCTATCGCAAAAACGCCTTCCTCATTGAGATGCCAGCAGGAAGTTGAGTATATCACACGCACGAGCTGGGGTCGAGGGTATGCACAGGTTTGCATGCACAGCAAAATCCAGCAAAAGATCAAATCGTCAGCGATGAAAATGAGGTCCCAAAGACCTCAAGCTCCCCTCTTGAAGGGGCTAAAGACATGAAAGTACCAGGGTAACCAGGCCGGTATAGCTAACCAGTTCAGCCGGAGCAGCGTCCGCGGCGAGAACAGGCCAATGGTTTGCAGAGCAGACCAGATGGTAGTCCGACCGGATTGGGTCCGTAATTTGCTTTCTCCGCAAGCGAAGTGAGCGTGGGCTGGACTATTGGGCAAAAGGAGAGACATGCAACAGTAAGAGAGATGAAAATAGTTACGAGTGACTGCGGAAATGGGTGCTCTAGATCTTCCTGCTGTGTCGGAATGCGGACTGCTCATTATTACATACCTCTGGGCTCTTTTGCTGCACGGAGGACAACGTGCAGAGGAGGATTGGCTGGCGTTGTCTGTGGCTGGCCGGTTCGCATCATGGAGCGATTCTCCATCACGTGAGGGCCTGTCTATTCTGAGGTAACGTTGATCCCAGCCGTAAACTGTACGCCAAAGTGTGTAAGCGCGTTTTGCAGTCTTTGCATCGCGCCTCTTGCAAAGCATCGATGGGCTAGAATTAGCCAGCAAATCGATAAAACCAACACTGATCGATAGCATTCAAAGTGTCGCTCGAACGAGAACCGCCGGCGAGTGCACGGTTGCCCGGCAATCTCGAAGTTTGATTAGAGTTGCCGCTACGCGCTCCAAGGCCGGCTAGTCCCATCAGAATATCACTGCAAGTCACCTGGACATGTAGAACCCGGAGTTGTTGGTTCAGAGCCAAGTCTTGGTGCGCTCAGTATGGTTATCATAGTGTCACCAAAGATAGATCCTCAGCAAACCTGGGAAGGAGTCTTTGAGTTTGAAAAGGTTGACGATTGTTATGTATCAACATGAAGCAGCCATTGACCGTACAATTCCAATATATGCTACACTAGCTTGTAAGGTATCCTCGTTCACAAGCCAAAAAAGATTGAAAAAAGTCCCCGACCATACTACTCCGCCGGCCAACGCATATGGGTAATTCAAGACTTTTGCGGCCAGCGCTAATCATCGCGGACAATGGTTCCATGTTGCGCTGTACCGTTGTGACCGTTGTCTGTTACTCTCTCTTCATAGAAAAGCCTCGGGGTAGATGTTGCCTCCGAAGCTGCGTCTGCGAACACCAATTTGTCTGATTAGACTTAGGCGTTCTCGGGACGCAGAGAGCGGACGGCCTTGCCGGCGCGCCAGATCTCGAGGTTGCGGATCTCCTCCATCTCCTTCTCGAAAGCCTGGCGGTAGTCGGAGCGGCCAGCGTAGTCGAGGGTGCGCTGGGTCTCGGTACCGTTGCGGGTGGACTCGTAGAGCTCCTCGAAGAGGGGCTTGAGGTTCTCCTTGAAGCGCTTGGACCAGTCGATAGCACCACGGCGGGCGGTGGTGGAGCAGGCCTCGTACATGTAGTCCATGCCGTTCTTGCCGATCAGAGGGTAGAGGGACTGGGTGGCCTCCTCAACGGTCTCGTTGAAAGCCTCACTCGGGGTGTGGCCGTTCTCGCGGAGAACCTCGTACTGGGCGAGGAACATACCGTGGATACCGCCCATCAGGCAGCCACGCTCGCCGTACAGGTCACTGTAGACCTCCTTCTCGAAGGTGGTCTCGTAGAGGTAGCCGGAACCGACGGCAACACCCATGGCGACGGCCTTCTCGAGGGCCTTTCCGGTGACGTCCTGGTAGACGGCGACGGAGCTGTTGATACCACGGCCCTCCTTGAAGAGAGAGCGGACGGTGCGGCCGGAGCCCTTGGGGGCGACGAGGATGACGTCGACGTCAGAGGGAACCTCAACGTTGGTGCGGTCCTTGAAGACCGGGGAGAAACCGTGGGAGAAGTAGAGAGTCTGTCATGCGCGTTAGTGGTAATTCGAATTTTGGGGATATGCGCTTGTTGCTCACCTTGCCCTTGGTGATCATAGGCTTCAGGCGGGACCAGGTCTCCTTCTGGGCGGCGTCACTGAGGAGGTTCATGACGATGGAACCCTTCTGGACGGCCTCGTCAACCTCGAAGAGGTTGACACCGGGCTGCCAGCCATCCTGGATGGCCTCCTTCCAGCTAGCACCGTCTTTCCTGACACCGACAATGACGTTCAGGCCGTTGTCGCGGAGGTTGAGGCCCTGGCCGTGACCCTGGGAGCCGTAGCCGATGAGGGCAAGGGTGTCGTTCTTGAAGTACTCCTAATGGATTGTTAGCTGATTTCGCTCAAAAATGCCAATGGGGTGATTTGTGACTTACAAGAAGCTTCTCACGGGGCCAGTCGGCGCGCTCTGTCGCGGTATGTCAGCCATTGGTTCCTCCGCTCGTGCATTTGATTCCATCGCCTACCGTAGACATCCTCCTTGTGGCCGGCGAAGTCGACGGTCTTGACACCGCGCTGCTGCACGAAAGGAGCAGCGGCCTTGGGGGCCTGGGCGAGAGCAGGCCTGGCGGCGGCGTTGACAGCAGAGACGAAAGTCCTCTGCTGGACGGCCGGGGCCTTGACGGTCTGCCTCAGGGAGCTGCGGAGAGCTCTGCTTGCGGTGCGGGAAGCCATTTGTGGTGTGTGTAGAGGGGAGATGGATGGAGATGGATGAGAAGAGGAGTGGTTTCGAATGTGAGCAATGGCAGGAGAGGTAAAGGTGAGCTTTTCTCCAGATCCAAAAAGTCCGGCCTCGGCGCGCTTGGACGCTTTCGTTTCCAGCGAAACCGGCCACGCTAAAAGAAAGTCTGGAGTGCGCTTCAGTCATCCAGCCAGTCATCCGCCCTGATACACCCAATTGTTGCTGTAAACCGTGTGACTACTAGACATTTTTTTGCCGTCTGTTCTGCTCAACCGAAAGAATAGCGGCAAGTCTCATTCCGAGTACGGCGCACGTCTATGTGACTCGAGTTTGGTCCATACTAGCGTTGTATATTGAATCACCCAGATGGGTGTTTGGTGTGAATCATACTGTTATACACACTCCAAGGCGAGCATCTTGAGCTGACCTATCTACGCATGTTGTCTTGCCGGGGAAGAAAAGATCACGTGATTTTTGGCTTCACTTACCAGCCGCTCCTGCTCTACGAACTCAAAATAGCATTCACCTGCTTGTTTGAGTCAAGGACAGCTAATTGTTATACAGTACTTCGTCCAGCGAGTCTATAGAGGTTACCACCATGCATGTACACAGCTACGTACACAAACCGTCCGTCTACATCTCTCAAGGGTCCGATACCGACGCTCTAATGGAGAAGTGGATTCTCTGGAGACTGTGCGTCGGGGCGGCCTCGGCGTGTGCACTTCCTCCTCTGGGGTTTTTGGCTGCTGACGTAGCGACGTTGATAACTTGGAATTCGGTGGTCTCGTTCTTACGTACATGTACATGAGGTTCGTTCGCAGCAATATACCACCAAAATTTTGAGTCGGTCGTTGAGAGTCTCCCTCGTCATCCACCGATCATTGATGCTCGTCAATACCACCCCAAGATCGAGATACACAATCGCCATCTTTTCGTCGAGGAAGCTCTACGACTCTCTCACCCTCGCTTGCATTCACATGTAAGTGATCACTTTGCGGCCTGAGCTTACGAGAAGGATGACACCATTGCATTCTTATTCGTAATATTGGTCAAACGAAGACAGAACGCAAAGAAGATCGTCAATCTATGGTATGCGCTTTACACTGACATGACGTACCAAGATACACAAATTTGTGTGCCACATTCAAGTCAGTCTTGTGTTTGATTGGGGAAACTCCTTTGGAAAAGCCCTGTTGCTGCCTTCATTGAACCCGGATTACATCATGAAGGGAAAGGAACCAGAGAAACGTCCCGAAGATGCTCAAGAAGAAGTTCCTGAGTATGAATTAGAAGATGAGACAGAGCAAGTTCCAGCATATGGCTTCGATGATACCGTGGGAGAGAGCAATGGCAACAGCACCAGAGCACCACCAGAGAAAGGCGACCCTCCGTCAATAGGCGAAGGCAAAGGAAAAGGCAAGCAAGCCATCAGCACCGCCGAAGCTCCTCCCACATACTCAGAAGCAGCATCGACCTCAAAACCCGTAGTGCACCACTTCAAACGCCAACACTCCTGGAGCTCAAGCGTCTTCGTCCAGTCCGAAGGCGTTGACCGCTACTGCTTCTCCCCTGGCAAAGACTCCCAAATCTGGATCTACGCCGGTGCCTCGACCAAGAACACGCCTCTGGGCTATTTGACGTTTCCCTTTTCACACAACGCTTTCAGATTATACTTCGGAGCCGGCGAAGAGGGCAAAGCAGGGCCTTCCGGCAGAGATGCAAATGGATTCGCGTTCAGCGACGTGAGAGCTCGAGTGGGCTATCCGCATCCCAGCAGTTTCTCGTTCAAAAGCGATGTTTCTGGGCCCATGAGAGAGTATGAATGGAAAAACAGAAACCCTTCGACGGATGTTACGCCGGTCATTTACGACTTGTCTGTTTCGGGGATTGAAAGGATTGCCACTTTGACTGTCAACAGGAAGGGAAAAGGTGACACGAACGTTCGATGGCAGGAATCGCCTAAGAATGAACTTGAACAGGCCATTGTTATCACGTCGGCGATAGGTGTGATCACCAGGTCGTGGAAGAAAGGATCTTATCGCTCTAACGACTTGCCTGGCAGCCATAGATGGTTTACCTTTTGGTGGATGGCGGCTCTTTCGGCGAGTATGTGAGCATGCCATGTTTTTTTTTCAGGCCCTTTGCGCGTGCATTATCGTTTGCAAAAGATATGTTAGCGCTGCTGCGGCTATTCGCCCGTAGGACTGCGGAACAGATTCTACGCGGTCAATAAAAACCCACCACTATCAGCATGTGCACCTTGACCAACAGCGCAATTCAAAGGACAGATATCACTCAATCTAGTCGTGCGACAAATTTGCCAGATCGAAATCCACCTCGCTCATTCCCGCAGCACCTCGCATCAAGAAGCCTGGAAGACCATTCGAAGGCACCAGGGTCTGGCGCGAACGGATGGAGTCCAGTCTCTTCCATGCCAGAAATATCAAATCTGCAGCCATAGAAGCGTATATACCTGCACCATTCACGGCGTATGCTTCATTTAGATGCGACCGTATATCACGGATTCAGAGCCGATCGCTCTCAAAGCCATGCTCGATTTCCAGCGCGAGTGTAAAGAGTGGCACGAGCTTCAAATCGTGGCCTGCTCACGGAATGGAGTATTTGCTAACCCGGGCGAGAACGATCTAATAAAAAAAAGATCTACTTTACGTCTTGTGTCAGATTACGAACGGCGCACGGATTTGAGAGTACAACTACATTGAATCCCAAGAGAGGCCTCAACGTTCTCAAATGTTGATGACAGTCTCTTATTGGAGCTCTGAGTACTTGCACCAAAATCACTAAGACACCCACCTCCTGCCATCATCGCAAGATCTCAACACCTACTCAATGCGCAAACCGGAAATCCAACCTCTTATTCCCCTCGTCCGTGGTCGTCTCCATATATTCCGCCTTCTGCTCCGGCGTCATAGCACTCCAAACCCTCTCTCTGGACCGATTCCTCAAAATATAATAAACCTTCGCGAAGACAAACAGCGAAATCGCAATAAGATTGATAGCAATCAGCACACTGTTACCACGCACGTAGCGGGGTTTGTCGTCTTCGCGGTAGATGTTCGCGCCGATCACGCTGCCGAGTTGGACGTTCATGTTGTAGCATGCGGCGGAGATGGAGCGCGTGCGTACGCCGCCGGAGTTGCGGGAGGCGAGAGAGACCAGGATGGCGTGGCAGTAGGGGTAGCTTAGGAGGACTGTTAGGAGAGCGTAGGTGCCCCAAGAGTCGACGGAGGCGCCGGCCCAGGTGCGCAGGGCGATGATACACGGTAGGACCCTTTGACTTGTCAGCGTTGTGGATGGCGATCCTTTTCCACAGACAGGCATACCAAATATCTTGTATCATGCCAATGAGCAAGCGCTCGCCAAACTTCTCGCTCAGCCAGGTGAGGAGTAGTAGGTTGAAGATTGCGACGGTTTGCGAGGGAATGACGAGCAAGTTGGTTTGGAACTGATAGGAGTCATGTTAGCTGGAATCAGCGGCAGAGGGCTCCAAGCCTGACATACGGTAGTAAAGCCGAGTTGCTTCAGAGATAGTGTCAGATAAGTGTTCGGGGTGCCCATTGGGATGAAGCAAGTGATTCCGAGAGCGTAGATCTGTGAGAAGTGTTAGCGGTGACACACCAGGAAAGGTGTCATATGAATACGAACCGGCCATAGATCTGAAAGAGATGTTAGCAGTCATTCAATAAGTTCCGGGAAGCAGTTGTCTTGTGTTACATACCATAGTCAGCCAGAGATCGGAGGAGTTTCAGCGGCGTGATGCCTTGGCGATTGTTCATGTCTCCCTTTGTAGGGTCGTCTCGAAGCACTCTGTTGACAACAATGCCAACTTCTCGATCGGTAAACCATCCCTTAGGCCGGAACCATGTTTTCGTAGCAACTGCTGACGACGGCATAAGGAAAATAGCCGAGACACCAACAGCCAGAGTCATGAGACCCTCGATCAGGAACAGCCTGCAAAGAGTCAGTAAAAGATTGTGCGATACTCAATGGAAGTCTTACCATCTCCAGCCCGCCAAACCGTGAACACCTCTCATGTGAAGAAGACCGAAGGCGAGAATAGCAGTAATGATTTGCGTTCCATCAAGTGCGGTCCAGAAAAAAGAAAGACGGATGGGCAGTTCTTTGCTAGTGTAGAAGTACGAGAGCCAAAGGATTAAGTCAGGAATGAAACCTCCTTCGAGCATGCCGATGAGAGCACGGCAGGCGAAAAACGATCCTTTGCCTGACAGAGCAGCTTGCGAGGCTGCGACGATCGACCATGCGATCATTTGCACTGCAATCCATCTATGTTAGCGATTACGACCGACAGCGTGAGGGTGGTATATGACAACTTACTAGGAATCCATCGATCCGGACCAAGTTTCTAGAAGATCGTTAGCAGCCGCAAGTTGAACTGGAAATTTAAGCTTAACTGACTTTCGAGATCAGTTGCGACGGGATCTCCGCAAGAAGGAACGATACTCGGAAGATCGTGTTGCCTGCATAAGTCAGCAAGGGCTAGAGCCCAAGCGTTGCGAAGTAGCGTCCGACATACCGGTATTATAATCGTTTGTCGTCAATCCCAGATCGTCAAGCAGGTTGTCGCTGACGGCTTGCGAGAGATTTCCTCTGTCCACTTGGAGAGCAAAGAATGCAAAACAAGCAAAGGCGCAGACACGATAGTCTAGTTTTCTGACAAGCTTCTTCTCCTCGGCAGCAGACCATTCCAACTCTGGATCGAAGGCATCGCGGCACTCGTACTGGGCGTTCTCGTAAAGATCTCTGTAGTACTTGGCGACGGTGGGATCGGAGAAAGGGTTCTTCTCGTCAATGATGGACTCCGGAGGTATAGATGAATGAGACTTGTTGATATCGTGCGTTAGGCTGGGGTCCGAATCGCTCTTCGGAAGTGTACCAGCGACGGTCGGTTCAACCGCTTGGGCGACAGTGGTGGTGACGGCCGGTTTTGCCGCGGAGATGTCTTTGAAGAAAGCCATGTGGTCTCGGTAGGGTTGAACTTTCTGAGTCGCGGACCTGCCATGGCCCAAGAAGTGCTTGTCTTCAAGTTATACATAGGCGTCTTCGTTCTGGCGTGGCGCGTTCTTCACGATGGTGCAATGGACGCTAATGTATCCCAGCCCTGCGAATAGCTTGTAGCGAGAGATAAGAGTAACGAATGGCAAAGGGCATGAAGCGAGCTGTAGCACGCAATATGCGAATCAAAGCATGTCGAAATAAGTCTGGACCACGTTCACAGAGAAGATCCCACGAGGACAAGGCGTGATGCCGGGTATAAAGTTCCACATGGCAATCGCGGCAGATGTTTTCCAATTGCGAGAGGGGTTTCAGTTCTTAGCCTGCGTCTTTCTCTTCTTGTGTGATATACATGGCTGATTGCGACTTGAATTGCGACGCCCAAGAGGGAAGCTGTCAAGCAGTCAAGACAGCTGCGTAAGCACGCCATCACAGGCTCGAGAGTCGATCATCGCAGAGTTATAAGATCATGATGTTTCGCATGAAATGGTGGTCGTGGTAATCCGTAGCATTCGATAATCGATCGCATTGCTTGTTGGAATTAAAGTCACATCTTTTACGTCTTCAAAAGGCGAAGTCTTTGCGACGTTCCGTTCTGCGATCAGATTCATCGGCCAAGTGCTTCAGCTTACTTTTCCACCCTTCAACATGTCTACTACTACGATACAAGCGCCCGAGCAAAGCACTGGGACCTTGAAGCCCAGTAGCTCCCAGCACAAAGAGCCACTTCAACTTCAGGGCGCCCTTGACCAATTCGATTCGTTCGATGTGACTCCAATCATTGGAAAAGAGTTTCCCACGGCCAAGCTTAAGGAATGGCTGGAGGCTCCAAACTCGGATGAGCTTCTGAGGGACCTTGCCATCACCGGTCAGTATCTATTTCCGAGCTCGATCTTGAAGCTTCCTCGTCTGTATTTTTTCCGAGCTAACAACGACCAGTCTCCCAGCGCGGTGTCGTCTTCTTCCGCAAGCAAGACGAACTCGACAATGACCTCCAGAAGAAGCTCGCACAGCGCCTAGGAGAGCTCTCAGGCAAGCCGAGCACCTCCAAGCTTCACATCCATCCTGTCTCCAACAGTGGCCGCACACTCGGTGGTAAAGATGATGAGATCTCCGTCATCAGCTCCGAGCAAGCGAAGAAGCTGTATGCAGAACGCTTTGCGAGAGATAAGAAGCAAAGCAGCAAGGAGGGCTGGCATAGCGACATTACTTTCGAACCCGTGCCGAGTGACTATGCCATCCTTCGATTGACCGAGCTGCCAAAGACCGGTGGTGACACGCTTTGGGCGTCCGGTTACGAAGTTTACGATCGCTTGTCGCCGGCATACCAGCAGTTCCTGGAAGGCCTCACCGGAACGTACGCTCAGCCAATCTTCAATGAGAGTGCCGAGAAGAACAACTTCCAGCTGTACAGCGCTGAGCGCGGTGCCCCGGAGAATGTCGGGACAGACTTGAAGGCTACTCACCCCGTCATCAGGACGAACCCAGTCACTGGGTGGAAGAGTGTGTACGCCGTTGGCCATCATGCTAAGCGCATCAATGAGGTTACCCAAGCGGAGAGCGACCACCTCCTTGGTTGGTTCACACAGTTGATTGTAGAGAGTAAGTTGCTTGCTCGGCCCTGCTCTGGAATGGGTGTATGCTGACAATAAATAGACCATGACCTGCAAGTCCGACACAGGTGGGCTAACCCTAACGATCTTGCGATCTGGGACAACCGCTCGGTCTACCACACCGCAACATACGATTACGATGGACCTCGCACTGGTCAAAGGGCAGTCAGTCTGGGTGAAAGGCCATACCTCGACCCGCAGAGCGTTGGGAGGCGTGAAGCTTTGGCTCAGGAAGCCCCGGCATCCTCTTGAAACGATCCAGAGTAGCTTGTGTTGCGTTTGGTGATGAGGGTTCGATCTAACGACTTTAGCAAATTATGATTTCCACTTCTGTCCGATGTGATGCTCAACGGTCTGAGATTTGGGTTCTGCGCAAACTGCGGTATTGCCGTTTTGCTGTGGTTGTTGCCACATGTGCCATGATTTTGCCTACGAACATGTCGTTGTTTGTGTGCATCTCGACTACTGAGTCGGCAGAATGCTGTCAATGGACTGGCATAGCATGGATGAGTAGATGTGACAAGACGGAAGACGGCTACATGAATGGCTTCCATGAAAAGTTGTGGATGTGATGTGGGCGGCACTTCAGCCGAATGACGTGCTTTTGCGTGCTTTATTAGCCGGCACTTGGTCCATCGCAACAACGAACTCCTCCTTGTCTTTCCAAACACGTGAAGATGCCGATTGCGAGCCAAAAAAGCAAGAGTCGCTAGCAGGCATTATCAGTCTCGTCCAGATGTCGATCTACGTCGATGCCGTACGAAGCCATCCCTCCGCTCGCAGCGCCACTCATCCTGTTGCTCTGCTCAAGGCCAGGTCAGACCACCGCTAATCACGACATGTGCTACTGCAGGCATATGCAGCACGATAGCAGGCAGTGGAGTAGCCGTAGATTGAGCTCTGATGGTCGGGATCAGTTAGCCTGTAGGGCCGAACGGCGGAAAAGTTTCTTCCTCTATCTCGCTGTTTACCATAATTGACTTCGTCCCTTTCAAAAGAAAGATTCTTGATGCGCATGTCCACGCGCGTCCACGAGTCGTCTTAATGTCTTCTTACACTACTAATATCAGTGCGACTGAAGAGCGAATTCACGAACATTCGCCAGCCACAGAGCACACGAAACTGCTGGGCGATCAAGATCATGCCTCGCTCTACAGGACCCTGAGTGTATGTCTTGTCTGAAATGAGATACTACCTTGCCTAGGCGTTTTTCCTAACTTCTTTGTTTTTTAACAGCGCCGCAGCGAAGCCGAGTTTCTGCCACAAGACGATAGCGATGCGAAACAAGCCGACTGCGAATCAAGCACCGACAAGAGAAAAAGTCCCTGGGCAACGCTTTCCGTCTTGCTGCTGGGATGCTTCATATCAAACGCCGATGCCAGCCTGGTGCTCGCGACCTACGGCAAAGTAGCTTCTGATTTTGGTGACCTTGACTCGGGATCATGGCTGCTGTCTTCTTACATGCTGGCCATGAGCGCTGTGCAGCCTTTGTACGGCAAGCTTAGTGACATCTACGGCCGCAAGCCGGTCCTTCTCACTGCATATGCTTTGTTTGCCATTGGTAACCTTGGCGCCGGCTTGGGTAGATCGCTGGGAGAAGTGATTGCCTGGCGCGCTGTTCAAGGTGTAGGTGGAGCGGGCATGGGTTCGCTGGTTGCCATCATTATCATGGACATTGTGCCTATGCACGAAGTCGCTACTACAAGAAGCTATGTCAACATTTTGCAGACTACTGGCAGAACTTGTGGTGGTTTCATTGGCGGTTGGCTGACGCAGACCATGGGATGGCGATGGTAAGTTTATCGCATGCTCATTCAGAGCCCTGCTTTCGCTGACGACACCGACAGGGCTTTCCTGATCCAAGTTCCACCGACCGTCGCCGCTATCTCCATGGTTGCGATATCACTTAAGCTCCCAGTTCCGCAAAGCAGCGCGGCATCCCAATCAACCTGGAGCAGACTCAAGCGCATTGACTTCACTGGTGCCATCTTCCTGAGCACCGCCATCTTGTGCCTCTGCATGGTCTTGGATCTCGGCGGTAGTAGAATCCCTTGGACCTCGCACTGGATCTTCATTCTCCTTGGTAGCGCACTAGCCTCGACCATCGTCTTTGTCATCTCGTCCAAGCGTGCCCCAGAGCCCATCTTCCCTCTGAGACTCGTCTCTCATTCAGCTGTGGTCACGACCTACCTCGTCATCTTCTTCCAGACCACAGCACAAAATGCCCTCATGGTCATCGTACCCATATACTTCCAAGCCACCGCTGCAGCGACAACATCCCAGGCTGGTGCACACCTCATTCCAGCATTCGCGGGCAACACTCTCGGTGGTCTCTGCGCGGGCTACTTCATCAAACGCAGCGGCCGCTTCAAGTCATTGACAATCCTGTCACCGATCATAGGAGTGCTTTGCATGGTTGTTCTCTTGCTGACCTGGAACGGCAACACTTCTCCGTGGCTATCGCTGCTCATTTTCCCCGGCGGAGTTGCCATGGGAATTCTCTCGAGCTCAGCATTCGTCAGTCTTGCTGCTGGCGTCGAAGAGCAAGATTTCGCCGTCACGACTTCGGGCATGTTTCTTGCTTTCAATTTTGGCATGATCTCGGGTGTCAGTGGGGGTAGTGCTGTGTTCCAAGACATGCTCAGGGGAAGTCTGGAGCGGGCTGTGAGAGGTGTTGCAGGTGGCGAGGAGGTAAGAGGAAGACTTTCGATCTTTGTAGACTTTGCTGACGGCTGTATAGATTATGCGACGTGCTCTTGCGGATATCGGCTACATGCAAACGGCCGAGAATGCCATCCGCCGAATGCTTATCCCGGCATATGTGGAAGCCTTCCACTCCGTCAACGGTATGTACTCCTGTCAGATGAGACATCAAGAAATCTTTTCTAACAATTCGATTAGTCTTCAGTATAATCTGCTCTGTTATCGCGTTCGGCTTTGCCGTTTATACCAAGGGTGGAAGTATCGAGCGGGAGAAAAAGTAGGATATGGGTCTCTGGTGGCAGGGTTATGTCTCAGATAGATATTGCAGCATACCCACGCCTATCGTATGCCGCTATAAAAATTACCACTGAAAAACCGAGCCATCAGTCAGTCAAGTGCCGCTACAGACCTGCCGATGGAAGACCGGAATCCACTGAGTCTGTCAGTAGCCTGGCTTCAGGACCTTGTCTTTGCATTTCAGCTTGGTACGTCCAATTTCCGAACACAACTCGACGCTCAGCTCTCCTTGCCTTCAAAATTGTACCCCTCCCAGTATTGAGGTTGCCAATTAAGAACATCCTCTCCATTCTTCCTTGCCACCTCCATTTCCTCGTCCTTCCACTTCAAATCCTCCGCCGCCCGCCAAGGCTTAATACTGACATGACGACCTTTCTGGCCCGCCATTCTCGCCATGCGTTGCCAACGAGGAATGACGTCCAGAGAAGCGCTAGGCATTAGCACAATGCACACTTCCGTGTCAGGAGCAATATACTCCAGGTGGTTCTTCGAAGCCATAAGGAGAATCCTCGTGCTCGCTTCTGGGCGCATCCAATCGTCTAGAAGAGTCTGTCTGTCCACGGGAGGAATGCCATCGTGCAGGGCGGCAAGAATCTGTTTGGCCTCTCCTTCTCCCCACATCTTGAGGAGACTGGCCTGCAGGATTTTCTTGAGGTTCTCGCAGTCTGCCTGGCTGTCTAGCAAGATCACCATCTTAGAAAAGCGAGACAGGCCATAATATCCAACGCGGAAATGATGCTCAGCGAACATCTGCTGAAGAACATGCAGAACAATACTCGCAGGCGAGTCCGAATGTTTCTGCAACATCAAAATATTCGGCCGAGACATTGCTTCCAAATTCCTCAGCATGAAGTTTTCCCTCTCTGCCTCTCCGACTTCCTGCGGATCAATGATGGTATTTGTCGGCTCGGGCGAGAACGCCACGCAGTTTTCTTTGTGCGTGGGCCATGCGGCTTTTTGGCAGTCTCGCGAGCAGTACCTGTCCACTTTGCATTTCATGCAGCGCGACTTTCCTGCGTTGGAGCACACCGTGTCGTTGCCACAGAGTCTGCCTTCGCCGTCGGGGATGTTGAAGGCGTTGGCTGTGAGGAACATGGCGGGTTTGCTGAGGGAGATCGCGCCGGGCTTTTCGAAGGCGTATGCCGGATCCATGATGATATTCTGCTCTCAAGGTTCTGCTAGGAAAAAGTTGGTGGGTTCTGTGGTATGCTGGTTTTCGCAAGACGTGAACAGACAACTGAGGTCGACGTTCATGTTTTCTGAATTGACAACAACGTGGGGCGCAATCATCAGTCCGGGAGTCACTTCTCCTTCCTTCTTCCACTTTCGTTTATGTACCTTTCATCCATCAGGAATTAGCCATATCGACTACAACATAGTATACTATCTTCGCATCAAGAGACATCGGCTTGTCTTGTCAAAGCACACCCCATGTTGTGACAATGACAACCACCGGCAACCCAGAAGCCAATCTCCTCAGCCTGCCCCCCGAGATCAGGACAGCAATACTCGAATATGTCTTCGAACACAATCCCCAAGCGAATGGCCTAATACAAGACCCAGCCGGCGCAAGGATAGTAGACCATGAATATACCGTCGCAAACAAGCTAGCACCACTTCTGGTATGCAAACAATTCTTCCTGGACGGCAACCTTCTGTTTCTCAAGAGCACCCACTTCCTCGTCAAGAACCTCTACATCAGCATACCGGAACGTCTAACTCGTCTTCAACCCAAACAACTAAGTGCTCTGCGCTCCATCGCTTTCACGGCAGATAGCCGACACTTGCGCGAGATGAGATCCTGGGGCCAACATGCATTCGCTTGCAGTGCACTCGACCTAGACACTTTGACTATAATCCTCCACCAACCAAGCCAGCATTATCTTTTCGATTCCACACTTGACATTACTCGGCTACTGCGAAATTTGCAAGGAGTTCGACGGATTGTCTTCGTTCGCAACCACGCTCATGTCAAAGGTGCTTTCAAGACTTGGTATAATCGCCTTGTTGGCTTAATGCTGAAGACAGACCACCACGAGCGATACGATGTTCACCCAGCAAACATGGAACAGAGCTGGTGGACGTGGACGTTTGATGACACAGCGGAAACATTCTGCCTTGAAGCCTGTCCTAGCAAACCTCTCGTCGAAGAAGAGGTTTACATGCAACAAATCAAACCGCTAATGGAGCAGCTCATGCTGAGCATTGAGAGTGAAGAATGGAACCCTGACCCGCGCTCAAGAAACGGCACTTGAATTCGATATTTACTATTCAGCTCAAATGAACGGCGCCGCCGCACCATCGCCTCTCTGGTCACTACCTGCACTCCACATGCCCGTGCCATCCACAGGATCGACATGCCACCTGATGACTTGTCCACGGCCAAACTGTTTCCTGTTGTCACCCTTGAACACCTCCACTGTGTGCCCAAGCTTCTTCAGGCCCTCCACGGTGCTCTGTGGCATGCCTTCTTCCAGGTACACAGTCTTGTCAAATACGTCGCCGGCTTCTGGCATACCAGCTCCAATGCATACTCTTGGCGCATCGAGTGCGGCTTGAGGTGTGAGGTTGAAAATAAGCTGGTTGAGAAGCACTTGCACATGGCCTTGTGGCTGCATGAAGCCGCCCATGACACCATACACACTGTGCAGGCTCTGATCGCTTACATTCGTCACCAGCGCGGGGATGATCGTGTGGTATGGTCTCTTGTTGGGTGCGAGCAAGTTAGGGTGATTGTCCGGACCAAGAGTAAAGTTGGCACCGCGGTTTTGCAGCGTGAAGCCGCAGCCCTTGGGGATGATGCAGGTGCCAAAGCCGCCGTAGTTGCTGTTGATGAAGCTGATACCGTTGCCTTCGCTATCGGTCACGGCGAAGTAGACGGTGTCACTGTGTTGGTGTGCGGGCGAGCCGTGGTCAACGAGGTCACTGGCCTTGTCCGGGCTGAATAGCTTTGCGCGCTCTGCAAGGTAGGAGGGCTCAAGCAAGCCTTGTGTGGGGACCTTTGAGACCTTGGGGTCTGCAATGAACCAGTTGGCATCTGCAAAAGCGATGCGGAGAACCTCGATCACGGCGTGCAAGTAGGCAGGCGAGTTGTGGTCTTCAGGCTTGAATTGAGGGACTTGGCCTGCCTCTTCCAGCTGCTGCAGAATACCGAGTGCCATCAGAGCAACAATTCCCTGGCCGTTGGGAGGGTGCTCCCAAATTTCAATACCCTCGGATGATTTATCCTGCATGTGTTCGCCGTGCAGCTTATTCGCATTCTGACCACGGAACTTCAGGCTAATGGGATCGGTTTCCTCGCTTCCCATATCCGCATGCTGCTTGAGATCTTCCAGGGACAGATGTCCACCAAGGTCCTGAACGACTTTGACCAGCTCTTCGGCAATGCGGCCGGTGTAAAAGCCCTCTTTGCCATGCTTGCCCAAGGTTCTGAATGTATTCGCCAAAGTCGGGTTCTTCATGAGCTCCCCCGCCCTAGGCGGCCTGCAACCATCCTTCGCCGAAGGGTCTTTCTTGAGCATCTCCGAGCCATTGGGAGACGCACTACGAATCAAATCCTCAGAGCGTGCCCACAGCGTAGCCGAAATCTCACTGACGGGGAACCCTTCCTCTCCAAGCTTCGCCGCCGGTTCAAGAACTTCCTCAAGCGTGACCTTACCGCTTCCAAACCTCTGCACAGTATCCGCCCACCCCGCCGCGGCTCCAGGCACAGTGACAGCCTGCACGCTTTCCATAGGAATCTTCCCCGCCTCGCCGTCCTTCAAGTTCAAGCTCTTCCGTACCGCTTCAAGTGTACACTTTGTCCCCGCTCTTCCACTGCCGTTGAGCGAGCGCACTTTCTTCGTCTTCGCATCGTAGAACAGGCAGAACATATCACCACCGATACCCGTGTTTCCGGGCTCGGTGATGTTGAGCCCCGCCGCGACTGCGACGGCGGCATCAGCGCAGTTGCCGCCTTTGCGGAGGACTTCAAGACCGCATGCGTTGGCTAGAGGCTGGGTGGATGAGACGATGCCTTTTGTTGAGTGGACTGTGGAGCGTCTTGAAGGGAAGTATGAGAATCGGTGCTCGCCTGGGAAGACAGAGGAGGAGTGAAGAGGCATGATTGAGGGTATGAGCTGTGCGCGACAGTCGTTGCACAGAGTGTGTTTGTATTGGACCTGAAGAAACCGCCCAAGTAGAGCAACAAGCCTTTTATAGTCCTATGACTTATCAACGTATCTTATCTCGCAAGGCAAAGAGATGGGAGATAGGGTATCGAACGGAGGCATGTATAGAGAAGGCGCGCAGAGTAGGAGCGGGTATTGCGGGCGCGCATTTATTTACCTTGGTATCTCTCGAGAGCTGTGACATCCGTTACGTACAAGGTTCGTGTGCCATCTCTGCCTCATTCGCTTTACCCATGAGGGGTCGTGTCTGGCACGCAGGACTGAAAGTCACATCATCTCTGGCCAACTCCACCCTCAATTCATCCCACCTGCCTTTCCCGTCCGCCGACTTCGGCACCTCGGCAACGTCGTACAAATGAGCTCCCGAGAGACATGAAGATCAACTGGAATACTGACCAGTTTCGCCATGTGGAATTCTTGATTGTGCAATTTTGCAATTACATTCAATTTTGCATACATTGATAGCTGGTGGTAAGTGGCATTTCTCGTACGTTTGGAAATTCTGAACGGGACAGCACCAACGGCTTGATTTATGTCCAAGATGTTGCGAGTTTGAGGGGAGAAGATCGAAACAATCAGTATGTAACAAATCGAAGACCAGTCACTTCGTACGCCTCGTATGTTGCAAATCATCAGCGACTGGCTATTGCGCAATTTGCCAGGATTGATCATCAGGAGCGTTGCGATAATCAGTCACCAACTTATCCCAAAACATCCAGTCCGTAGAATCAAAGGCGAAATCGTTGTCGAGCCCAAAATCCATGCCACCTCCAATTTGATCGAATGCTTTCAAGTCGCCGCTCGGCGATGGATCTGACGGCGTTGGGTTTTCCGTACTATCAGTTGCGGATATACTTCGCCCTGCATGCTTTCGCCGCTTTTCTTCACTTCGAGCTTCGAGCACTCGCAGTGCCTGGACAAAGTCTGGCTCGCCATTGACCGCGAAACCTGGCGGATTCGCATCCCAGGCTTTCAGAGTGAGACGTCCAACAGCCGCATTGAGCATGCGGTTCCTCTCGAGGATCTCACTGTGGTTGTCATAGACTTCCTGTATCCTACGCCATGCAGCATCCAGCTCTGTCCTCGTGAGCAAGCCCGGTTTGGTCATGCTGACCAGCATGCAATTTAGGGCATCCCATTGGAAAAATGCTTTGATGTGCCACATGAATCGCTTCAAACCTGGGTTCGCGTGTGCTGCTGCATCTGTGTCGATGATCTTGGTGGCAATGGTACACACCTCTCGCCGCTCTTCGTTACTAGACGTATTGTTCTGCAGACCGGGAAGTTTCATTCTCAGGCGCGCCGCATTGATCGCCGAACGAGCCATGCCGAGAAGTAGTGTGTGTAATGGATTCAAGATATCGCAGTAGCGAAGATACTTTGTTTCGATCCTACTCTCCATCTCATCAATCATGTGCATTTTTGATTCCTCACCCCCATGCCACGAGAATGATTTTTGCAGTGGCGGTGGCTTCTTGCCGTCCGCTGATTTCATGTACAAGGCACCGATCTCACTTCGAGCCAGGCAGAATATCATCTCAGAGGCGCCCTTCGCTTCCTCTGGTTTGTGGGTCATACCAGGCCAGAGTTGATCGTCGTTAAGGCTCAGTGGTTGTTTGACATCCCATGATGCGGAATCTACGGTTATGCCGGTCCCTGATATCTGACTAGCATAACCGTCCAGTGGCAGTATTTGGTAGAACAAACGACGTCGCATCTCGGAGTCGAAGGGCGGCAAACCGAGTGTCTCGCCATCTCGATGGATTCCGATACGCTGGGCTATACGAACAGCGGTGCCAGTCAGCTGCCAGAATGTATGAGGGTCATGCGAGTGGCGCATGGAAAGTAAGTACAGCACAAAGGCTTGTAAGACTGGTAATTGCGTGGTTTTCAGGAACGATGCGTTTACCAAGGCCTGTTTCAGTGCAGTACTGTATCGCCCACGTAGGATGTCGCGAGATTGCCCAAAATTCTGCTGACACTCTTCATCGCTGGAGGAGACAACAGCAAAGTGGTAGACGGCGAACAAAATACACTCGTCTGCCTTGCTCGCGAATTGAGGGTTTGCCGAAGCTGTCTCTACCATGGATGCGACGGTTGGAAGGTGCAATACCTTGCATATGGGCTCGACGTTCTGAACATGGCTCTGCCACAAAGTCCTCGCATCTGCTGTGCTAGGATGGAACTCCCGTAAACTTCGTGTAGCCCCAGAGAAGGCTGCAGAGAACGGATCACCAAGTAATGGTTGCTGCCCAAAAGTTGATCCTGCGGTGGGGTCATATTCGTCCTCATCTTCTTCATCAGCGATACGAGTCATCTCCTCCTCTCCTAGGTTACGCCAAAGATTGCTATCGATGTACCGAGTGGTACCATCACCAGAAAGAAGCCTGCCAACTCGCTTTGGCTCACTATCCTGTGTACTCTGTGGTGCTGGTTTCGCTGTTTCGGCTTCAACCGCTGTGCCGTTGTTTGGGAAATCCGCAAGCAGGCCGTGCTGATGGAGAAGACGCTCGTAGTAGGCAAGCCGTTCATTGATGTCGCCACTCAGCTTGCGCTTGCGTTTTCGCGGTGGAGGTGCCTGGTAGGTGCAATCCAACTTGGCCTTTGAGCATGTCGAGCAGATGGGAGTCAATTTGTCACATTTGACCTTTCGTCGTGTACACGTCTGGCAAGTATAGGGCATGGGTTCTGGCTTGCTCGAGCCGGTCCCGACATTCGACATTGCTGGAACCAGTCTCGCTGACGCCGGAGCAATTGCGATTGGTCGCTCTGGCAGATGATTGTCTCCCATGGTTTCAAAGGGATGTCTGGGGTTTGGTAGACCGATATAGTTCGCTGAATGCGACCTTCCTGAGCCGCATGAGCTAGCCCAAGCCTTTGAAAGAAGAGTCACCAGTCGCTGTTGTGTATGTTTCGGTTGCAAGCTGGCTGAAGACCAAGTCAGCGATAAGGCTTAAGCGAGATAAGCTTCGCGGAACCACTTCCCGAAACTCAATTTGGTGGGTTCTGCCTGGAGAGCTCCTCAACTTGGACAGGTCCTCCGCTCATCGAACAAGTCTCAATCGAGATATAGCATGATCTATGATCGTTAATTC
Organism: Cladosporium sp. MBC 237; assembly: GCA_030772445.1. Classification (NCBI taxonomy): domain Eukaryota; kingdom Fungi; phylum Ascomycota; class Dothideomycetes; order Cladosporiales; family Cladosporiaceae; genus Cladosporium; species Cladosporium sp. MBC 237. Next base: position 69,932 of record JAPHCH010000152.1, read on the forward strand.
CACATATCGGACGATGCATTTCATATGCGCTGTTTTGATATATTCGTGCTGTTTGTGGAACAGGCCAAGATTTCATCACCTGTCTTTTTACGGAGCTGACAGCAAGGGTCCCTTTATCCCATGTTCATGACGTCTACATGAGCTCTTGAGCTCTCCCCTCCCTGCATCCATGTACATACTCTCGTAAACAATATACACCATCTGCATAATCGCTCTACACAATGCAGTTCATCCGCCAATTCACCTCAAGAACACTCACTCGCACTACACATCTACCCAAACCTGCCCCAAAAGCAGTAAGATTTCTATCGACCACTCCCATCTACCGCGGCAAGGATTCCAAAATGTCTACAGCACCACCAAAACACGAGATGGTCTACTTTCCCAAGCTCACCTCAGAAGTTCGAGCTTTTGGTCAATTCCGCAAGGTTTTGCACACTGGACTCTACAGCCAGGTGGTCACGATGGAGATTCCAGTCGGTGGCGACATTGGCGATGAAGTCCATACCGTAGACCAGGTCTTGATTTTCACCAGTGGTGAGGGTAAGGCTACTGTTGCTGGAAAAGATCAGGTAATGCTAGAACTTTCTCATGTTATTTGCGCATTAGCTGACAGGCGCGAAGGACGTCAAAGCATCGGATGTTGTGGTCGTACCAGCCGGGACTCAGCATCAATTCATCAACACATCCAAGTCTCAGCCTCTCGAGCTTGTCACTATCTACAGTCCAGCAGAACATGATAGTCGCACAGTCCACAAGACCAAGGAGGAAGGTGATGAGGAAGAAGAGAATGGCAAAGATGAAGCTCCAGAGTGGAGTCAGCAGAGCAAAGCTTTCAATGAGCAGCACGAGCTGGTTAAAGAAAGTGGCGGCCCTTATGGTAGTGGTGATGACGGAAGGCACCAGAAGTCTTGAAGCTCTGCTTGAAAGTAGCACATTTAGAACGGAGGAATGGGCGGGTAATGTGGAGAACGATCTTTTAGTATTTGGTAGACAGCACCGATTGGAAGCTATCTGTTTGACTATCCATACAAATCAGCCAGCACTCTTTCTGCCTAGGCATACTCAAGGCGACTCCGGGTCGTAATCAAACCGTAAAATTACAAAACGCAATCAGGAAACAACGCCGGTAGCTCTCAAGAGCCCGACACAGCTTCTTCGGAAGCTGGCCTTTCTTGTAAAGAAGTCTTTGGGAGATGATCATCGGTAAAGACTGACGTGGGTTGGAGTTCGGTGTTCCGCACAACGAAGAATCGAAGTGCGTCCTCACAAATAATACAGGGTGTTGGAAACGCGATCGTGAACCTTCGGGAGACGGGGCATAGGTGCCTGGTTGCTGTTAGTGTTTTCACCCCAATCCTCGACGGAGAGATACATCGTAGCACGCTCTTTGGCTTTCTGTGCTAGGTAAGTCGGGACTGGCCATTTGGTATTGTAGAGCTCAAGCCAATCGTCTTTCCAGGCGGCTTCGAGAATCTTCATGTGCGTTGAGTTGATGTTACTCGGGGGCGATTCGGGAGATTTTGTGGGCGAAGACTTGGTCGATATGGAAGACGTGAGAGGCGCCGAAGAATGGATGGAACCATTCATTGGCTTTTGCTCTTCCTGGGTATCGAATAGGCCATATGCTGTTGTCTTTGGGCTCGATTGATCTTCAACATCCCCGATTGCACTGTCCGGGTCAGAGAAGCTTGGAGAGATCTGTTGGCTTTGTACTGATGAAATCCTGAGAAAGGTATCTCTGGGGGCTTCCAGGGAAATTGGTCTAGGTATCATACCGCTGTCGCTCTGAGATCTCACAATTTTGGCCCTCTTGATTGTGGCCTCGAATTTCGATTTGGCTGGATGACGGAAAGTTGCTTTGATGACACCGGAGGAACCGACACCCAGGCGTCCTTTAAGCTTCTGCACCTGCTGGATTCTCACGGAATTTGGATCGGAGTTGACACAGTTAGTGTCTTTGGTATAGACCATGGCCGTGGCGCTCTTGTGGGCGGATTGCTTATCCAGCAGTGTAGCAACACTATTCCCCAAATCCCGAAGCTCCAACGCTCTGTCTTCGGTGAGCGTGATGTAAGCAACGTTTTCGGCCTTGAGAACGCGCTTTTCGCCTCCGAAGGTCTTCAAGATGGTCTCAAACTCACTTTCCAAGTTGTATTCCTGTTTGGCAGAGGACTTGGCAGATTCCACTGAAGCGACTTCAGAATAGAAAGTATCGGCTAGGTAGCCAGATCTTAGCACTGTCATCTTGTCAAGTGAGGTGACCCTTGACGCGAATCTGCCGAACAAGTCCTCGAGACAGTGAGTACTCAGCTCAGCTCTGGTGCAGAGTTTGGATTCTGTTTGGTAACAGTGAGCAGAGTCGACGATGCATCGAGAAACCATAGTGACAACGAATTGCTCAGGGCGGTGACGAATATCCTCGACACCGTGGGTGGGAACCTCTTCGCAAAAACGAGAGACATGAATGGCAAGAGTCTTTTCGGAGGCTTTGTTGTTCGGCAGGGGTGGATTGCGAAGACGAAGGTTGCGACGGATCTCCTTCGCGCCCTTTTCAGTATCCTTGTCCATTTTGAGGAAGTTGTCGCTGATGAAGAACGTTTGAACACCTAAGGCGATGTCGCATGTCATCTTGATGGTATTATGCATCTTAGCACGGGACTTTGATCGCTGCAAGTGAACAATCAGGATGGTTTGGGTGTTTGCGTCTCCATGATCGGAAATAAAGTCCCGCAGTTGTCGTGCCCATCGATCCTCGACGTTGGGGTTGCGATTGTATCTAAGAGACAGTAGAGGTCTCGGCTCAGGATCAAGTAGCGCATCTCCCACTTCATTGACTTTCCTGTGGCTCAGGTATTCCTTCTTGTTGCCAGTGACAGAACTCACCTGGAAATTCTCCAAGGAGCTGTGAAGGTTGACCCATCCGTCGCTGCTGGATTTGCAGTCTCCAGCTTCGATGAACAGAATTTTAGGAAGCTTGTTGCCGCACGCTTTCTTGAATTGATCCCCACGAATCTGGAGAATGTCGCCTTGCGGTTTCGTAGGTTGTTGTATGGCCATGGAGCCACGCACGGCAAAACACTGATCGGAGACCACTTTGTCTGACAAAAGTAGAGGCACATTGTGTTGTCGTACACTTTCCACATGACGAGCCATCGACTATTGCAACGGACCATGCAAATTCTGGTGCGGCAGGATTCTGCATAGCTCCAGAGGCAACAAAATTGGCTTTTCGGGAATGCCGACGTTGACGCATGGGAGAGACGGCATTTCGAGCTCGTCACCTTTAGCCAACCATGCAGAATGGCGTAGCTGCAAAGGTACATGAGAAGCCTCTCCACTCTTGAGCTCGAACACTGATTCCTCATAGTGCACGCCTCCGACTGATACTTTTACCTTGACGCCCCTCAAGTTGCATGACAGTTTCGAGATTTGCTCCGGAGTGTGCAGATTACCGGGCGTGCCCTGAAAATGTTGTCTGACAAAGTCTGCCAGAGTCCAGGGTTCCTTTTCGAGTTCGACGGAGGTTTGAGGTCTCTCAAGCACCACAAGCGATGCGTCATGGATGGGTCGAACGTTGAGGGATACATTTGAAACCACTTTAGTTCCTCGTAGGCAGGCGTCAGACTGCGCGAGATCAACGGCATGAGCGGCGAAATCGTTGATCTGGGAATCATTCCGTTGACCGATCAGCTGGCGGAGGTATTGAAGAGGAATCTCATCTGTTTTGCAGTTCTCGAGACCAATGTAAGATTCACAGCTACGCTCGAAATAGCTTCTTCATCTCCAATCCAGAGGTATCTACTTTCGCGCAGATACGGAGGAACTGAACTTTTTGTGTACCGCTGTGCGCGGCATGGAGAGTTGAGGAAGCCGTATTCCATTGAATCTCATTGATGCAATGTGGGATCACGAGGGTGCGTTACCATCTCCATTCCCGCTTGCTCTTGGGCCCAATGGGCGGGCGAGATTGCTGGAAGGCAGGAGATTGGATCGGAGGGTCGTTTGTGAAGAAGACGCCTGATCCCTGTTCAGAAGGCGTATTTTTTGTGCTTGCAAGAGTGTGTGCGATGTTAATATCGACGGTGCTCTGTGGCGGCTTTGAAACACCCTCGAAGATGGTCAAGATGATGTCGCAGTTGATAGAGGAAGGTTGATTTCTATTGTCCTTTGTTTTAATGACCAAGAAGGAATCATTGTAGATTTGTCGAAAGGCATTGTTTGAGAAGTGGGATATGATGATAGCTTTACGTAGAACACGATTTTCTACGGGTGTGAGATTTGGCAGCTTGGTTTCATCCAAGAACTCGATTTTGCAGTGGGAGACATTGGTGCTGCCGTCAAGTTCGCCGGGAAGGAGCTTTCGAATATTCGTGCGTAACTGCACTGGGTGGTGGTGTTGCGCCATGATGGCGTTGTACGTGTGTAGTTGGAGATGATCAGGTGGGGTATCGATGAGCAAGTGGTGTTGAAAGGGAATGTCGGAATGAAGAACAGCAAAAGCAGCTCCTGATCTAGATGCTGATGCTGGAGAGAGAAAGGTCCAAGACAGAGCGTTCGTATGGCATCCTTATACCCTGGCGAACGGCGCTAACGTCGATTGCTCTGATGAGAAAACAAGGGTGTAAAACTTTGACCAGAAACTGAAGTCGCAAATGATTACCATCCACCAAAGGATAGTAGTTAAACTGGTGAACGAACAGATCATTTGCGATGTCTTTGAGACAGCAAAAAGACGCTTGCCTCAACGAAAGAGCTTGTAAGTAACGATGGTGTTGATCTGGAGCAAACGTCCTTCATCTGTGAGAGGATTTTTTTTACTAGTTGTGCCAGGCAATACGCTTTGTACAAACCTAATGACGATACTTGCCAGTGTTTTCTGGTGATTCAGGAGGTCGGTCGAGTGTAAATAGTTGGCAGATTTGTTCAAGTATCAACCAGCAGCTGAATTGAAGCGGCGATTGCCTTTTTTTGGGCGAGTTGGCTGACTGATTACAAAATCGCGTTGATACAATTAAACCCATCTATTTCTTTCCCCGACCTCTCGCGTTCAAGCTTTTAAGAGGGTCTGCGCCTTTACCCGCCATAATCCTACCCTTTCCTCTCTTCTTGTTGAATTCTCTCGCTTTCCTGATCCTGTTCGCACCATCTTTCCTTATACCAACAAAGCCCACATCCTTCTTGATAGCCGCTTTGCCCCCCTCTGGCAAAAGGTACTCCGGTACATGTCTGAGATGGGGTTGCTGACGCACAGCGTGGCTTTCAGTGTCGTGTCTCAGGTGGCGCAAGTCTTCTGGATGTTCCTCGAAATGACGCTGAAGCTTGGTCGAGTTGATGAGTTCTTGTCGCAATTCCTTGGTTCGAGCTTCACGAATGGCGATACGGGTGACAGAACGGATGGCGTCGGCGAGACGGTACCGGAAGCCTTCAAGCTTGGAAGTATCGAACTGCCACTCTTCGAGGTCCGCGCCGTGCTTGTTTTGGCGAGCCTTGATACGCTCCAGGACCTTCTCGTCGTTCTCGCATTGTGGGATCGATGTAGATTTGTGCTTCTTGTAAAGTTCCTTCGGCACGTAGAACGACAGAGCCATGCCTTTTTGACCTGCGCGAGCTGTACGACCGGTGCGATGGGTGTATGACTTGGCGGTAAGAGGCATATCGAAGTTCAACACGCAGGAAACATGCCTGAAGTCAATACCGCGAGAAACACCGAATTCACGGTCCTCGGGACCTCCTTTGCGCTTTTTGCTCGGCGGTTGCTTGATTTTGGTGTCCTGTTTCTTTTCCTCCACATCATCATCTTCTTCCTGACCGCTGCCAGCATTGTCCTCGTCTTCCGCATCTTCCTCCACCTCTTCAATTTTCTTGCTCTTCCGCTTCTTCTCGCCTCCGCCGACAACTTCGTTTTCGTCTGATGCGATGATGATATCGTAAACTCCGCGGTTGAATTCGTCGACAGTGTGGATTCTGCTGTTTACAGGAAGTTCCGAGTTGAGCACGCAGCTTCTGATGCCGAACTGTTCGAGGAAGAGCTTGATCCTGTAACAGCGATCGATGTCCGCAACAAAAACGATTACTTTGCCTTTGATCAGCTGCAGTTTGAAGATGGCATAGATAAGTAGGAACTTCTCATCCTCGGCCGTCTTCACGATATACTGCGACAGCTGAGGCTTTTCGGTTGCCTCCTGCTCGGAGAGGTCTAAGATTTCAGGCGCGCCAGATTTGCAGAAAAGGGAAGTAAGTGAGTCGACTTCCGTCCGGAGTGTTGCAGACATAAGAATGGTTTGCACGCCGGTTGGTAGTGTAGCCGCGATGCTCTGAAGGTCCTCCTCGTATCCGTAACTGAGCACCAAGTCTGCCTCGTCGATGACAACGTTCACAAGCTCACTCGACTTGAGCACATCGTTGCTGATCCACTGGCTTGCTCTGCTGGGTGTAGAAATCACAATGTCCGGCTGTTCCAACAAACGCGCACGAGTGACAGCGGCGTCTTCCTTCTTGGTGAGGTTCTCCGCTCGGATGTCCTGCGCGCAAAAGGTTGTGAAAGTCTTGATTGTCGAGGTAACTTGGGACGCCAGTTCTTTCGTGGGAACCAGGATAAGCGCAGAAACAGCCTTGGATGGTCTAGTCGAGGTCGCTTTGCGGCGGAGGATCGAGTGGATGATGGGAAGTAGGTAGGCGAGGGTCTTTCCTGAGCCGGTCTTGGAACGGGCTAGAGAGGTATTAGTGGTCTGAATACCCCTCTGGACGACGATTATACGTACCAAGAATATCTTTTCCGCTCAACGCAAGCGGTACAGTCGCAGCCTGCACCGACGTAGGCTCCGAAAACTTCTCTCGCGTGATGGCCTGCAGAATGCGGGCGTCCAAGTTGAGGTCGGCAAAGGTTGCCTTCGCAGGTGTCACAGCCTGCACCTCTTCCTCCTGAGGCGCAACAGCCTCTGGTACGTCTTCCGAATTCAATTTGCGCTTCATTTTGGTGATATGGCGAGTTTTGGTTGTTGGGGCATTTTCCTGTTAGTATGCGAACGCTTTGAACTTTCGCCAGGCAAGAAGAAATTCTGCCGAGTCGAAGGCGGTGTACGAACTGCCTGGTACTAAACTCGACTCGACGCTTTTAGCAGAGTTGCGGGCGGGAAAGACCCACCACTCTATCTTCACCTTCACCTTCAATTCAGTGCTCTCCATTCTCTTCCAATCTCGAAGGAACATACACGACTATGAATACCGAAGCTCCGACAAAAAGCGGCCACTGGTACTTCTGATACACCACAGTGCTGAGGAGGTTTCGCCCAAGGGCTCGATTTCGGCCAGCATACCCAAGGATCATTGAGTTATCGTCTATGTCGGAGCTATTTCTGCAGTGAGTGGAAAAACTGAATTGATGGTGCATGCGGCAACAAACTCTTAACAAAAAAAAAAAAAAAAAAAAAAAATTCAGTCAAAAATAGCTAAAAGTTATCGTAAGGTCATCATATCGTAACTCGAATATCACCATCTCGATCCATCATTATGACCCGGCAAAAATCAAGGCATTCTGAGTTGAACCTGTCGAAAACCCCCGGCAAAACGTCAAAGTCAGCCATTCTCAAAAGAAAAGTAGACTCGTTGAGTCTAGGAGGCCTACAGGCAAAGTTTCAGCTGAGCCTGCGAGCCCCCTCGTCGTATCATTTCGAAAGCACCCAAGTCACAAGAAAGCCGTCAAGGCAGGCTACCCTCCACAATTTGAGCTGCCCACGTGTGGCAACCTGCATCGATCAGGCACAGCTGTTCATCCGCCAGCTTACTCTTCCTCGCTGTCTTCCTCTCCGCTATCGTCATCATCATCATCATCGTCGTCGTCGTCCTCCTCCCCCTCCTCTTGGTCATTCTCGTCCTCTTCGACCTGTTGCGTAAGGGATCTTGATGGACCAGGGATCGGGCGTCCTTGGAATACATTCTGAAAAAGTGCCAGGAGTACTTGCATGGATTGCCCGTTGATCTTACCGTATGGCTTTGCTTTAATGTTGCTTTGGACAGTCATGACCGACGCCAGGTTGAGCCGAGACATGGAGTCCAATGTGTTCGCTGGGTGATCTGGATCCATGCGGATTGTTGCTGACCTCATGCCATCTTCACCTCGGCGTGGCCTTTCGCTTGCATGCGCAGTCGGGGGTGTCTTCCCGGTATATATGATGCAGTGTTCAGACTTTACCACCCCAACCTTCGCCACCCCTCGTCCGCCATAAGTCGAGACCGGGAGAGTGCTGCAATATCCTTTGCCTTCTCTGATCACCACAAACCTACGTACTTTGGAGAACACCTTTTCTCCATATTGGTTGAAAGTGATGCCGGGCTCCACTGCTGTGACTTGCCCGGTGTTCTTGGAACCCCCACCAGCCTTAGAATTTCCAGCTGGCTCGGACCAGAGCACCAGAAACATTCTTCCTCTCTGGTAGAAACTGCCGGGTCGGACCTTGAAATCCGGAAAGAGTGTTGAAGTGACACTCTCCAGGCCGAGTCTGACCCAACTTTTGTTGTTGTCTGCTGACTGCGTGGCGAAAGTCAACTGTGCCTCTGGTGGCTGTTTCAACACAGACGGGTCATTTGCAACACTCAATCTACCCATGTTCTGGGTTGTTTGAGCCACGTCGCCACGCAGTGGGCCTTTGCCTTTACCGCCGGAAGATTGTCCACGTTGAGGTTCTGACGGAGGGTTGCCAGGTCTACTATGTAGATACCGTGGAGTTTGCGTTGGAGAGCTGCTGAGCTTGGGGTTGTACTCTAGAGACAGCGGACCCTCGTATGCGGCCTTTGAAAGAGCCGCTCGTGGTATCGAATCAGGACGAGGAAAAGTCTGCCCGTTTCTCGTGGTGATCTGATCCGTTTGCGGGTTCCAGACGTATTCACCCAACTGCGGGCTGTACTGCCATGGAGGTGTGTTTTGCTGCTTCTGCGTATTCTGCTGTTTCTGCATGTTGGTGATCGATGCGTTTGCCTCTGTACCCTAACACAGATCTAGAGCACATTGGATCCTCTTATGCACGATGAGGCTCTTTCGGCCAAATGGTTCAAAGCTATATTATGCATGCGTGAGAAGCATGTGAACAAGGGCATGCCCCCAGAGCATGCATGGCGTCTGCATTATTTTGAGAGTGTGCTGCATGAGATTTGTCAAAAGTCGTGGGCTTTTCGGTCCAAGCCGAAACAACAAAGTACCTGTACTGTCAACATCCCGACTGCTCAAGGCTCCGATCGGTGGTGCCACGGGTCCAACTCATCATATGCCTTATTTTTGCGCACTATACATGTGCGACACACCATTATGGGGCACAGACCAGAGTCGGTATCTTGTCTGTTAGCCCGCTCGTTAGCACCCTCCGTCTAACTGTATTCTCTTTTCGCGCTTCCGACTCCCAGCTGTGCGTACAGTACATTCAACAAGCCACCCGTCATCCGCCTGTGTGAACATGTCAGCTATCGGGGCTCTCGGGTCTGTCTCCTCGGTGGAAGCCGGGGATCATGGATACTTGTACAAGAGTACTTCACGCCTAGGATCAACAACAGGCTATGCCGAAGATGCTACACGATATGCAGACGTTGAACTTCCTCCGCTACCACTCAAAGCTTCGGTGAGCAAGGCTTGAACCGACACAAGCGTGTGTGTTCTAACAGTACCGTGTTGATGTAGAATCTACAACACCTCCTTGGTGAATTCACGCGTGATGACCTTGACTTGCTGATGAAAAAATATGATGACCGTCAGCAACGTATGGTAGAAGCCAGGGTCGATAACCTCTCACAACGGATGGAAGTTCAACATCGCCTGGACAACCTCGAGATCCATCTCGAGCGCCTGCGAGACTCTTTCGAAGCTTTGATGAAGAGGGTCAACGTCAGCAAGCCAGACGGTGCCCCTCGCAAACCCAATTCTCGACTCAGAAAGCTGGCAGATGAGGTGCGCTTGGATTTGGAAGCGTTTGATAGCCAGTGCCAAGATCTCAAGTCGCTCTCGACAAGCCTCAGAGAACATGACAAGAAATGGGAAGCGAGCGAGTTGCTATTTGATAACGTGTGTCGTAAAATCTTCCACGAGCTACGTGCTCGTCGACTCATATCGGGTGATGCGACTGAGGATGACATTTCATTGAAGTCCACATCTTACTTCCAGTCAGCCGCCTCGGCTTCTACACCTCTGCCAATGGTCAAAGAGCTTTCAGATTACTTCGCAGCATATAGTCGGCTCAGGCATATGAGTGAGAGGATTGACGATCTGACAGGGGAGCAATTGGAACAAAGAGAGCGCAGAGACCTTTTGAGAGACCAGGAGCAGACCCTAGACCAGACCGATGAGGAGTTCTCGGCCAAGTGGGACAGGATTCTTGGTCCCGCGAGCAAGGACTATGAGGAGGCTCTGCTCGCCGTCGAGAGCACTCGCAAGCTGTGCTCAGATGCAGGCATCGAAATTCCCGCTTGGGCCAGGATAGATGTCAGACCTGCGAGCAATGTCACATCAATGCCAGGCAAGCCGTCGGCCGAAGAAAACGCAGGCAATGCTACCAGTGTTCAAGTGCCAAACTCAGCCTTGATCAGTTTCGAGCTTCACGACATGCCTCAGGGGAATACTGCACAAAGTCTGGAACCTAGTCTTCAAGGTGTGAGTGAGAATGTGACGAACGACGAAAGAGCCTACAGCAAATCAGAAGGCACTGAACCCAACTCTCGCAGTCGCGAGTATTGCTACGATCAGCCGACCAATACTCACATCCACCATGACAATCTTGTGGATACTGGCCACGTTCAAGGTGGTATTCCATTTACACAGGATACCACTAAAAATGTCTGGACCACAGATATTCCCGCGCAGGGCGGGGTAGATAAGCTCGAAGCAAGCAGGCAACAGCTAGGGTCTGATGGCCAGACAGCGTCGAAACGTGACGAAGATGAGCATGAGTATCTCTACGGCCAACAACTTGACATTCGTATCCACCGCGATTCCCCCTCAGGAATTGCTGAATGTCCAGTGCAGCCAACAGGCGTCTCCGGAAGCTCGCAACCTGCTGCCCCCAATGAACAAGCTGTATCAATTTCTCAGCCCATTGCAACGCTGCCGATCGTCTCAGCACGAGATGACCAACATGATCAACGGGACTTGTCATCCATGAACGTACAACCGCCAAATTCCACCAGCTTGGGAGCCGTCGGCACAACATTTGGGTCTGTTGGTCGTGGTCGATCAGTTGAGACTCGCTCAATGAACCAAAACGCTCGCGGTGGACGGCCATTCAGCAGTCAGCCGCCTGGCAGCCGTCAACCCATAATTCGCCATCAACTTATGAGCAACACAACGTCCCGCATTCCCAACCATTCCGGTCCAGGAATGATGAGAATCTTAGCCACACCAAACGAGCAAATAGCCCTTGACGAAGGTATGGAAACTTGATTACCTCAACCAAAAAGTTCATGAAGTTTACCTTATTCAGGCTACCAGCTGCGAAGACATCCAGCAAAATACTTTCAGATTGGCAAGGTCTGCCTCACTGTACGACTAGTTGAGAATCTTCTTGCTAACGAATACCAAGGTGTTTCGGATGCTACATACGGAGCCATATGGACAATCAACAAGCACACGTCATTCGTCGGTATCCTCCAACTCGCTTGAAGAAGACCTCTTTGTTGTGGTACACGGAGAATTTGCATTCAGCAAGATTCGAAGGTTCATTGTAATTCGTGAGGGAATTAATTCTTGCCAGGCTTTGTGGGTTATCATCGTGTAGATTTCCATACAACTTCGCTGACGTTAATAGGGCGATATCAACGCGCGTTGGTAAAGGTGCCACTCGCATTGATGAGCCTGATCGTGGAATTGTCTATACCGGATCGCACCCTCCGTCGATCTCTCGATATCCGAGCGGGATCCTCCGCAACGCGATCCGAATCGATCCCTACGACCCAGCCGACAGGCTTCCTTCGTCATCCAGATTGAACTACGGAAAAATATATACCATCGAGCACAACGTCAAAGTCAAGCCGCTCGGTACAGTAAACAACAAGTCCATGCACCTTTTGATCCAACAGTTCACGGAGGTTTTCTTCAGAACCAATGCCACTCCTGTAACGACGGCCATAGGCCAGCCTACCTCAAGCAACCTCAAAGCCCTTGGCTTCAATGCAAGCCAAGTGAATGCTGCAATCAACATGATTACCAACAAAGGTGCCGGGCCGGAAACTGCCATTTCGTCAGTGGCGAGGATGAGCGCTATGCCCTATTTTGATGGCAGGGAGGAGCAGCATGAACTCGCGGGCCATGTTGTCGATTTGGTCATGGCAGGCTTGACATTTACGCGAGCTGTTGACCACGTTAAGCTTGTTGAAGACAAACAGAATCAAGGAGATAAAGATGACAATGCTTCTAACAGCGATGATGCCGAGTTGAGCGGTGACGATCATGATGATGCGGATGTAAGAGGGAAATGCGAGTAGATGCTTGAAGACGACGGTATTTAAAATATTCGAAAAACTACATTATGTGCCTTTCTTTCACTTTGTGATCAAGCCTTTATCTCATCACATCATTCTGATGGTTTCAATTGTAAAAAAGAAGATAATAGCGTTCTTGCTTCCCTCATGGTCTCACAACGATGTGGCCATCAGGTACAGTCCAGAAGTCGCTGCTTTCGGATTGTCTCAGCCTCGCATAGAGCTTATACCTTCTTGCATTCGATATCACTTCGTCTACTATGATAGGATTCAGATCACATCCCATCAGGCCGCATCTCGCCATCAACGCTTTTTATATTGGGCATCGGTATTATGACTTATATGGCTTGATTTGAGAAGCCACAAATGGACCGTTGAATCACGAACCCTCGGCAGTGATGCATGAGACGCTGGCAGGTGACAGGGGGCTTTATTGGATTAAAAGGTTGCCTTCGCCCAAGGGTCCTGCGTACCTACCAAAAGTGGGGAGGCTTAATTTATCCACGGCTTTCTTGTATTCGGATAAGTACATTGCCTCTGTAACCCCGGGTGACGCCCATCCCGCACGTTTGTACTTTACCGAACCTTGAAACTCCATTTCCCAAACATTGCATGGCCTTCACTTGACACACCATACCTCCTATGATGAAGCCAGACCCACCACAATCAGATCACGGTCTTTTACCCCTCTTGCAGACCATTCCCGATGAATGAATCCTCACAGGTGGGGCGTCAGCACAGCTCTGCACAAGACGATACCACCGCTGGCAAGAATGTAGATAGAGGGGCCTCGCCACAGTTTCCGCCAAACACCACTCACGGCAGATCACCCATCCTTCGGCGCCGATCCCTGGGAGAATACTTTTATTCAAAGACGAAAAGATTGACTGCCCGGCCACCGCCCCTCGATCCGCTCTTAGAGTACACCGAGGAGCTTGACGAGTCTCTGCGAAGAGAAGGCTCGTTGCGCACCAAATTTGAATTCGCGAAAATCCAGTGGCAACAACACTCAAGGACATATCGGGCAACAAGGAGCTCCTACGAATCCGCCGTTGATCCCTTTCGCACTCGCTCAAACCCCACGGCCGCCGACAAGGTCATCAGCGAGCTTCGCAAACAGCTCATCACACACCGCTCGTTCTTCGAGTCAAGTGCCGCGGACATCAGAGCTCTCAGACAGCAGCTGGCAGCCGAGCAAAAACGTCGTGAGAAATGCGAGCTGAAGCTTACGCAGTTTGTGCTTCACTACGCAAGCCATCTAAATGTGGACACTCAGAACAAGGGAGACCATCAATCTGTATCAACGACACTCGAGCACGAAACCAACATTCACCGCTACAACCAAAAGATATCCCGAGTTAGGGAGCTGGAAGAGAAACTGGCACGCGAAGACAAGTACTGGGACGAGGTCGCGGAGAGAGAGCTTCGTGGCGATCCAGCTGAGATTGTTCGTGAATACGAAGAAAATTTCAAAAGAGAAAGAGACGCGCTCAAACAGGAGTTGAGCGTGGCACTTGAGGACGCCAAGCGTTTGGAAAGCTACATCCATGTCGACAACACTGGCGTCGGCTTCAGCCAAGATGACATTCTCGACTTGCAAAACTCGAGAGTCGTGGATTTCGGGAGCCGATCTCGAGCAAAACACCAGCAGAGCATGCAAACTGCTCTCGCCAAGATCCCATCTGCCGCTTTTGAGAATGCAGAGGTCATTCGTGGGGACTCAGACACCAGCGAAGATATCGATCCGAGAGACACCGGAGCCACTAAGTTTGTGGAAGACTGGATGGCTGGCGTTCACGATGATAAGCCCGGAGACGATGCTCAGCCCGACCATGGCCAGCCCAGAGATGAGGACCGAGGATCGACGTCCGGCAACGTCGAGTGAGAACTTCCAAGGGGCGGCGGCTGATAGTACCACTCGTCATGGGTGTTTGCGTGTCTGCGTTTGTGATGACGTTGAAGTGATAGCAAAGGAAGTGCTTGATTCGCTGCAACAACCGCGGTGGCAGCCTGGTTGCCAGCTAACGGCTCTTGATCCCGAATCCCACTGTTCAGGTAGCAAATAAATAATCAGTCCTCACTGTTCACATGTGTGTAAGACGACCGCAGGATTATATTGGAGCACGTGTCCCTCCCTTAGCTGTGCCAGTCATCGACCACACTCCACGTCGTGAGTCAACACCCTCCAGACGAACCGGCACACGCCACGGTGTCGAAGTGTTCACCGATGTGAGTTGCCAGGAATTTCATCGTGCCACCCGGAACGGCTTTGGCGCAGTGCTTCATCCCCACCTGGCGCCACCTGCCGGATACCAACATCATGGCAACAAGCTCTCCTGAGCTCGGAGCTCGGAGTCCTGTTTGACCTCCAGCAGCCGCGCGGGAGAATCTTGTTTATTGGCTGCCTCACAATTCTACATCCAAGATACACGCCACGATGTTCCAGTCACCAAAGCTGTCAAGCGATTTTACTGGCCCCCTTTCACACCAAAACCTGATCACTTGATGCTGCGGATATTGCAACCGTGTCTAGGCGTGGTCTTTTCGAAACATCATGCCGAGAGCTGTGTTCTCGTTGCCAGGTAGCGGTACATTGCTTTCGCCTAAGACATCTGTCACCTAAGCGAGCGCGGCCTGCAGAGTTGCCATTCGCCCATTGACTTCACCGGTTTCCATGCACCCCGCGCTGGTACGGAGGTAGGCTCGGCGCGTGCATACTATGGATCGGCCAGAGGCAGGGTGCAACCCAGGATGTCTTGCAAGATGGGATTTAGAATTAACGTCTGGCCTCAGGCGCGCGATAGAAATAGTTTATCTCAACGTCAAGTCGTCCTGGACGCATCGTCTGATAGGTCGTCTCCAAAGGAATTGCTTCGAAATACAAACAGTGAGAATCATTGGGTTGCAACTGCAATCACCCGGCGCAAACAACTTTTCATTACGGGGTGCGAACGCTCAAATCAGGCTGAAGATAAGAACCTCGATTGCAACATGATTTGAGTAAGCGCGGCTTGAGCATGCGTTTTCCAAACGGCGCTTGTGACCAGTTGCGAGAAGTAGCTGGTCAAAAAAGCAAGCAGTCTGTATATCCTGCCCTGTACGTCTACCCGACGAAGATGACTGCAGAATGCAGCATTGGCGCGTGGCAGCGTGTGTAGTCTACCAGGTCGTTTGACATTGCATCATAACCAGGCTGGCAAGCTCTGGGTCGTCGATCATGGCGATTTTGACTGCAGGAATGAAACTTCGAGGGGTGCCATGTGGTCTTTTGCATGTACAATTTACATTGTGCTGGAAAGAAATCCCATGTCGGCCGCTCCGTGACATTTCCGCGAAGGAAATGCCATCATTCATTCACCCTTACACCTCCAATCGCTGCTCCCACTCGAGGACTTCGGGCATGTCTACTTCACCAATCCTGCATTTCGACCAATCTTCTTCATACCCTTGTTCTACGTCAGGCCATGGCCCGACAGGCGTGATCATCTTCGGGTTAATGTCCAGGTGACTCTTAGTGTAGTTTTCCTTGATGTGGCGGAAATGCGTCGTCATTTTGAATTCCGGGTGGTTATGGTACAGGTTCTTGAGCCAATTGTTGAGGACTGGGTAGTCGTGCCGGAGCATGCCGAGGTTGCATTTGAAATGCTGGACATACACGGTGTCAAAGCGGACAAGAGTGGCATAGGCGCGGATGTCGAGCTCTGTCATTTCTTTGCCCAGGATGTACGGGCCGCCGTTAGAAGCGGCGATTTTCTCGAGTTTGTTCATGGCGGCGAAGGGTCCTGGCAGGTTCTTCTCATAGACTTCCTGGTCTGGAGCGAAGCCTGCTTTGTAGACGCCCGTGTTGAGATCAGATTGCATCCATTTCTCAATACGACCAATGGCTGGGCGGTGCTTCTCCGGGTAGAGCGTGATGGCGGCGAGATTGGACGGCAGTAGGTCGTTGAAACATGATTGCAGATCGCGGAGGAGTTCGTGGGATTCGTTGTTGACAATGGTATTCAATTTCTTATCCCAGAGCATGGGAACAGTAAATTTGCCCTTATAGTCCGGATCAACTTTGAAGTAAAGCTCATGCAGGAATCGAGCCCCGAAAAATGGCTCTTCCGTGGCATCTTCGTAGGGCGGCTCGCCTTTGACATTGAAACGCCAGCCTTCGGTGCCCTTGGGGTAGGGTCGGACAACACTGACACCAATGTCGGCGTATTTGTTCAACTGCTTCAGTTGCAATACCAGATTCGCTCGATGGGCGAACGGGCAAAAGAGGCCGATGTAAAGATGGTAGCGGCCTTTTTCGGGAGCAAAAGGCCCGTCGGGTGTGATCTTCCCGTGGAAGGAGTCATCTGGACCGGTATGCCATGAGGCGGGAAAGCTTGATGCTGTGCTCATGATGCGAGACTGCGACGAAGCGAAGTTCCTGCTGATTTGTGATAGGCGCGAGAGCATGAGCTTGACCTGGTCGGTGATACCAGGCGGAGAGGATGGGAATACTGAAAGACATCATGTCAGGACAGTGACCTCTGGGAGGAGAAAGACTAAAGGCAAAACAGCAAGCAAGACGCGAAGAGTAAAGGTAACCATGACATCAGAGATTTTTCGAGGTAGAAGTCAACATCAATTGCATGATGCAAGTTCAATGTTGATACGACTAGAAACAGCAGCTGAAAGACAGATATTTCTCTTAGCCACCTCGACCGCGTCTCCAGCGTCAAAGCAACAGAAGCACGCTCTCAGTGACCACCGTAAAACTCGGCCTCGATGAGAGCAGATGGTATTGCGTTCAACAGCGGTCCACTTCCACTGAACATGGGCACTTCGCAATATAGCCGTGTAAGATTCCCAGACTTACTCAGGTATTCCAATGCCGAACGATAAAAGGTGGTATAAGCGACGAGCCTTAATCACTAAAGATAGGTCTTTTCGCTGCGGGTGCCTGGCGATCAGATGGTACCTGGGTGGAATATAGTGGCGGATGCCTGGAAGTGGACTGTTGGGTGTGAATCACAGGTTTGACTCTAGGCCTCTGTATCTGTTGTCCAGCCAATGAGATGGGGGGGTCAAGTAGAATAAACTTCCCTTAGCTCGATCAAGGAAGTGAAAAGGTCACGATATCAAGTCAGGTGAGGTGGTGTAAGAGAGAGGGAGTCTCTAAGAGTGAGCACTGGTCGTAGTGATTCAGCCTCGGCAGTGAGTGACGTGCTGTGTGGAGAAAGTGCGCGTGCAGCGGGCAGGTGCTGCCTGCAGAAACGGGCGCTGCTGTATGCATGTGCGTGTGCGTTGGACTCACCGCTTGACTTATATGCAACATGCGCCGCCGACTCTTCGTGATGCCCTGCTATCCCTCCACCTCCGCTCTCCCCACCCGACGACGACACCCAACGCCGCCACATCCACTGAGCCATGTCGCGCGCCGTGTCACGCCGCCCCGACAGGGATACTCGCTCTTCCTACGACGATCGCTATGATGATCGCTACACAGAACCATACGACGACAGATACGAAGACGACCGCTACGACGATAGGTACAACAGCCGACGCAACGACCGCTATGACGACCGCTACACCGAACGCTATGATGACAGATATACCGACCGCTACGATGACGGCTATTCCGAACCACCAGGCCGCAAGAAACGGAATCGCAACGCATCCCCCTCGGCTTACTCCGACGACTCTTACTATACTCGGAGGCGTTCATATCCTCCATCATCTCGAGGCACCCGCACTCGCAAGCCAACTCGGGATGATCAGGAAGCCAAGGAAAAGGACTCGAAGTTTGACATGGGAAAAGCGAGCTTCCTAGTCGGAATGATCACTGTTGTTGCTGGTGCTTTTCAACTCTGGACTACGAAGAAGACTGCCGACAGAGAGAAAGAGGAAAGAAGATTACGTCAACGAGAATTCGAGCGAAGGAAGCGGGAGCGCCGAAGGGAGGAGCAGAAGGAAATTGAGAGAAGGGAAAGACAGCGGGACTGGGATGATCAGCGCGATGCTGAGACTGTAAGCGACATGCGAACACTGACTTACCTGCCGGAGAGGCAACGGGAGCCCTCTGAAGCCCCATCTCGAGCGCCAAGGCTGGAAGCACCACCACCGGAAGATGATGTTGCTTCCAAGACAAGGTCCAGAGTGTCCAAAGGGAGACCTCCATCTCGAGCGCCGTCTAGAGCACCATCCCGACAGCCATCCAGGGCACCATCCCGAGCGCCAAGTGATTTGACTCGGCGAAGGAGTGATGATAGTTTTGAGACACGAAGGGACCACAGACGGTCGTGAATGCCGCAGTACGACTGAATTTTTGACATATCGCTTTGGAGTGGCTGCATATGTGAATCCAAGCACAGCAGCGCCGGTTCATTCAACTCACCCTGATGCGACTTCGCTACTCATCAATTCATGTATGAATTCATATGATTTGAAGAAACCATCGATCATTTTGTCGTAACGGCGCTGGAGCATCAAGCGTGACTTGCATCCACTCTGGACTCAACGCCCGGCCAATGCTATGACATCTTTATCATGGCTTGGAAACAGTCCACATTTGCTCTCGATGGCCTCTTCACAGGCACTGGGAGTACCATTCGTTGGAAACCTTGCAAGTTGAGCCTGAAGCGCAGCTGGTGCATCCCGTCCAGCCATTTCCGCCGCACCTGTTGACTGATCAGTTGACTGCTTTGACACGACGTGACTCCTTTACTTACTGCGCGAATTTCTGAGCAACGCAACCACTTGACGTCGGCGTAGCGGAAGTCGTAGTCTTCGAAGATGTTGTGGTACCGGCGGAGGTCCTGGAAGTGGTCGAAGTCACCATTGTTGTGGACTTTGAGGCCGACGTCGTCCGCGTGATTGAGGGTCCAGGAGACCCAGAGCCGGACCCGGAGCATCCCACCCGGCTGGATGCAATGACAATGTCATCATACCAGAAAGTGTTGGCGGCAGAGCCATACGACTCCCAACCGAAGTATACTCCAGAAATCTTGGGAACGTACTTGCTTCTTGTCCACCCATTGGCATTGGGATTAGAAATTCCCGGGCCAACATTCAGACCGGCAATGGCAGCGCCGTTCAGCCAGGTTTCGATTGTGCCGTCGGTGCCAATGTGGTACTCGAGACACTGCCAGGAACCGGCTGGAAGGTTGGTGGACGTGGAAATGCCTTGTGGAGAGAGATCCGGGAGAGTCGCATCGTTGTCTTCGCGGTTATACATCAGGATCTCCGACATTCCACCGAAGCGCAGGTGTTTGTTCGCGCCCTGGGCCGAGTCGGGCATGACGATGAAGGTAACGTGCTCAGAAGTCAGAGCTTTGGAGGATTGGCTAGTTGACCATGTATGTCAGCTTTTTCGCTCCCTCATGCTGCTTTACATCACTCACATCCAAGTCCTGACATAGACATCGCCACTAGGAACTTGCTTCGTTCCAAAGAAGGCATGTCCGCAATAGCCTCCAGCACCAGCGACTTTGATCGAGTTGCTACCGCTGTGTGCTTTGGTCGTGTCGAGAGAGATTGTCCCGCCCTGGTTGCAGTCTGGAGCGTAGGTTGCCCAGGTGGTTTGGTCCCATCCGCTCTCGAAGTCGTTGGTGATTTGGGCGAGGGAGGAAGGTAGGAGCGCCAGGGTGGCGAGAGCAAGCTGGCAGAGCATTGCAGTGAAGTAAAATGGAACGGAGATGTAGAGGCTTTCACATGGATTTCTATCGGCGCTGTGGCGTGATTATATCTCTCTACGCAACACTCGTGTACTCCTGGCTATTCAATATCGAAATCACTGATGCGCAACGGAGCTCTCGTTTCCTGCGAAATCCTCCTCAAGGTATTCATCCCGTCTACTATATCATGTTGCATCCGTGATGGATCCGGGCGGGTTCAGGCGGAGACGATTCGCCGCGTGCCTTTTCTGGAAGTCGTGATGGCTTCTCCGTTTCGCTTTGATCGTCGTGTCGCCATAAGCTTGCTTAAGCTTTTGAGCTTTTGCTGTCTTCTGGACGCTTGTCGGACTGGGCGGTCCGGGAGTTTTGGGCTCTTTGAGAGCAGATGGAGCGGCGTTGGAGTGTGCACAGAAAGCTGCATTGGGGTTCCTGAATCGATTGAGCCGGTAGTGAGGTTGCCTTTCGAACCCGATGTCTAGAGCACTTGTACGACTTGTACTGCTCCCCCGTGGACTCTGTTCACTTAAGCAAATGCACGACTAATAAGTTGTCTTCCGTTGCGGCTGAGCTGTGTATATTCGGGAACCTTTTGTTGCAATGCTGATTTTCCTGCAAGCAACATCAACAACATCAGCGATCGTGTCAGGTTGCCTCGGCGCCAAGGTCTCTCAATTGAAGTCGTCGCCGCGGGCCAGTCTGCTGACTGCATTAATCATACGTTTACAATTCCCAGAATCTAGGTGTAACTTATGCTAAGCGCCATACCGTTTCACCGTATTGTTTCGAAGCCTTGACTATTGTTTAGCACAAGTGCATTATGCAAGCATCACGTATGACGACTCCCAGAAGCCACACTTCTTCCACCCTCTCTGACACGCATCAGGAGAGACGATCTGTACCCACGAGCCTGGAGGACCGCTCAAAAAGTCCAGTCCACGAGTGCGCTCGGGAGAGTTTGAGGCTCTCAAGTATGCACAACAACTAGGCATTCCAGTCCCGGCAGCATACGAATTCTGTGCCGAGACGAGAAAAATATCGATGGAGTTCGTCGAAGGCGATTCCCTGGAAAGCGTCTGGCCTACCATGTCTGCTCCCGAAAAAGAGTCCGTCGCTCGACAACTTGGGCACATCATCTCTTTGTTACGATCAGGTCGACAACAATCCTTCTCTATCGGCGCCATAAACGGCCCTGTCCACGAATGCCGCACCTACAGTACCTATTCTGGCGGACCCTTCACGGACGAGAAAGTATTCAACGACTTCACATTGAACTTATTTCCTCTGACTCCGCAACCATCCGGGAGAGTCTTCGCGACAAAATGCAGACTGGTCATGGCATACGTTTCACTCATGGAGATCTCTCGCCGCGGAATATCATTGTTAAGAATGGCATTATACAGGCTCTCATCGACTGGGAATTTGCTGGTTGGTTTCCGGAGTACTTCGAGTATGTCAAGTTCTTCGAATGTGTCACTTCTTGTGTCGACTGGAAGAATTACGCCCCTTATATTATCGAGGCGACTTATGCAGAGGAGCTTGTTGTCAAACAAGCTATGTTTCGTTGGCAGTGTCCTTAAAAAGGGTCAGGTGGTGTCTCAGCTGTATGTTCTCATTTGTCGCTTCAGCGCTCGGGTCGACGGTGGGCTGAGGGCGGCAAATCAAATCGATACATCGCAAATCTGCTTGCTACACTGCCTCCTTGCTCAGCGCTTCTTAATCGTTAAACTCCTTATGGTATTGGTTGTTTAAGCGAGCGAGGCTCAGTGAGGCATACTTGCATGCATGTGAGCTGATGCCATGGCTGGGCAACTCGGGTTAAGAGGCTAAAGTCACGAACTGATACTTTTGAGCGACATCCCCCTTCAAACGGTGCATGCTCTACGGACGTCTTCACGATATCGGGTAAAAAACACCACGGCGGACTAATCCAACTCCGACAAAATGTTGAGTGAAACAGAAGAGCCACGACCTCATCCCTCTCGCCTTCCCACTATCTCTTTGTCCGACATTTACAATCCTTTGGAAGATGGTCAGATCAGACTGCTGAAACTCACATGCACGAACCAAAAAAGTATCAGCTGCAATCTACAGACTGTTGACATTGGCTGTGCTCCTGCATATTTTTCTCTGTCATACGTCTGCGGACCTGTGAATAACGATTTCAAGGTCACCGTGAATGGCCATACACTGAAAATCGGACACAATCTCTATACGGCTCTTCAAAGACTGGCCAATCACTTTGACAAAGTGCAGATCGACAACGCTTTGATCTGGGTAGACGCAATTTCCATCAACCAAGCCGACCTCGCTGAGAAAGCAGCGCAGATCCGAGAGCTGCATCGCATCTTTTCCAAAGCCAAGGAGGTGCTCGTATGTTTAGGACCTGTGCCACCTGATGTCCTCACGGTACTACACGTGTTCCGATGGGCAGGCTTATACGCAGAGCTCATGGATCAGCTTCCACATGGTTCGACTGTTAGCGACCTCGAACACATCTGCAATGTGCATGAGAGTTTATTGGACCCCGGGCCGGAGTGTTTGGTCGAAAGCTCGTGGGAGTTCTATCCGCAGTGTTTGAGCGAAAGCCTGTGGGAATTCGGCCTCGAGGGTTTGAGCGATCAATTGCAGAAATCGTTGAAGGATTTGGCCAAGTACACACGCACACTGGAACGAATGCACAACATCGAGTATACACAAATCCTTGCCTTGGCTGCGCTCTTGCGACAGCTCAAAGGTAGATCTGACTGGGGCCCGCAGTCGAGTGACCGTAGTGCGATTATGAGAGAGGTAATGAAGGCAAACACAGCCTTAGAAAAGACCTTGCCGCGTCCGCAGCATGCTTTCTGGTCTGGCTTGAAAGCACTGGTGAAAGTCGAATGGTTCTCAAGAGTATGGACCTTCCAGGAAATCCAACTGGCACGTCAGGCAACCTTCCTTGCCGACGGTCTGCACATTGATTGGGCTTTGATGCGTCTGTACACTTTCGATCTTTTGCAGGCCTGTTATGGTGCACGTCTCTTGGAGAGCATTGCCGACCCAAGAGATGGTACCATTGCTTCCGATATGCATCCGGAATTTCGCCTGCCCTCACAATACTGGCATCAATTTGTAGTCCAAAAGAAGGGTAAAGCGCCGCTCTCTGGAGCATTGCTCTTCACGGGTACTCGCAAAGCAACGCTGGCGAAGGATCACGTCTATGGGATACTTGGTCTTCTGAATGCCAAATCGAAGAAGGGAATCAAAGTCGACTTCAACCTGGCAGGCGAGGAGGTGTTCGCAGTTGCTGTGAAGGCTTGTCTGAGGCTCGACTATAAGCTCGCAATGAACTTGATCTGGTCTACTCGCTATGAAGAGGTCAAGCTTGACTCGCCCATGTCAGATCTTCCCTCGTGGTGTCCCGACCTCCGCGTAAATATGCGAAGGGATGTCATATCTTGGCCGAATTACTTGCACGAGGACGTCAGGAAAAAGTATGCTCCTTACGCGAACTACGAGGACACGAACGATCTGAAAACGATCGCCCTCCGAGTTTTTCGTCTTGACAAGGTTACTCGATTTACGAGCCGTTCGAACCCATTGGTGACTGCACTTCAAGATCCACACGCCGAATCGAGACACGTCACCGAAGCAATCACCTGGATGCTCGAAGCGTGCGAAACGTTGGAGTTTGCCGACAACGAGGCTCTGAAGCAATTTCTCGAGCTGGACCAGCAAGATGTTGACTCCATGTCAGCGGCCGTTTCTCCAGATCGAAGGTCATACAATTACGATACTTTGACATCACGGGCCCGGCTTAGTCTGCAGAGGCAAGCTAACAGGTTCATCTTCCAGACAACATCTGGCATGATAGGATTCAGTGCACGGCGACCGGTTCATGAGGCACTTATAGTCCTGGTCCCCGAATCCTGGCATCTCCAAATGCTGTCGGCCGATGCCACCAATTACGTTGGAATCGCAAGCATTCCAGTGTTGGGGGACAGGAAAATGCTAGACCCACCGCCGAACTTGGAAAATAGCTGGGAGATGGTGCATCTCGCCTGATTCTTCCCTGGCCGCTCATTACAGGTTGCGCGTAAGGTTTCAACCTTGTGTCGACCGCGGCTTCGTATGAGCTCACATGCACTTCGGTGAAATCGCCTTTGCTCAGTTGAGCGACGTCGGGGCTCTTCGACCGTGGAGTCTTCCTCGACGAATCGCTTCCTTGGGCAGCTCTATCTTGTTTGACAAGGGGATATATTGTTGTATGTCACACAGCTAAGCACATACGACCATAGGTCAGTGAAAACTGGGCATCCCGTCCGCTCTG